>CM049814.1:14973582-14983582 GCA_027422405.1 Ptychobarbus kaznakovi | reverse complement strand
AGACATAGATCCTTCATCTCTCAGATCATTCACTGTTAGAGAACTGACCCCTCTGTCTGATCAGTTAATCACTGCTTATCTCAAAAAGACGAAAATAACATTAACACAAAGCCAGTAAGCTGTACAACATCAGAAAACCATACAGATGGGCTGAAAACAGCGCTGAGAATATCAGAAAAGCACTTAGCAGCCAAAAAATACAAGCGCTGATAGATAACTTCCTAAATAAAACCTATGCTCACACTAATGAGGGGTCAATCTTGCTGTAAAAGATATAAATTACATATTTGAAAAATCAGCAAAACTATCCAAATTGAAACAAAAAATGGACAAAATCACATACTCAAAAATGACAAAAATTGGTTTGATCAGACCTGCCAAACTATTCGCAAAAACCTGAGAACATTGTCAAATCAGAAACTAAAATAACGATCCAAATAATGCAGAGATCCGCCATCTTTACTGCGCAACACTAAAACAATACAAACATACACTCAGAACCAAAAAGCACAATACACCCAAAAACAACTGAAAATAATCGAGAAGTCAGTGAACACAAACCAATTTTGGGATAATTGGAACAATCTGAAAAAAACTGATCATGGAGAATTGCCTATTCAAAATGGAGAAATATGGGAAAGTCATTTCCAAACATTGTTTAATAAAGTACAAACAGACACGAACTGTAAGCAAAATCAAACAATTCAACCAATTAGAAAAACTAGAATTATCAATCAAAGATAACCAAAACCCATTAGATTTCCCAATAACTGATAAAGAACTTAAAGAAAAAATCAAAAACCTCCAACTCCAAAAAGCATCAGGACCTGATGGGATATTAAATGAAATGATAAAACACACAAGCAGCAAGCTCCAATTAGCCGTTTAAAAACTATTCAATGTGATCCTGCGTGTAGGTTACTTCCCCGACATCTGGAATCAAGGCTTGATAACACCAATCTTTAAAAACGGAGATAAATTTGATCCTAACAACTACAGAGGCATCTGTGTGAGCAGCAACCTGGGAAAGTTATTCTGTAGCATAATAAATGCTCGACTACTAGACTTCATCACCACACACAATGTACTGAGCAGAAGTCAAATCGGATTTTTACCAAATCACCGTACATCTGATCACATCTACACATTACATACTCTGATTGAAAACACGTTCATCAAGATAAAGGGAAAATATATGCATGCTTTATTGACTTTAAAAAAGCGTTTGACTCAATTTGGCATCAAGGACTATTCTACAAACTTATTGAAAGTGGAATAGGAGGTAAAACTATGACCTCATCAAATCAATGTACACTGAAAGTAAATGTGGCGTAAAAATCAACACCAAACGTACAAGGTATCTTTCCCAGGAGCGTGGGAGTGAGACAGGGCTGCTGCTTAAGCCAACATTATTTACATCTATATCAATGAACTGGCGCTCAGTCTGGAGCGATCTGCAGCCCCTGGCCTCACTCTACACGACTCCCAGATCAGATGCCTGCTGTATGCAGATGATCTGGTTCTGCTGTCTCCCACTAAACATGGTTTACAGCAGAACCTGGACCTGCTGGAGCAATACTGCCAGACCTGGGCCTGACAGTCAACCTGAAGAAAACCAACATTATGATCTTTCAGAAAGATCCAGATCCCAGGGAACACAACACATATTTACATTAGGCACTAACCAGATAACACACACATCACACTACAACTACCTGGGTTTGAAAATCACATCCACTGGAAACTTTAATCATGCTGTGAATGAACTGAGAGATAAAGCACGCAGGGCCTTCTACGCCATAAAACGGCAATGTCCTATAGAAATCCCTATTAGAATTTGGCTGAAAATAGTAGAATCAGTAATTGAGCCCATTGCACTCTATGGCAGTGAGGTGTGGGGTCCACTGACAAATCCAAGTCAAGATCTCACCAAATGGGAAAAACACCCGATCGAGACCCTGCATGCAGAACTCTGTAAAACTATATTACACGTGCACCGGCACACAACAAATAACGCATGCAGGGCAGAATTAGGCAAAATATTCTATCTCACAAAGATACAAAAAAGGGCAATTAAATTCTGGAAACATCTGAAACTCAGTGATCCCCAATCATACCATTATAAAGCCCTGCAATACCAAGAGATGAGCAAAGAAAGCAAGCACTTCCTCCAGCTGATCCAGAGCTTCAGTCCTGATGCTTCACTAACATCTATGATGCTCTGAATCACAACATCAGAACCAATCAGATCACTGCACAAATCAAACAGAGGTACATCACTCATTGGCAACCCAAACTCAACAACAGAGTAAAATGCAATGCTATCTGTCCCTAAAGAGAGAGTACAGTACGGCAGAGTATCTGTTCACAGTGTCAGATAAGAAACTGAGAAGCACGTTGACCAGATACAGACTCAGCGGACACAAGCTGATGATAGAGACGGGCAGACACAGACAAACATGGCTGCCCCCGGAGCAGAGACTGTGTTCACACTGTGACCTGAATCAGATGGAAACAGAACTGCACTTCCTAACAGAGTGCCCCAAATACACAGATATACGGACAGTGTTCTACGACAAAATACAGCAGATCCATCCCACATTTACAACTCTCCCAGACCAGGAGAAACTAGCGTATCTGCTCGGAGAACACAAGACCTGCTGTGTGTTTGCTGCTCAATATGTGTCTCTCTGTCACCACAGAAGAGAAGACACTCCGTCTGCCCTGAGCTGATGTTTCCAGCACATGTAGATTATATTATGCCATATTACTCCATTATATTACTTAAATGTATATTTTGCCTCTGTAAATCTTATACTGTATTTTATTTAATTTGATTTCTATCACATACTTACAATAGTCACCCATTTTGCACTACATATTTAATACGTTTTAAATATTTGTATTATTGCTATTACTATTTTTATTTTATTTTTTCTATTTCTATTTTTTTTTTTTTCTGTTAATTCAAATGTACATTACTTGTGAGCAGCCCAGCTGCAATTGCTTTGGCAATACAAATGTATAGTTTTTGTCATGCCAATAAAGCACACTTAAATTGAAAATTGAAATTGAAATTGAGAGAGAGAGTGTGTGTGTGTGTGTGTGGAGCGAGAGAGAGAGAGAGAGAGAGAGAGAGAGAGAGAGAGAGAGAGAGAGCATTAGTCCTGAGCGAATCACAGGGCACTCGGTGTGGAGTCAGAAACACACACCAGTCTGCTGAAGCCTCCGTACAGCACACAGAAGCCTCCCTGATAGTCCGAGAGCTCGGCGAAGCCCTCCACACAGCGGTAATCGTACGAGCAGATCACGCGGTTAGTCTGCGGGTCAATCTGATCGATGCTGCCCGGCGTCACCTCCAAACACACGCTCCTCCGCGTGTCGCTCCAGTGATGCTTGAAGCAGTTATAGCGCTGCGGAGACACCAGCACAGCCATCAAAACACGTCTTAAAGAGACAGTACACACAAAAAAGCATTCACTCGTCCTCAAGCCTGTGTGAATGTGTTTGTCCTGCTGAAGAAAGTTTGTAATATGAGGGTGTTTCTAATACAGCGTCTATGGGAGTAGCCCTCTCTACACCTACAGAAGGCGGGATTGAACCCGGGTCGATTTACCATCGGAGACATTGCAGCTGATGTGTTACATTGACTCTGCTGGTCTGTACATCTTGATTGACAGATGTCTCGTCCAATCAGGAGGGAGTAATCTAATCACAAACCAATGGCGCTGTCTCAAACTATACCTACCTCTTCCGGTTTGTCTGATTTGTTTTCTGAATTATTCTTTTTTTTTATAAATCAAAGACACATATATTTGAACAGCTCTCTTTCGCCACCTGCTGGCGTAGCACTGATCTTTATTTGAACTGTCAAATTACTTCCAATTATAAGGAATTATAATGGACTTGTGATTGCCAATCCGAGGAGTGATATTGCTAAACTACATCATATGATAGAAATATAAGAGTGTGATTCTTTTGCACTCATATGCTTTATAATAAACTCGTCACACGTCGTGATCATTGATGTCTGGACGAGGCGCTGCGTCAAATACATTCATCATTTTAACACTTAATTTATTACTAAATTAATAACAACAATATAAAACATTCTCAAATGTGTCCCTGGAGCACATAAGCAGCACGGGTATATTTGTAGCCATAGCCAACAATACATTGTATGGCTCAAAATTATACATTTTTATTTTACGATATTAAGTACAGCTCATGTTCCATGAAGATATTACCAACCGTAAATATATCAAAATGTACTTATTGATTAATAAAATGAATTGCTAAGAACAACTTTAAATGTGATTTTCTCAATATTTAGATTTTTTTGCACCCTCAGATTTTCAAATATTGTCCAAACCATACATCAACGGAAATATTATTTATTCAGCTTTCAGATGATGCATAAATCTACATTTTGATAAATTGCCCCGTATGACTGGTTTTGAGCTCCAGGGTCACATATGTAAAATATAACGGTACTGTACTCACTCTTCCGGTGATCTTCCCCTCGGAGAAGTCTGTTCTGAACCTCTGCAGAAGAGAGAAATGATGATGACGATGAGTCACATGACTCTTTATTAAACAAGCATAAATCTGGCCACGCCCCCAACACTTATTAAATATATATTAGCAAATTAAAAGATATATAAATCTTATACTGTAATAATACATACTACTGTCCTGTACAAAATTAAAAGCAGCACTTAATAATCATGAAAACAATATAATATATTATAGTAAAGTATATAGAATTGTTATTATTATTAAAGTACCTGCATTACAATTAATGTAATTATTGTGTACAATTAGCAATATTATGAAATATAATTACAAATTTAGTAGTTTTCAATTTTAATATATAATAAAATAAGGCAGATTTTCCTCATAATTTCCCGTTTTCAGCGTCGCGTGATCTTATAGAATTTATTTGACTCAAGAAACATGATTATTATCAATGATAAGTTTTTTTGCTGATTAATATTAAGTGTGGAAATGGTGATTTTTCACGATTTTTTTTATAAATATAAAGTTTAATCAACAGCAATTATCAAATATATGAATTGTGTTAATGCATTTATTAAATAAAAGTCATTTTAAATATCTTCCCTCATTTCTTTATCACTTTCATGCATGAATAAAATTATTAATTTTCTAATCTTATACAACTGTTTGAGTCGCATCAGTTTCCACAAAAATATGAATGTTGTTAATATTGCTAATAACGAGCAGCATCTTAGAGTGATTTTTGAAGATCATGTGACACTAACAGATGTATAAACGCTTCTAATGACGGATGTTGTGTTAATTAAAGCGGCTCAAACCAAGCGAATAGAAGGTAAACGAGCCGGGTCGAGTAACGAGCTCTCGTTTGATGCTTCGAACACTATTTAAACTGTCCAGCAGATGGCGCTCAATCCGTCCATGATGCTTTAGAAAACAATCTTTTAGCAGTTTATTTAGCTAATACCTCAATATCTCAATCATCACGCAGCCCCCCCCCCACACACACACACACGGGTGGTCCCTCACAGTGTGTGTGTGTGTGTGTGTGTGTGTGTGTGTGTGTGTGTGTGTGTGTGTGTGTGTGTGAGTGTGTGTGTGTGTGTGTGTGTGTGTGTGTGTGTGTGTGTGTGTGTGTGAGTGTGAGTGTGAGTGAGTGTGTGTGTGTGTTCCGTGCGAGTGTGTGCGCGCCGTGTGTGCGCGTGTGTGTGTGTGTGTGTGTGATGTGTGTTGCGAGAGTGTGTGTGTGCGAGAGTGTGTGTGTGTGTGTGTGTGTGTGTGTACGTGTGTGTGTGTTTGCTTGTGTGTGTGTGTACCTGTGTGTGTGTGTGTGTCTGTCTGTCTGTCTGTCTGTCTGTGTGTGTGTGTGTGTGCGCGTGTGTTTGCGTGTGAGTGTGTACGTGTGTGTGTGTGTGTGTGTGTGTACGTGTGTGTGTGTTTGCGTGTAAGTGTGTACGTGTCCCTCAGAGGTCCCCCCATCCGTGTTCCTCACCAGCGCCTCGGTCAGCAGCTCTGTGCGGTGCTCGGTGGAGAACTTGAGTGTTTCGGACTTCTTCCCGCTGCCCTTGCGGAAGGTGAGGTTGAACTCGGTGCCCTGGCCCTTCCCGACCGGAGCGATGCCACAGATATCCCCGTACGGCCACTGAAAGATTACAGCAGACTCAGAACATCAGCACACACCTAACGGCTTTCACAGCACATTTAATTAAGAATACGACTATCTGTCTGTGCCCATGTGGCCTTGGTTGTGTCAGAAGTGTGTTATTATCATCTTAAAATAATGTTTACTCACAATTTAAGATGCACTATTAGTTACAGAATACGTGTTGTTTGCATAATAACAACATAATTAGAGTTGTTAATCTTATTCATATAACAGAAACAGATACAAAATTATATTATATTTAATATAACAAATATTAACAATAATAAATAACATGAAATACAATTGCCGTCAATAATATCAAACAAAAAAACAATCATATGCATTAATAAATACATCACTATTATTAGTTATTTATTTGTAATGATATATTTGGAAATATAATGCTGCAAGTGACACACATGCACAGATTCTGTTCAATTCATTCTGTAAGCACTCATAACTGTAGAGTTATTCTCCATACTCTATAATAAACTCAATATTAGTTTTATTATAAACTATATAGAGGGGTGAGAACCAGAAAGGCGTGAGCATTATATATATATATGTATGTATATATATATATATATATATCAAATGAAAGCTCTTAATGAGCTCCTTCTACTGGCATCTATCAGTGAACACATTTTTATTATAAACAATATAAAATGTTTGTTTTGACTCTCCTATAAAGTTGGTGAAGTGTCACTTATACTCTCTCTCTCTCTCTATACTCTATCAGCAGAGATGCATGAAGTACCTGGTTAGTCACGTCTAGTGTGGTGGGGTTGTACGTGGTGATGCCATGAGTTCCCACGGAGAACACACGCTTGTACCTGCAGGAACACAAACAACCGTTCTAACACTGCACTCAATCAAGCCTGGACCACTCTCTACTGCATTATTGTCTGTCTTGGAGAAGAAAGCCAGAACCCCCGTCACTGAGAGCCAATCACATCAGAGCTGCTCTTCTTCATCTGAAGGACACGACAGAAGAATCAGCACTCACTCACTCACACACACACTCACTCACACACACACACTCGCACACACACACACACGCGCACACACAGACACTCACACACACACAGACACTCACACACACACAGAACACTCACACACACACACACACAGAACACTCACGCACACACGCACACTCACACGCACACACGCACACACGTGCACACACACAGACACTCACACAGACACAGACACTCATACAGACACAGACACAGACACTCATACAGACACTCGCACACACACAGACACTCACACACACTCGCACACACGCGCACACACTCGCACACACGCGCACGCTCTCACGCACACACACACGCACGCTCTCACGCACACGCACGCACGCATCCAAAAACAGGGCTGCTGCACTGCCACAGAGTCCCAGGGCTTCGGTCCACAAACCAGTGGGGTCCAAAATGTTGTGTTTTTTTTTTAATAAAGAAAGTCATACATGTTTCTAATGAGGGTGAGCGATTAAAATGACAGAATTATTGATTCTGGCTGAACTCTTCACACTAACAGCCCACCATTTTAGGGTTTCTGTCAGTTGTTGCATAATTTACTCCACGTCTGTCGACATGAAGCTCTATGTGTCCACATCGAGTCAATAACAATAATAGAGAGTGTATGTGTGTGTGTGAGAGAGAGTGTGTTTGTGTGGTTGTGTGTGTGTGTGTGTGAGAGAGGAGAGAGAGAGAGAGTGTATGTGTGTGAGAGAGAGAGTGTATGTATGTGTGTGTGTGTGTGTGTGTGTGTGAGAGAGAGAGAGTGTATGTGTGTTTGAGAGAGTGTGTTGTGTGTGTGTGAGACGGAGAGTGTGTGTGTGTGTGTGTGTGTGTGTGTGTGTGTGTGTGTGTGTGTGTGTGTGTGTGTGTGTGTGTGTGTGTGTGTGTGTGTGTGTGTGTGTGTGTGTGTGTGTGTGTGTGTGTGGGTGTGTGTGTGTTGTGGTGTGTGTGAGAGAGAGGTGTGTGTGAACTCTCTAGTGTGTGAGAATGTGAGTGTGTGTGTGTGTGTGTGTGTGTGTGTGTGTGTGTGTGATGTGTGTGTGTGAGTGTGTGTGTGTGTGTGTGTGTGTGAGTGTGTGTGTGTGTGTGTGTTTCATTGAGAAGCTTTTTAGCAAATCTAATAAACTCGTAGGGCTGCTGTCACATGATTAAGAAAAAATACAGACCAGTTCTCTCACAAACACAGACATGGAGAAGTCTGAATGAAACTAAGGTAAATTATATATACTAGAGCACAAATTCATATCTCGGTATTGTTTGGCTGTTTTGCGGTATACGGTATATCTCTCAGTGTTTTGTATTTAAATTAAACAAATCTAATGTAAGTATATAATGTGCAAAAAAGGGTTAAAATCACATTACATTCTAACATTGCCATCTAAAAACAAAATTAATTAGTTAAATTTACTAAACGAAAAATGAAAATAATAAAAAAGCACAGACTAATTGAGTAAAAAGGCTATTTTGATTTCCCAAATAACACTTTACAGTTAGTGCTATCATACAAATAATTGTAGATTTAAAATTCTACATACGTCACATATATTGTCCAACTATAAATATTTGATAAAAATGTATATTTTAGTCCGAGTTATTGCGGTCCGTCTGATTGGTGGCGGCGCTCGTTCACTGAGGTCTGTGAAGCTTAGCAGAGAATTGCGAAGCAAAAGCTCATGCACTTCTGACAGCAAAATGGAAATATTTCCATGGCTTCCTAACATTTACAGATTTACAGAATATAGCTGTGAAATGTAAGTTACGCATTAAGGGAAACAGCACATCTCAAACACATTAAACAAAATGAAACACTGGCTGAAGGCCGAATATGGTTGTTAAAAAATGTTCTCCCCCATGTAGGCCTATTTTGCCATTTTTTTCACTATTGCATAAATTAAATAGCCAAAATCTGCTTTTTACTTTTTTGTCCTACTTTACAAAAAAAATTAAATAATAATAATTACTTAACACTGAACATTTTTATACATCCTATCTGACATTATACCAACAAAGCACAATTTACCAAGTTAGTAAAATAATATTTTTTGGCCATTTTTGAGACCCTCTTCTTAAATCAGTGTATTTTTTCAGTACAAATAAATGCAGCTTCGCTGAGCAGAAGAGACTTCTTTTAAAGCATTTGAAAATATTACAGATCCCAATTTAAACACTATTGGTGAATGTTATAGTAAATGTATTAATACAGCTGTTGTAGGGTAATTATTATCATCATTATTATTGTTTTACTTTTTATTTTATTTTACAGAACAAGAGTAAAATTACAATACTAACATTTATGAATGTTGATGGGGCTTTTATTTTGGAGGAAATATGCAGGAAGACCGCAGTGCTTCTGTTTGTTGACCACAGCATGCAGATATTTCTCAAATATATCTCATTATGAATTTAGGAAGATGTTTGTCACACGGCTTTAATAAAAATTAGCAAATGATGAGTAAGTGTTTCAGCACTTTGGACTTTGAACCCTGGCGCCGCAAGCTCGTGCAGCGCTGTTTGGATACATGCCATTCGTGCGTGTTTTAGAAAACATAACATTCTGTAATATATTTGCTAATCCATTTCACGATTTCAATCATCACAGTAACCAGCTACACCCCCCCCCCCCTTCCTCTTCTCATCGGAGACATGAGAAGCAGCGCTAAGCAGTCTCTTGCTGTCGGTGTTTCGGGCTTGTAATGATGTCTGCGTCTCTCTCTCGGACAGTTTTAAATGCTTCCACGCTGCAGACGTGTTTCCTGCATTAGTGAGCGCCTCTATTTGATCGCGTAACGTCATTGTTTGGTACAAATTATTCAGTCTTTTC
>CM049814.1:14916082-14968582 GCA_027422405.1 Ptychobarbus kaznakovi | reverse complement strand
ATGACAGATGGGTCCTCTACGACGGCATCAGAGACCTCTACAGGCTGGTAGTGAGAGGTCCACTTCAGTTCAGTACCTGTCCTCCAGCATAGGTCGTTTAGGTCTGCCAGTCTTTGACACACACACCGAATCCCTGTGCCCGTCCATCCAGCTTTCCACTGGTCTTTCTTTTAAAACCCAGGAAGCTGTCTTCCTCACCACATGCGTGTAGCACCTTCCGTCTTTTAAAATCCAGCAATAAGGATGCTCTGGCCATTTGCCTCACACAGACATCATCACAGTTCAGCATGTTGGTAAGGTGAGACTGTCTTGTGGCTGTATACTCCCACATGCAGTTTGGAACTCCAAGCCCCCCGACTTGTCGTTTCTGGAAGATAAAACATCTTGTGGAATGGGTGTTGAGACAAAGCCATTTTCTAACCACGTTTACGGTTTTGTCATCCATTTCACGCAGTACTTTTTGTGGAATATGGACATTTGCAAAAAGATGTTGAATTTTAGAAAAAGCTATGTCTCTTATTGCTTGCACTTTTAGAGTTATAGGAAGAGGTGATGCGTCAATGAGATCCAGTCTGCTCATAAACTGATGTGACATGTCAGTCACTTGCAGACTCCATTCTCCAGCAATGTTAAACTTGTGACCCAGGTAGTTGTAGGTCTCATGTCTAGTGTACACTCTGAGTGGTTGGTCTAAGATGGTAAAAGAGGGGGGTTGGTCGGCCCTTGATCTATACCAACGGTTGCCACCGCTCCTCCTCTCATAGAAAACTGCACATTTACTGTGCTTCACTTGTAGGCCAGACCATGTCAGGAATATGTCAGTGCATGACAACATGTTTTTAATCACACCTTCATCTCGGGATGCGATGGCCACATCATCAGCATAGCCCTGGACTGGGTTTGGTGACCGAACATGGGGCGGGGCATGTGCGCAGAGCATTTTATTTTAGCCATTGATTTATTGCAATGATAAAGTTTACAGCACTCCATGGACAGCCAGTTTTGATTCCCACCTCTAGTGGTATCGGTCTGGTGAGATCTTTTCCACAGATCACTTGAAGGTAGGAGTCACAATACACATCTTTTATTATGTCCACATAGATCTTAGGGAGCTGTATCTCTTCCAATGCATCAATCATGACTCTATGAGGCAATGTGCCAAAGGCATCTCTGAAGTCAAGAAAGACAATGTATAGCTTAGCAGATTCGTGCTTAAAATCGTCAATGGCAGTTTTCAAGCAAAAAACATGCTCATTCATGCCTTGTCTCTCAATATAAGCTTTTTGTTTGTTGGACAAAATTCCAGCATCAACCAGCCAAGGTAGTATTCTTGAAAGCAAGCACTTCATAAAGACTTTGTATACAGATGGCAATAGAGAAATGTCCCTCCATGTTGAGGGGTCTTCTGGTACATTGTCTTTCTTCGGTATTCTATGAATGAGTGCTCCCTTCCATGAACTAGGGACTTTACCATTAATCAAACAGGTGTTAAATATGCTTTTCAAAATGTAGCAGGATGTTTGCCTAGTGGCTTTCAGATTCTCGTAAGTAACGCCATCTGAACCGCTGGCTTTGTTATTGGGCAGATTTACAATTACTTTCTCAATCTCTTCTATTGTAAACGCTGATGTAGGCGGCAGCGACTCAGTTATTATGTTGTCTAAATCATCATTCCACGGGGGTAATTCAAGCGTGATATTAGTTGGATCGGACTGGCATTTTTTCCGATAATAATTATACACTTGCTCAGTGTTACCAGGATCAAGCGGCGGCATGGGAAACATGCAGTCATTTAGGATAATGTCAATCGCCTTTGCTCTACGATGCTGCCATAGGTAGGTTAGTTTGTTTTTTCCTACCTTTTGAGGATTTCTCTGATGCTGTCTTGTGGCAATCGCTGGTTGTATCACCTCCCGCAGATACCGCAGTTGTTTTTCAATCCAATCGGCCAGGTTTGCAACAGGGTTTGATTTGGGTGGCGCATTATCATTCAGTGGCAAAGTCCTTAAAATCCGCACTACATACTTGAGTAACGGTTGTCCAAGTTGTCTTCCATCTGTGCATTGTATGGATAATATTCCGTTCTAAAGAAGGCCCCATTGAGAACTGTAAACAACTTTGACCACTTCCTGAAATCTCCGTGAGCACAAAGTTTTGTTTTTCTTGTAATCGTTTTGTATCCAGACCTTTCCTAAAATTGTCTTTCATGTTTCTGGAAATGTATCCATTCGTTTTCTGTCAGCAATCGTTCATAATCCGTGAACTCTGTAGATGGAATGCTGCAGGCCGACGGTAGATGTTCTGAGGTAAAGTCCAGGACTTGCCGGCGGTGTTTGTAAATTTTGCCGCTTTTTATCGCCTGCTTAAAGGCCACTTTGATAGATGTTATCAAACACATAACAAGAAATGCTGTGCGTAAAATCATGTCAGAAGATTCTCTACATTTACGGCGGCAGTTACGACGGGTGTTGTGTTGTGCACGCGCGCATACACACACTCGCACACACATGCACTCGCACACACATGCACTCGCACACACATGCACTCACACACACACACGTACACACGCACACACACACTCACACACTCGCACACACATAGACGCACGCACAGACGCGCACACGCACGCACAGATGCGCGCACACACACGCACACGCACGCACAGACACGCAGACACAAACACACACGCACACAAAGAGAGAAACTCTAACTATTCTCAGATCTATACTGAAAAACAAATAAAACAATAAGAACAAATTTTATAATAATAATAAATGTCTGAAAGCTTCATTCAATGTTTGAAGGGAATTCCAAATTCATTTATAAGGGATTTTTTATCAATTATTATTATTATTTATTAGAAATATTTTTTGCATTAACTGTGTTAAGCAAGGAAAAAGATAGAACTCAATTTCAATCTAAAGCACAAAGTAAAATAAATAAAATAGCAGATAATTTAAATGCCTGATATGAACCAAAATGAAAGAAAAACTGAGACCGCATGAATGATGAGATGTCTCCAGAGGATGAGTGTCACATGACCGGTCACATACAACACACTGACCACAGTTAAACCAAGCTAACGGAGTCACACTGGTGCCCTGAATCATGTTTAACACATCACTGACTCAGCATTACTCAGCTCTCTCTCTCTGTATCAGTCCAGGAGCTCCAGAACTACATTCTCTCTAACACACACACACACGCACACACGCACACGCGCACACACACACACACGCACACACACACACACATTCACACACTCAGAGACACACACACACACACACACACACACACACAAGACACACACACACAACATTCACACACACACAACACACAGACACAACACACACACACACACACACACACACACACACACCACACACACAAGACACACACAGAACACACACACACACACACACACACACACACACACACACACACACACACACACACCCACACACACACACACACACTCAACACACACACACACAGAGAGAACACACACACACACGCACACACACACACACACACACACACACACACACACACACACACACACACACACAGAGAGACACACACACACTCTCTCTCTCGCTCTCTCACACACACACAAAGGTGGTGTGTGAAAAATGTTCTTTGCAATATTATTGACGATGTTTTGATTTTTAACAGTTTGTTGTGATTTAGAGAACAGAGAATATGCACTCTCTTGTGTGATCATGTTTTGAATTGAATTGTAATAAAATTGCGTTTTAAAAATCAAAAATCTCTCACACACGCTCACACACACACACTCAGAGACACACACACACTCTCTCTCTCTCTCACTCACACACACACACACACTCAGAGAGACACACACACACACACACACACACACACACACACACACACACACACACACACACACACACACACACACACACACACACACACACACACACACACACACACACACACACACAGAGAGAGAGAGAGACACACACGCACACACTCTCTCTCTCTCTCACACACGCACACACACACACACACACTAAGAGACTCACACACACACACTCTCACTCTCTCTCTCTCTCTCTCTCTCTCTCACAAACTCTCACACACACACACACACACACACACACACACACACACACACACACACACACACACACACACACACACACACACACACACACACACCTGCTGCAAGACTATTAACCCATTAGACACCAAACTGACCACACAGTGAAATAGATGCTTTTTCATTATATATCAACACTGATATCTATTTATGATTATCACATATTTACAATGCATATTGTGACCATGACGTAATACAGTACAAAAAAATGCACTTTAGATGATATTATACAGTAAATGTAAAGTTTCTGATGATAGATGTCACTAGTTTTAACATGCATTTCAAATATGATGTGAATATCAAACAATAATAGTCATTTTGATCAGATATCAGATTGTGTAATTGAGACATATGACCACATTTATACTGAATTATTCCACTTCACACGATAAACACTGAAATATTGCTCAGATTAATGATGAAAATCTGTTTCCATTGTGTGGAAATACTCGAATAAATACATGTCAGTCATCATTTAATAAAGATATCGACACATAATACTGCTATTATTAAATATAACACGACTCTGATGATAACCAGTCTTACAGAAAGATCATCTCTGCAATCATATCTTGTCAAAACGCCTCATAATCAGCACGGAGAGGACAGTAGAGATTATGGTCTGGTGTTATGATGTATGAGAGTGTTATGAGGTATTAATGAGGTATAGTTTCACGGTAAACTGCGGTGTTTTGGCGCTACGGTCTCTGGCCTCGCCTCACCTCACAGACGGAGTTCGCCGCTGGGTTTCACCGGGATCTGTGCTGTCAGAAGCGTGCCTCGGCCCGCCGGCCTCCGTTACGCGCGGTGCTGCAGCTCAGTGATTCAGAACCGAACCGAAAACGCTTCCCTCAGTCAGAGCACTCAGGACGCCGCCATCTTCCTTCTGCCTCCAGCGGGGCACTGCGCATGCGCACGGCGCGACTCTCACGCGTCTGTCAGCTGACCGCTCGGACCGGAAATGCAGCGAGCAGTCACACTGTACTACAATAATTACTATATTTGCATAACTGTAAGGGGGAGGGGGACGTTAATAAAACACAATCTAATAGGTAGAATAATTACTATATTTTCATAACTGTATTTATTTATTTTAAATTAAAATGTCCTTTTTGGTGAAATAATCCAACACCAAGACTCATAAACTGATGATATATCAAAATGAAATACTAAATATGATATTTTGACCCGTCAGTACAAATGTGGCCAATGAGGTTCAGCACTTTGATCAATAATGAATTAATAATATGAGCAAAATTACTCTTCCCCATAGAGAAGAAAACTTCACTGTTAATATAATATAATGTTTATAATAATATAATATAATGTTCATATTACACATGATGTGTGTTTGAAGTGTGTTTGTCTCCACCGACCCCAAATATGATCACAAGGACCCCTGAAATATATTTACATGAAAAACAATAATAAAAAAGTGGAAAAAGTATATTAGTAATATCTGAACAATCGTATTTAGTTTCTATTACATCATTACTTGTTTACATGCTATAGTACTGGCAGATAATTCAATCAATTACTTATTTATGTATTTTAATAAAATATTACTTATTTATTTTCATAATATGTTATTTTAATAAACTTTAGTAATTTATTAATAATAATATGTTACTTGTTTATTTAATCACATGTAGTCAGTTATTAATAATAATATGTTACTTGTTTAATCATATTTAGTCAGTTATTAATAATGATATGTTACTTGTTTATTTAATCAGATTTAGTCAGTTATTAATAATAATATGTTACTTGTTTATTTAATCACATGTAGTCAGTTATTAATAATAATATGTTACTTGTTTATTTACTCACATGTAGTCAGTTATTAATAATAATATGTTACTTGTTTATTTAATCACATGTAGTCAGTTATTAATAATAATATGTTACTTGTTTATTTAATCACATGTAGTCAGTTATTAATAATAATATGTTACTTGTTTATTTAATCACATGTAGTCAGTTATTAATAATAATATGTTACTTGTTTAATCAGATTTAGTCAGTTATTAATAATAATATGTTACTTGTTTATTGAATCACATGTAGTTAGTTATTAGTAATAATATGTTACTTGTTTATTTACTCACATGTAGTCAGTTATTAATAATAATATGTTACTTGTTTATTGAATCACATGTAGTCAGTTAATAATAATAATATGTTGCTTGTTTATTTAATCAGATGTAGTCAGTTAATAATAATAATATGTTACTTGTTTATTTAATCAGATGTAGTCAGTTAGTCAGATAAGGTCAAGGAGCTACAGATGATGACCGATGCAGAGAGAGTGTGTTCTCAGTCTCCTCCTCTGTGCTTGCGCTTTAGAGACGGATGCTTGGCTGAAGATAAGACTCTCTCGTCTCGTGTTACAGTCTGATTAGATTGATTGTGGTGTTGCTGATATGACTCAAACTCAGACTAGATCATGTTTCGGCTCTTTCTTCGTGTTCAGTATCTTAAGTTTGTCTGTGCATGCATCAATAGACATGGACTCGGATTATACGGGTGCTTGGTGATTTTTTCCTTAACCCGATTAAACAAAGTTACAGAGAGGTCCATAGATAAAACTGTGAAGCTTGGGAGTTAAGTGTGGTCTAATTTTAAACAAGACCCACGGCAGATTATTATTGAAGTAAACGTTTGAAAAGTGAAACCAAAAAAGTTTTAAGTTTATGAAAATTATTTATGAATAATATTTTATATAACATATATATTTGATGGAACATGTGGAACTCTAAACCTGCTCAAGGCCATAAATCTAAACAAACTTGAGGTTGATATCTGAAAAATAAGATTTTGTTTGCTCCACATTTTCTCCATTAGATGCAGCACACAGTGCTTGGATTTGTGATTTACAGAAGAGTTTATCTCTCAAATATTACAAGCACAAACACAATTTTATGATGACACACATACAAACCACACTCTGACATCCATAAAAAACACACACACACACAATTATAGCTGCATTATTTATCCAACTTGCTCTATAATATGCATGTTAGTCCTGTGCCTGTGTCTCGTGTTCCTTCCCTGTGACCTAGTTTCTCCCTCGCGTTTGATTTTGTTCCTTGGTTTCAGCTGTGTTTGATTAATTACCGAGTTTAGTTCTTGATGTCCAGCGTCTGATGTCCAGCGTCCAGTGTTAAAAGTCTTCTAGATGTCTTCCAGTGTTCCTAGTTTGAATATCCTTCTAAGTTCCATAGTTGTATTCCGTTTGTTTGTTTGATTAAAGAGCGTGTGTATTGAGCTACTACTGCGTTTCCTCGTCTGCCTTCCTGCACGTGAACTGTTAAAGAACACCAGAACACCAAACCTCGGGTCGGGTAGCAGACCTCTATCCAGAACCAGCCATCTGTCAAGTCCGCTGGCCGCTGTGCTCCCAAGCTCTTAGCCGACAGCAGCTATATCCCTCACCTCAAACCAAAAAATGAATCTGAGGAGGAAAAGGCTGTCAGCTCCAGCCCCCGAGTTTGCTCCAGTGTCAGATTCAAGCCCCCCAGTTTGCTCCAGTGTCGGCTTCAGCCCCCGAGTTTGCTCCAGTGTCAGATTCAAGCCCCCCAGTTTGCTCCAGTGTCGGCTTCAGCCCCCGAGTTGACGAGACGAAATGAGACGAGACACGAGACTGAGTTCACGAGATGAGACGAGACGAGACAAGAGACACGAAACTGAGTTCACGAGAACGAGACGAGACGAGACAAGACACGAGACTGAGTTCACGAGAATGAGACGAGACACGAGACTGAGTTCACGAGAACGAGACACGAGACTGAGTTGACGAGACGAAACGAGACACGAGACTGAGTTCACGAGACGAGACGAGACGAGACAAGACACGAGACACGAAACTGAGTTCACGAGAACGAGACGAGACACAAGACTGAGTTCACGAGACGAGACGAGACTGAGTTCACGAGAACGAGACGAGACACGAGACGAGACGAGACACGAGACAAGACACGAGACTGAGTTGAGAATGAGACGAGACGAAATGAGACACGAGACTGAGTTGACGAGACGAAACGAGACGAGACACGAGACTGAGTTGACGAGACGAAACGAGACGAGACACGAGACTGAGTTCACAAGACGAGACGAGACGAGACAAGACACGAGACACGAAACTGAGTTCACGAGAACGAGACGAGACGAGACAAGACACGAGACTGAGTTCACGAGAAAGAGACGAGACACGAGACTGAGTTCACGACGAGACGAGACTGAGTTGACGAACGACGAGACTGAGTTGACGAGAACGATACGAGACGAGACACGAGACTGAGTTGACGAGACTGAGAGACGAGACACGAGACTTCACGAGACGAGACGAGACAAGACAAGACACGAGACACGAAACTGAGTTCACGAGAACGAGACGAGACGAGATGAGACAAGACACGAGACTGAGTTCACGAGAAAGAGACGAGACAAGAGACTGAGTTCACGAGAACGAGACGAGACTGAGTTCACAAGACGAGACACGAGACTGAGTTGACGAAACGAGACGAGACACGAGACACGAAACTGAGTTCACGAGAACGAGACAAGACGAGACAAGACACAAGACTGAGTTCACGAGACGAGACGAGACGAGACAAGACACGAGACACGAAACTGAGTTCACGAGAACGAGACAAGACGAGACAAGACACAAGACTGAGTTCACGAGAACGAGACGAGACACGAGACTGAGTTCACGAGACGAGACGAGACAAGACACGAGACTGAGTTCATGAGATGAGACGAGACGAGACACGAGACTGAGTTCACGAGAACGAGACGAGACTGAGTTCACGAGATGAGACGAGACACGAGAACGAGACGAGACTGAGTTCACGAGACGAGACGAGACACGAGACTGAGTTCACGAGACGAGACGAAACGAGGCGAGACAAGACACGAGACTGAGTTCACGAGACGAGACGAGACAAGACACGAGACACGAAACTGAGTTCACGTCACGAGACGAGACGAGACGAGACACGAGACGAGACTGAGTTCACGAGACGAGACGAGACACGAGACTGAGTTCACGAGAACGAGACGAGACACGAGACTGAGTTCACGAGACGAGACGAGACGAGACACGAGACTGAGTTCACGAGACGAGACAAGATTTTTAGACTTCTTTTATTTTTAATCCTCAATGATGAAATATATAGGGAAAAATAGTCTTTTATTCAACTGAAAAACACAAAATGCAAAAAATGGTGCATTTTGAAATGAACTTGTACTTTAATTAATTATATAACAACATGTAAACTATAGCTGCACGATTCTGGATAAATTGAGAATCACAATTTTTTTATATATATCAGATGGCGCCGGTGTACGTGGCATGCCGTCTGACCTCTCTGCTACTTTGTGTTGTCTCCATTTTTCTATCCGTGTCGAACTGTTACTCCCCTCTGGTCTATGATCGCCAGTTACTTCTGGATATCAAAGACTCTGTTGTGACCACCTATAACTCAGAGTTAGCAAGCTCTGTGGTTAGATCACAATCGTGTTTTCCAAACTCTATCTTGGATATTCCTGATTATCTGCGCAGATGGCATCCTGTTATTTCCCGGAGAAAGCGTCGCAGGAGACGCGGGAAGCGCGGAGGGGTTGCTGTCAAACTGAAAATGGAGTTGCGCACGGGCCACGTTTCCAGCTTCTTCCGTATGACGCGGAACTTAGGCGGTGGCCGCTGTGCTGTCTGGCGCTCGCTGGATCTTCCTGCTCGCTGGCTTCGACCCATTCACCTGGATTCTCCATCTACAACCTCTCACTACTCTCCTCTCCGTGTTCGCCGGGGTGGAGTTAATGTTCAGAATCTTCGCTCTTTGAATAGAGCCTCTACTCCCGTCATCTCTCCACCGCCTACCAGGATGGCTCTGATTAATGCTCGGTCGCTAGTCAATAAGACGTTTTTATTAAATGACTTTTTTACTACTCATGCCTTGGATTTTATGTTCATCACAGAAACTTTGATTAAGGTTGGTGATCTGAGTCCTTTCTCTGACCTTGTTCCAGCAGGCTGCACATTTTTTAATTTGCCCCGCTCTTCTGGCCGCGGGGGTGGTCTAGCGGTAATTTTAAAAAACAGTTTAAGTATCCACTGCCGATCTGTTCCGTCTGCTGTGTACAGTAGCTTTGAAGTACAGTTGCTGCGACTGGAATGGAATGATCCTGTTTTGTTAGCGCTGGTGTATCGACCCCCTCACCTAGTTAAAGACTTTATAAATTAATTTACTGCTTTTATGGGTGATTGCATAACAAAGTATAACAATATTCTTCTGCTAGGCGATTTTAATATACATGTGTGCTGTCAGTCTAAACCTCTGGAAATTGAGTTTCTTAGTCTCATTGACTCATTCAATATGGTTCAGTGGGTGGAAGATCCTACACATACACACGGACATACTTTGGACTTGGTTCTCTCTCATGGTTTTTATATTACTGATGCTCAGGTTTTTGATACTCTGCTCTCGGATGATATGCCTGTATTATTTACGTTGCCTTTTTCTCAGCTAAGTTCAAGCATTACTCATACTGTACAACTGACTCGTTCCTTTTCTTCCCACTTTTGTGATGACTTCACAAACACCTTTAACAAGGTGTGCTTGTCTCTGTCCCTGGAGTCATTTTTACCTGACTTAGATGCCGAACAGCATCTTAGTCTGTTTAATACTGCCTGCTCAGAGGTTTTGAATACCACTGCTCCTCTTAAACCTAAGAAGTCAAAACCTAAAACTGAACCATGGCTCAGTGATAACATCCGCTCTCTGAGGCAAGCTTGTAGAAGAGCTGAACGGAAATGGAAAAAGGACAAATTGCAAATTTCATATGAAATGCTTAAAGACTGCCTTGCAAATTTTCAGAAAGCAGTGAAATCCGCTAAGTCTAAGTATTTTTCAAGTTTAATTGCAAAGAATCATCATAGCTCTAAAGCCTTATTTTCTGTTATAAATTCTGTGTTAAATCCTCCTGTAAATGTAATTTCAAATCCCTCAGTGTCATTATGTGAAGGTTTCTCAAGGTTTTTCTGTGACAAGATTACTACTCTGAGATCTCAGCTGCAACCACTTGCAAATGTGTCACCTGAATTGGGTTGCTCTTCAGCTATATGGAGTGATTTTGATCCAGTTTCTCTCCAGTCTCTCAAAGAAACTATTGACCATTTGAAACTTTCCTTTTGCTCTCACGATGTTCTCCCTCCACGTATTTTAAAACAAATTTTCGACTCGGTTGGACCAAGTTTGGTGTCGTTTCTGAATAAATGTCTAGTTTCAGGGACTATACCTGATAGCCTCAAAGAAGCTACTGTGACACCTCTTCTTAAGAAATCCTCTCTTGATACTACTAATTTTAATAATTTTCGACCCATCTCAAATCTTCCATTTATTACAAAAGCACTGGAGAAAACTGTGTTCATTCAGCTACAGTCTTTCCTTAGGGCAAATCATATATTTGAAACCTTCCAGTCTGGTTTTAAGCCTCTGCATAGCACAGGGTCTGCTTTACTACGGGTCCTTAATGACACTTTGTTGGCGACTGACTCTGGTGACCATGTTATCTTAATTCTGTTAGACTTAACCTCGGCTTTTGATACTGTTGATCATGGAACTCTTTTATCTCGACTAGAATACGTTGTGGGCATCCAGGGAACTGTTCTTAGCTGGTTCAAATCATATTTAACAAATAGAACTTTCTCTGTCAGATTGGGTAATTTTTCTTCATTGCCTGCTAAACTTGCCTGTGGAGTGCCCCAGGGTTCTATTCTCGCACCCATTAGGGTTAGTTACCCTAACCCTCACTTTGTATTTACTTCCTTTGGGCACTATTTTCAGAAAGCATGGTGTATCATTCCATTGCTATGCAGATGATACCCAAATTTATCTACCTCTCAAACGAAATAAACATGCTGCTCTGGAATCTCTTTTTGCATGCCTGGATGAAGTGAAAACATGGTTTTCCCCAAAAAAATTTTTTTTAAATGGTTCAAAGACCGAGGTTATAGTCTTTGGTCCTAGTGAAAACTCAGGGAGCAGAAGTATCGATCTGGACTACCTTGCTCCGTTTACTTCTTCCTGTATTAAGAACCTAGGTATTTTCTGGGATCAGGGTCTTAAATTTGATAAACAAATAAATGCGGTTATTAGTTCCTGTTTTTTTCAGCTGCACCTTCTCTCCAAAATTAAATCTTTTCTCTCTTTAAAAACTTTAGAGATTGCTATCCATGCACTCATTACAACTCGCTTGGATTACTGCAACTCACACTATCTTGGCATTTCTAAATCTTCCATCGCTCGTCTCCAATTAGTACAGAACGCAGCTGCTAGATTCCTCAAAGGACAACGTAAATTCGATCATGTTACTCCAATTCTGAAATCGCTACATTGGTTACCTGTACATCTTAGAATTGAGTTCACAATTCTTCTCTATGTTTTTAAATCTATAAGTAATCTGGCACCGAGCTATTTATCTGATCTACTTTATCCTTACAATCCCACTCGAAATCTGAGGTCTGGTGATCAAAGACTTCTCTCTGTCCCCAGATCACGGCTAAAGAATAGAGGGGATAGAGCCTTTGCGGTTGCTGGTC
The DNA here is from genome assembly GCA_027422405.1 of Ptychobarbus kaznakovi. Lineage (NCBI taxonomy): Eukaryota > Metazoa > Chordata > Actinopteri > Cypriniformes > Cyprinidae > Ptychobarbus > Ptychobarbus kaznakovi. Next base: position 14,955,848 of record CM049814.1, on the reverse strand, counting down.
CTAGGCTGTGGAACAGCCTTCCAGCCTACATCAGATCGGCACAGTCTTTAACTGTTTTTAAATCATCTCTTAAAACCTATTTATTTTCTTTGGCTTTTAATTCACTGTGAGTTTATGGTATGAATCTGTGGGTTGTACTGTGTTTTATGTTTTTGTTTGTTCAGCACTTTGGTCAGCCGTGCTTGCTGTTTTTAAATGTGCTATATAAATAAAACAAACTTGAAACTTGAAACTTTATATAAATTGGAGATCACGATTCTCTCACGATTCTGAAATAAAAGATTAGAACGATGAACAAAATAGCGTAATTTACTAGTGGTGATGACAAAATTTTCATTGCTTAAGTCTTTCAAAAATATATATTCATATGAACAAAATAAAAAATAAAAATGCAATGGAGTCAGAGTCTCACTTCATAAAGACTTCTTTCACTATTATCTCCTGAATGAATGATTCAATGACAAATACCTTTTAAACGGGTTATTGTTAACAATACTTGGTTGTGTTAAGATACTTTCGTTTTGATCGCTACTGTAGAGTACTTGTACTCGCTACTGTAAGTGTTTATACTCAAACTACAAACTTTTATCCCAGTACTTCTTAGGGATGCACTGAAAATGAAAATTCTTGGCCGAAGCTGAAGCCGAACAAAATTAAACACTGGGCCGAAGGCCAATTACCGAACATGGTTTTTCATGTTTTCCCCCCATATAAGCCTATTTAGCTTTTTTTTCACCATTGCATAAATTGAAATAGCCAAAAAGTTTTTTTTTACTGTTTTGTCCTGCTTTTCAAATAAAACAATCAATTACAAAACAACTATTTAAAAATATTTACTTAAGACGGAATTTTTTTTTACATTCTATCAGACATTACACCAACAAAGCACAATTTTTGGCCATTTTTGGACCCTCTTCTTGAATCAGTGTATTTTAATCTGTACGAGTAAATGCAGCCTTGCTGAGAGGAGACTTCTTTTAAAACATTAGAAAATATTACAGATCCCAATTTGAACACTATGTGTAAATGTTATAATAAATGTATTAATAGAGCTGTTGTAGGGTTATTATTATTATTGTCTTACTTTATTGTTTAATTTTACAGAACAACATTAAAATTGCAATACTAACATTTATGAATGTTGATGGAGCTTTAATTTTGGCAGAAACCCGAAGGAAGACCTCAGTGCTTCTTTTTGTTGACAGCAGATTTATAAAGGATTCTGAGGAGTTTGGGAAGATGTTTGTCGCACGTATCGCATTGGCAAATGCCTTGAGCCATGAGCCATGAGCTTGTGCAGCGCTGTTTGAATAACTTGCATGCAATGTGTGCGTGTATTAGAAGCATTTGAGGCCATTTCGCGATTTCAATCATCATACAGTAGCCAGCATTATCCACCCTTCCTCTTCTCATCGGAGACATGAGATGCAGTGCTAAACCGTCTCGCAGTCAGTGCTTCGTGCTTGTAATGAGTTTTGCGTCTTTCTCTGACAGTTTTAAATACTTCCACACTGCAGACACGTTTGTTGCATTAGTGTGCAAAAGACATAGCTGAATCGTTGTTATTCAAGAAAAAGATCACCTGGGTGTTTGAAGCAAGATCGCATTTTTTTACGATTAATGGTGCAGCCCTAATGTAAACACAGCAAAATGTTTTGCGAGGATATCGTCACGTTCTCGCGAGACCAGTCGGATCTTGTCACATCCCTAGTGGCCAGTGATGAAGATTGCCTGTTGATTTATTTGTTTGTTTGTTTCCGATATTTAATTTACCTAAAAAGATTCAGATTCTTTTTATTGGTCACCAACCCTTTAGCGAAGCACATTTTTATTGATGATTAAGTAATTGATGGTTACTTTAGTTTGTTTTTGTACAGAGCCAATTCTCAATGAAACAGTATTAGCTAATTTGGAATAATATGCGTGAATATGAGTAGCCTGTGTGACGGTTCCTCAACAACTGCTCAAATGTCAGATATCACACACACACACACACACGCCCTCACACACACACACACTCACTCACTCACTCACTCACACACTCACACACACACACACACACACACACACACACACACACACACACACACACACACACACACACACACACACACACACACACACACACACACACACACACACAACACACACACACACACACACACACACACACACGCACACACACACACACACACACACACACACACACACACACACACACACACCACACACACACACACACACACACACACACACACACACACACACACACACACACACACACACACACACACACACACACACACACACACACTCAATCACTCATTCATCATGTAAAAAAATCACAAATAAATGATTCAGTAACGAGACTAGTCAGAGTAATGAATATAAGATAGAATTCATATTCATATAATATATAAGTAGAAGGCATCGGTTTGCATGATACGAGTCTGTCCTTGACGTAAGTGTGTCTGTTTAACATGTCTGTCTCTCAGACTCGTGATGAGCTGCTGATGAAGGAACTCACCTGGACTGCAGGTAAAGCGGGAACATCTGACCGTCTGAGTCCGCTGGACATGAAGCCTGTGTGGGACTGAACTGAAGGGTCACGTTATGAAGCATCTGATTCGGAGCTCAGCATGTGTTGCCTGTTATCCTAATGAAGTTACTGAGCTCTAGAACCGGAGAAAGAGCGCTTCTTCACGCTTCTCCAGACCCTAAACAAAACCTACATTCACAACAGCCTCCGACTGAACCTCAAGCTCTGTGAAGGTTTATTAGGCTCACATGAAGTCAAACCAGAGCTCATTTCACACTGCAGACATCAAAAACATTAAAGCAAGACTCTGAGTTACAAAGGAAAAGAAGTCAAGTCCAGCTTTATTGTGCCACAAGACCGCGGTGCTACATTATTAAACATGAAAATAAACATAAAACAGAAGTATAAGAAAACCAATTATATACCTATACAAACAGTTAACCATCTGACTATCACTGTAAAACATTATCATGATTTTAACGGTAAAAACCTGTTAAATTTACAGGAAAACCCGTAATCTGACATTCCCAGAATCCTCTGCGTTGCATTTAAAATGTAGTTTTTTTAAATAACTGTGTCTTTTTAGTTTTTTCATATCAGTTATGTTTATTAGGGTTGTGTGTTACATCTAATGTTGTTAAATTAATGTTTAATGCATATTTCAGTTTATTGAGTATTACCATGATGGTGATTAGTGTTCGTGTGAATGTGCTCGTTCTATATATGTTAATATTTAAAACCTGCTTGTGATTGGCTTTAGTTCATCATGTGACTTTATCATCATCTCCGGCGTTTGGTGGTTATCAAAGTATTTCAAAGCTACAAAACAGATTGGAGGGTCTGTTAACATTATATCAGTTAATTACGTATTTTACTGTAAATTTAAGTTAAAACCGTAAAACCTAAAATGTTGTTACTGTATTTTTTACAGTATAATTCCTGCAAACACAACTGCCAGTTTTTACCCTATATTTTACCTATTTATTTTACATATTATAAATAGTTGACTATACATACACATTAACTGATACTGTACAAGGACCTTACACAAACACCGTACATTTAATTGTGCAAAAGAGATATTTTGGGGGAAGCAGTGCATAGTGCAAGATGATTTATAAATATATAGTATCATATTGAGAACAAAGTAATATTATCATTATTTGGTCTCTAACTTCTTTTACAGTAGCTTGTTCTGTAACTACATTCTCATAGTGTTTAGAGAAACAGAAAGACAAACATAGCCCTATAGATCTTTTACAGAACACTTTTCCTCTATCAAACATTTCAGACTTGAGCACTAAAGTCCTGATTTAATAACATCACTCATTCATAGTCTGTAGGTCTGATGATCAGCTGTTTGCTTCAGTCTGTTTGTGATCCTCTCTCGCTCCCTGCTGTCCAAACCGGCTCTCTGTGAGAGAAAACACAGAGTATTGCCATGTAGTTTTGCACACGTCTCTCAAACACAAACCAGGATATGACTTCGCTGTTTCTGGAGAGAGAAAGTGAAAGTGAAGCGCACTCAAAAACTCACACACAATGGCAGAAGCCAGTATTCCAGTGGATCAGGATCAGTTCATGTGTTCGGTGTGTCTGGATCTGCTGAAGGATCCGGTGGCCATTCCCTGTGGACACAGTTACTGTAAGATATGTATTACAAACTGCTGGGATCAGGAGGATCAGATGAGAGTCTACAGCTGCCCTCAGTGCAGACAGACCTTCAGCTCCAGGCCTGCTTTAGCTACCAATGTCCTGCTGGCTGAAATGCTGGAGAAACTGAAGAAGACCAGACTCCAAACCGCTGATAGTGACGCTGGAGATGTGGAGTGTGATGTCTGTACTGGGAAGAAACACACAGCTGTCAAGTCCTGTCTGGTGTGTCTGAACTCGTACTGTCTGAATCACCTTCAGCAACATGAGAGTCTCTTCAGAAGCAAGAAACACAAGCTGACCGATGCCACTGGACGACTGCAGGAGATGATCTGCACAAAACACCAAGAACAGCTGAAGCTCTACTGCAGAACTGACCAGCGGTGCATCTGTTATCCGTGTTTAATGGATGAACACAAGAACCATGAAACTGTGACGGCAGAAGCAGAGAGGAGCGAGAAACAGGTATGAGCTCAATCACATTACACAACACAATCTGATCCAGCAGCGTTCAGTGACTGTTTTATCTAATGTGTGTAAATCACTCACATATCAGACCACATTTCACAGCAAGTGAACAAACGTGTGTGTCATTGACTGCACAAATAAACACTGAGCACTTTATACTGGTTTACCTCCTCAAGATGAAGTCTGATGTGTTGAGAAAGCATGTGATTTAGTTGCTGATGTGTTTCTGTGAACAGAGGCTTCTGAAGGAGACACAAGTGAAATATCAGGAGAGAATCCAGCAGAGAGAGAAAGAGCTGGAGGAGCTGAGAGCGGCTGTGGAGTCTCATAAGGTGAGTTTGTGCAGAAGAACAGCAGCTGATAGACAGAAGAGCTGCTCTTAGACTCATAGAGCTGCCTGTGCTGTGTGTGTAACAGCGCTCTGCACAGAGAGCAGTGGACGACACCGAGAGCATCTTTACTGAGCTCATCCGCTCCATTGAGAGACTCCGCTCTGAGCTGAAACGGCTGATCAGAGATCAGGAAAAGCAAGCAGTGAGTCGAGCTGAAGGACGACTGGAGCGACTGGAGCAGGAGATCAATGATCTGAGGAGGAGAGACGCTGAGCTGGAGCATCTATCACACACACAGGATCACATCCAGTTCCTGCAGGTGACACAGATCCTTACACAGCGTCTCATGTGCTTTAGTGTGTCCGGAAAACCTTCCTTTCTTTTGACGCGTTTGTGTGTGTGTGTTATCATTTTCATAAAACTTTCATAGCCCCCTGAATATTTTGTTTTAGACATATACGAACATGCATTATGTCAAAAGAGAAAACAGAGCCTGTGCTTAAAACATGGTTTTATTCTAGCTTCATGCATTCTTTTTTATCAATACTTGTATGTGGGTACATTTAATCCATTTTGAACAAAAGCTGAGAACATTGCGTTCTTGTCAAAGACTACATCTGGATCAGATTCATATTGATGATGTAGTCATAGATGGAGTCGATCACTTCCATCAGCTGTGTGTGGTGCTGACGATTACATTTGGCCCGAGCACATTACAGTGCATGACAGAAATTATGGGGAAAAAAATTTGATTTGAATTTGAAAAAAATAAAATATACTATCATAAATGTTTCTCCTGCAGAGTTTCCAGTCTTTCTCCATCTCTCCTGAATCCACAGACAAACCCGTCACCATCAGTTCTCTCCTCTCTTTCAATCATGTGGAGAAATCTGTTTCTAAACTGAAAGAAAAACTGGAGGATTTCTGCAGAGAAGAGATTGAACTGATATCTGGCCGAGGTAATGTGTCATATCACACAGAAGAAACTATTAAATACAGTATGGAAGAGATCATGTATCACATTAATGATATCTTTATGTCCACAGTAACATACAGTGAAATTATTCCCCTCAAAGAACCGAAGACCAGGCCAGAGTTCCTGCAGTGTAAGACATTATTAAACACACTAAAATTACTTCATGATCTTCATTTTGAAAAAATTGAGTTCAGTGTTATTAAAAACGCTGTAAACATGATTAACAAAGAGTCCTGGAATGAACAATGTCACACACGAAACTGTTTGTTTGTGTAAACTGCATGAAATAAGTCTTGTGTATTTTATCTTCATCAGATCGCAGGTTTCTGACTCTGGATCTGAACACAGTGAATAAACTCCTCCGTCTGTCTGAGAGAAACAGAGCAGCTACTTTCACTGACACAGATCAACTGTACCCTGATCATCCAGACAGATTTGATGAGTGTCAGCGGGTGTTGTGTAGAGAGAGTGTGTGTGGACGCTGTTACTGGGAGCTGGAGTGGAGTGGAGATGTGGAGATATCAGTGTCATATAAGAGCATCAGCAGGAAGGGATCCGGTGATGAGTGTGTGTTTGGATCTAATGATCAGTCCTGGAGTTTGTACTGCTTTCCCTCCAGTTACTCATTCATACACAATAAGATAAAGACTGATCTCTCTGTGAAGCCCATCAGCAGGAGAATAGGAGTGTCTGATGATGATGATGATGATGATATCAGGAGAATAGGAGTGTCTGATGATGATGATGATGATGAGAGCAGGAGAATAGAAGTGTATGATGATGAAGATGATGATGATGATAGGAGGAGAATAGGAGTGTATGATGATGATGATGATGATGATGATAGCAGGAGAATAGAAGTGTATGATGATGAAGATGATGATGATGATAGGAGGAGAATAGGAGTGTATGATGATGATGATGATGATAGCAGGAGAATAGGAGTGTTTGATGATGATGATGATGATGATAGCAGGAGAATAGAAGTGTATGATGATGATGATGATAGCAGGAGAATAGAAGTGTATGATGATGAAGATGATGATGATGATAGGAGTAGAATAGGAGTGTATGATGATGATGATGATGCAGAATAGGAGTGTTTGATGATGATGATGATGATGATAGCAGGAGAATAGAGGTGTATGATGATGATGATGATAGCAGGAAAATAGGAGTGTCTGGTGAAGATGATGATATCAGGAGAATAGGAGTGTTTGTGGATCACAGTGCAGGAACTCTGTCCTTCTACAGCGTCTCTGACACAATGAGCCTCATCCACACAGTCCAGACCACATTCACTCAGACGCTCTATCCTGGGTTTTGTGTTAATAACGGATCATCAGTGAAACTGTGTGATCTAACAGCAGAGATAGAAACCTGAGTCTGTGACTTGGACTTCTGAAGATCTGACTCGAGACGTAACTTAGATTTAAGACAGATTCATGAAAACACAAGTCATGATCCTAGTTGTGTTGTTTAAGGATTTCTGAGCTGATGTTTCCTGGTTTATCTGTTTACTCATGTTTGATTTAAACCCTACTTGCGCTTGGATCCACCTCATCTCGCCTTGGACCCAGCATTATATTTTGTTATAGCGTTGCCGATTATGTTTTCTCTTTAACAGCATCAAACACCATATTTGTATATTCATTCACACACACAAGAGTGTTTCTCTGCATTTAAACTATCAATGTTCTACTTTTAACATATATATTTTCATATTTAGCTGTTGCTGGATATAAATTGTTGGTTTAGTTGTTTAGTGGGAACACGTGATGTTCAGAGGATTGCTGGAAGAAGACCAGGCTGTCGATGGCAGATTGATGTTCGCTGCACCTAATACAGTGAGAGAAGAACATAGTACTTGTTGGCAAAACCCTTCACGGGGGTCAGACGTTTCTTGTAGTTGGCGACTAGGTTTGCACACATCTCAGGAGGGATTTTGTCCCACTCCTCTCTGCAGATCCTCCCCAAATCATTAAGGTGTCGAGGCTTCTCTCCAAGCTGCTTGGCGATGGTCTTGTAGCCCATTCCAGCCTTGTGTAGGTCTGCAATCGTGTCCCTGCCATCCTCTTTGGTCTTGGTCATGGTGGAGAGTTTGGAGTCGGACTGCTTCTGTGGACAGGTGTCTTTTATACAGGTAACACGCTTTAAGAGAGTGCTCCTAATCTCAGCTCGTTACCTGTATAAAAGACACCTGGGAGACAGAAATCTTGCAGATTGATAGGGGATCAAATACTTATTTGACGCATTAAAATGCAAATCAATGTATAACTTTTTTAAATGCATTTTCTGGATTATTTTGTTGTTATTCTGTTTCTCACTGTTCAAATAAATAAACCTACCATTAAAATTATAGACTGCTCATTTCTTTGTCATTGGGCAAACATACAAAATCAGCAGAGGATCAAATCATGTCCCCCCCCACTGCATGATCTATAGAAAATATAAACAGGACATACGCCTAAACGAGTCACAAAACTTAGGTCAAGCTGACTTTGTGTCCATTCAAGTTTACAACATATGATTCATTTTCTGGAAAATCCAATAATGCCAACAATAGACAGCTCTCGATGTAGAATTCAGCATTTCTATTAGACAACAAAATCAACTTACATTAGTCTGGGAAAAAATGTCTTCATAGACTGACAGATGTAGACGAACAGAGAGATAGATAGAACGACAGACAGACACACACACACACACACACACACACACACACACACACACACACACACACACACACACACACACACACACACACACACACACACACACACACACACACACACACACACACACACACACACACACACACACACACACACACACACACTGTGATGTTCTATGAAGCAGAATACGGAGGCAGAGGGATGCAGTTTATGCTTCTTTATTTTACAGATGCCAAACGCTGTAACCACGAGCTGGTATATGCTAGGACAACAACAACTCCTCTAACTCTGAGTGGAAACTACCTGCTATATGAGTGACTCTAGTGGTCACACTCCCAATTTACAGAATACTTAATACTTCACTACATTCCCTTCCCCCTGATAACACTAGTCATTCAACAACTTGGTCATATATATATCAACAGCATTATATGAAAATTACAACCCCTTTATTTTTTTTTACAATTTATCACATAACCTAAGCTAGGGACTTCGGATAGACTGCCTCCATCCCAGCGAGTTCCAGGACGCATTCTTGCCCTGTGGCTGGAGAACTCAACACTACTCTAAGCAAAGTCTTTCAAGTAACTGGGCAACTTCCTTGTTCTTGTAGACCTTCTGAGCTCAAACTGCTCCTTTTTTCTGCCTTTACAGTCTCTGATACAGTGGCCGCTGGTGTAATTGCAGTTGTCTGCTGTACAACACTGTCCTCTGATGGTGCAGGACTAACTGGTTCAGTCAATGGCAACTCCTCCACGTCTTGCAAGGAAGTCTCCAACTCCACAGCTGTTCCAGCAGGTGCTACCACATGTGTGGTCCTCACCTGATCAATGTGTCAACGCACTACCTGGCCATTACCAAGTTCGATAGTATATGACAGAGGCCCCGTCCTTTTCTGCACTTTTCCTGGAATCCAGGTAGGTCCTGAGCTGAAGTTCTTGGTATACACACCATCACCTACACTCAATTGTCGCTCTTTGGCATGCTGGTCATGGTAACACTTCTGCTTCATTTGCTTGTCTTTTACTTGATTTCTGAAGTCAGGGTGAACGAGATCTAGAGTAGACCTCAGCTTACGTCCATACAACAGCTCTGCAGGCGATTTTCCGGTAGTCGACTGAGGTGCAATTCATTAACTAAATAATGCTCTTGCTATCTGTGCTTCAATTGATTCTCCAGTACTCTTTTTCATAAGGCTTTTAAATGTTTGCACCGCTCTTTCAGCCAGTCCATTAGAAGCCGCATGGTAAGGTGCTGTGGTTATGTGCTTGATGCCGTTACGGCGCATGAATTCTTGAAACTCCTTACTGGTAAAGCAAGTGCCATTATCTGACACAACTATCTCTGGTAACCCATGCTGGCTGAAACTTTGTCTTAGGCACTGGATGGTAACAGCAAATGTAGCGTTATTCAAGGAATACGCCTCTATCCATTTAGAGTACGCATCCACCAGGATCAGGAACATTTTTCCTTGCCACGGACCTGCATAATCAATATGGATCCTTCTCCATGGTAGCTTTGGAATCTCCCAAGGGTGTAAGGGTGCACAAGGAGGTGTGTTCCTGTTCTCCTGACATCTGGCACACACTTTTACCATTCCTTCCACAGCAGCATCCATCTGGGGCCACCACACATAACTCTGTGCCAATCCCTTCATTCTGGTTATGCCTGGGTGGCCACTGTGTAACTGACTGAGTATGGCTGCACGGCCTTTGGGGGGAATCACCACGTGTGCACCCCACAATACACAGCCTCCCTGGACACTGAGTTCGTCCTGCTTTTTACGGTATGCTCCAAAAGCTGGATCCTCCAAACTCTTGGGCCGTCCTCTAAGCACGTACTCTCTTACTTGTGCCAAAACAGGATCTGTATCAGTCCATTTATTCACCTGCTCTGCTTTTATCAGGGACACATAATTTTCGTCCAGCAGCAGCACTCTCTCTTCCTCCGCTGGGGTCTCCACTCCTTTTTCATACAGCGGCAGCCGGCTCAACCCATCAGCATTTTGATGCTCACGGCCCGCTCGATACACAATAGTGTACTCATACCCACCCAAAGTCACTGCCCATCTTTGAATACGTGGAGAAGCCATCTGAGGCACTTCTCTGAGTTCATTAAACAGTGCAATCAGGGGCTTGTGATCGGTCACAATGGTAAATGGTCTGCCATACACATATGTGTGGAATTTCTTTACCCCGAAAATGACAGCCAGACCCTCCTTGTCCAATTGAGAGTAATTCTTCTCTGCTGAATTTAATGTCTGTGATACAAATCCTATCGGTTTGTCTGTACCATCTTCCATCCTGTGGGACAGCACGGCCCCCACCCTATATGGGGAAGCATCACAAGCCAAGATAAGAGGTTTGGTAGGATCGTAGTGCACTAATAAAGCAGACGACTGGAGCAGTTCTTTTGACTTCACAAAGGCTTCTTCTTGCTCACGCCCCCACGTCCACTTTGTTTCCTTCTTCAACAAAGTGTGTGCCATGGTTTAGATCCTACCTATCCGATCGCTATCACTTTGTTTATTTAAACGGGGAGTCATCTCAATTATCACCAGTAAAGTATGGAGTACCACAAGGATCTGTCCTAGGTCCTCTGCTATTTTCATTATAAATGTTGCCCCTTGGTAATATTATTAGAAAATACGGGATAAATTTCCATTGTTATGCTGATGACACTCAACTATATAGTGTGTTAAAAATATAAAAGATTGGATGACCAATAATTTTCTCCTATTAAATTCAGATAAGACAGAGATATTACTTATTGGACCTAAAAACAGTACACAGAATATCTTGGATCACAATTTGCAACTAGACGGATGTACTGTTACTTCCTCTACAGTCAAATATCTGGGTGTTATATTAGACAGCAACCTATCTTTTGAAAATCATATTTCCAATGTTACAAAAACAGCATTTTTCCAACTTAGAAACATTGCCAAGCTACGGAACATGTTAAGTGTTTCTGATGCAGAGAAGTTAGTTCATGCATTCATGACCTCTAGACTGGACTATTGTAATGCACTGCAAGGTGGTTGTCCTGCATCTTCAATAAACAAGCTGCAGATAGTACAAAATGCTGTGGCAAGAGTCCTTACCAGGTCAAGAAAATATGATCATATTACTCCAATTTTACAGTCTCTGCACTGGCTACCTATTAAGTTCCGTATCAGTTACAAAATATTATTACTTGCCTATAAGGCCCTAAATGATTTAGCTCCTGCGTACCTAACTAATCTTCTATCATGCTACAATCCAACCCGCTCCCTAAGGTCACAAAACTCTGGACTCTTGGTAGTACCTAGGATAGCAAAGTCCACTAAAGGAGGTAGAACTTTTTCATACTTGGCTCCCAAACTCTGGAATAGCCTCCCTGATAACGTTCGGGGTTCAGACACACTCTCTCTGTTTAAATCTAGATTAAAGACGTATCTCTTTAGCCAAGCATTCATATAATGCATCTCACAATCTTGTACTGCCAGTCTATCTGAACAAATGCACATTATTATGCTTTAGCTTGGGTTATACTGATAATTTTATCCAGGGTTATTCCTGGATGGAACAACTGCTACGCTAATTGTCTTTATTGTTTCTATGTTTCTGCCACGGGATTAACATCCCGTGGTAGCTAGGAATTACACAAGCTTCAGTCTGGATCCAACCCTTAAACGATCTGAGATGACCGAACACCTGAGAAGAGATGATGACAACCCTTCGGAGGACCTCAGAGGAAGCCAACCATCAGCGATTATACTGACCTAACCAAATTTTGCCATAAATGGTGGATCAGCACCTAGAGACAACCTCTACAGCCGTGAACGTCAGCGGAGTCTAGGACACAGATGAGCCCCAGAGACAGATCTCCAGTGAGGAACTCATCACCTAAACATCCAACGGGTAAAGACCACTGGAACCAGTGGACCACTTACACTATGACTTTGAAGCAGTTGGAACAAACTATTGGTTCGTCTGGACAGAGGGGAACTGGCCCCCGACTGAGCCTGGTTTCTCCCAAGGTTTTTTCTCCATTCTGTCACCGATGGAGTTTTGGTTCCTTGCCGCTGTCGCCTCTGGCTTGCTTAGTTGGGGAATCTTCATTTCCAGCAAAATCATCGACTTGATTGCACAGATATTATTTAAACTAAACTGAGCTGGACAATGCCACTACTAAATTCAATAATGAAATGTATTCATCTGAAAATTGAGTGTTAAATCCTGTCATTTTACATTATTGACACAATTTTCCTATTTGATATTGTGCAGTGCTTTGTTACAATTTGTATTGTTAAAAGCACTATATACAGTAAATAAAGGTGACTTGACTTGACTTCAACAACCTGTGCAAGGGCGCCAGCACAGTGGACAGACTAGGCAGAAACTTATGATAGTAGTTGATCAAGCCTAGATAAGCCTTCAGTTCACTCACCGACTGCGGAACTGAGCGAACAAATCTTCCACTTTTGGAATAGGATATTGTTCCACACTGGATGGCCTGTTCACTGTGAGTTTGTAATCTCCACAAATCTGAATAGAGCCATCTGGTTTCTTAACAGGTACTATGGGGGCTGCCCACTCTGCAAACTGCACTGGCTCAATGATTTTCTCCTCCACCAGTCTCTGGAGCTCAATCTCCACCAAGGGCTTGACGGCAAAAGGAATTCGTCTGGGCTTATAGAATCGTGGTTGGGCCTCAGGGTTGACATGAATTTTAGCTGTGGTGCCTTTGAGTTGGCCCAGCTCTTCTTTAAACACATCTGCATGTCTGTCTAGCACATCTGCTAACTTCCGTGTTGGCACTGTCTTTACTTGATTCACCAGCTGGGGCAACATCCCGAAATCTTTCAGCCAGCCTTGCCCCCAACAAGTTAGGCCTCTCTCCATCTACCACGACCATCATCATTTCTTTTCTTACATTTTGGATTTCCGCTGTTACTGTGGCTTGACCCAGCACTTCCATATTTTCCCCTGTGTAGGTCTTTAGATTCAAACTGCAGGTTCTCCATTCTGGCATGTCAGTTTGTTTCCACAACTTAGAATATTGTTCTTTACTGATGATTGTCACTCCACAACCTTTGTTGACTTCAAAGTCCACTTCCATGCCATTTACCTTCACTTTCTGCGTGATAGGGGCTACTTTAGGTTGGACTTGGGATACACTATATATTGTGTTAATATCCAGGGTGTCCTACATCTCGTTACTTTCCTCCTCTCTAACGAGATACGTCCTTCTACCTTTCTCTCCTCTTTGTCCTTTGAATGTAGTCTTTTGGCCCCCCACAGCAGTTTGTTTTGCCTTGCATGCCCGTTTTATATGTCCACGTTTTCCAAATTTTTGGCAGAGCTCGTTCAGAAACTTACATTCCTCTGGCGCATGTTGTCCTTTACATCTGTAACACACAGTGTCTTTTTGTCGCCCCTTTTTCTCAGCTGAGTACACTCTATGCACTGCTGTGGCTCCTCTAAGTGACTTCACATTTTGTCCTGTCTCCTCCATTAACAATCCCTGCAAATCTCTCACGTTCTTGTTCGCAGACTCCATTGCCTGGCAGATGGTAAGTGCCGTCTCAAATGTTAACTCCACTTCTGATAGCAGCCGTCTCTGCATTCGGTCGTCTTTTACTCCACATACAAACCCGTACTCGCAGTGCTGTGCTAACTTTTTCATTTCTGCCACATAATCTGCAAAAGTCTCGCCATCTTTCCGTGTACGTGAGTTAAACTTAAAACTTTGAACAATTTCACTTGGCTTAGGATTGTAATGACTTTTTAGGACAGTCACCAGTTCATCATAAGTCTTGTCTCCTGGCTTTCCAGGGCAGATGAAATTTCTTAATAAACTGTATGTGGAAACCCCTACTCCACTCAACAGCACCGCTTTCTTTTTAACAGCTCCCTCAGTTTCATAAGCTTGGAAAAAATACTCCAACATTTCGATATATTCATCCCATAACTGTGATGTGCCATCAAAAGGACTCACCGTCCCTACCATTGTAGTCATTTTGTCTTGTTAATTGACGATTTTCTCTCCTTGCAAACGGTCTGTTTAGTCTTCAGCACCGGTATTCACAAGGCCAATCAGCATTCACGTAAAATTATTTTCTCAAAATGCTTAATACTTCACTACACACACACACGCACGCACGCACGCACGCACACGCACGCACACACATCTCTCACACACACACACACACACACACACACACACACACACACACACGCCACACACACAAACACGTTACACACAACACAACACTCACACACACACACACACACACACACACACACACACACGCACACACACACACACACACACACACACACACCACAAACGCACAACACACACGCACACACACACACACTCACACACGCACACACTCACACGCACACACACACACGCGCACACACACACACTCACATGCACACACACTGGATCAGTGTGTATCAGTCAGATTATGGTGTTCAGACAGAGAGGGAGCTCATCATGATGTGAACACGATGCATCGACGCTCTATAGCTCTCTCCCACTGAACGCATTACCTGTATGCAGCATGCTTTCATTAATATCTAACCCATCTGAATAATGCACAGAATATTTGTTAATACTTTAAAGCGCTGTAGAAGATACCAAACATCACAAACGCATGCTCAGATTGTGTCTAATACAGTGATTCATCCCGCACCTAACATGGTATCAGCAGGAGCGACAGTAAACTGATCATTAGCACCATCTGCTGGAAGGAGCTGCTCAGCTGCAACTCTGCATTTGTATGCACTGGATTGGGTGTTTGTTCAACGGTTATTTGAAGAACAGATGGAGATTGGAAACGGACTCAGTCTCATTTGCAGATGATGACACTGAAGACTTTGGATGGACATTCAAAACTGCCAGATATTATCCTTATATTGAGCTCATTACAATAACAAAAAGTAATAAAACAAATGTTTTGTTTGTTTACTGCATACATGACTTTAACTGATTTGTATGATCTCAGAGCTGTATATTATTACAGAAGGACATTCATTGATTACCAGAGACTGAGTTTCCCTCATGAGTTTATTATTAGTTTATTTAGATAGGGACAGATACAAAATAACATACAAACCCGATTCCAAAAAAGTTGGGACACTGTACAAATTGTGAATAAAAAAGGAATGCAATAATTTACTAATCTCATAAACTTATATTTTATTCACAATAGAATATAGATAACATATCAAATGTTGAAAGTGAGACATTTTGAAATGTCATGCCAAATATTGGCTCATTTTGGATTTCATGAGAGCTACACATTCCAAAAAAGTTGGGACAGGTAGCAATAAGAGGCCGGAAAAGTTAAATGTACATATAAGGAACAGCTGGAGGACCAATTTGCAACTTATTAGGTCAATTGGCAACATGATTGGGTATAAAAAGAGCCTCTCAGAGTGGCAGTGTCTCTCAGAAGTCAAGATGGGAAGAGGATCACCAATTCTCCCAATGCTGCGGCGAAAAATAGTGGAGCAATATCAGAAAGGAGTTTCTCAGAGAAAAATTGCCAAGAGTTTGAAGTTATCATCATCTACAGTGCATAATATCATCCAAAGATTCAGAGAATCTGGAACAATCTCTGTGCATAAGGGTCAAGGCCGGAAAACCATACTGGATGCCCGTGATCTTCGGGCCCTTAGACGGCACTGCATCACATACAGGAATGCTACTGTAATGGAAATCACAACATGGGCTCAGGAATACTTCCAGAAAACATTGTCGGTGAACACAATCCACCGTGCCATTCGCCGTTGCCGGCTAAAACTCTATAGGTCAAAAAAGAAGCCATATCTAAACATGATCCAGAAGCGCAGGCGTTTTCTCTGGGCCAAGGCTCATTTAAAATGGACTGTGGCAAAGTGGAAAACTGTTCTGTGGTCAGACGAATCAAAATTTGAAGTTCTTTTTGGAAAACTGGGACGCCATGTCATCCGGACTAAAGAGGACAAGGACAACCCAAGTTGTTATCAGCGCTCAGTTTAGAAGCCTGCATCTCTGATGGTATGGGGTTGCATGAGTGCGTGTGGCATGGGCAGCTTACACATCTGGAAAGGCACCATCAATGCTGAAAGGTATATCCAAGTTCTAGAACAACATATGCTCCCATCCAGACGTCGTCTCTTTCAGGGAAGACCTTGCATTTTCCAACATGACAATGCCAGACCACATACTGCATCAATTACAACATCATGGCTGCGTAGAAGAAGGATCCGGGTACTGAAATGGCCAGCCTGCAGTCCAGATCTTTCACCCATAGAAAACATTTGGCGCATCATAAAGAGGAAGACGCGACAAAGAAGACCTAAGACAGTTGAGCAACTAGAAGCCTGTATTAGACAAGAATGGGACAACTTTCCTATTCCTAAACTTGAGCAACTTGTCTCCTCAGTCCCCAGACGTTTGCAGACTGTTATAAAAAGAAGAGGGGATGCCACACAGTGGTAAACATGGCCTTGTCCCAACTTTTTTGAGATGTGTTGATGCCATGAAATTTAAAATCAACTTATTTTTCTCTTAAAATTATAAATTTTCTCAGTTTAAACATTTGATATGTCATCTATGTTGTATTCTGAATAAAATATTGAAATTTGAAACTTCCACATCGTTGCATTGTGTTTTTATTCACAATTTGTACAGTGTCCCAACTTTTTTGGAATCGGGTTTGTATATATACACTTAAACAGTCATCTGATATGTGCATCATAGTGTTTTTAGCAGAAGCTAATTTACAACACTTGTGACTAGTAGGGCTTTTGGTTAAAACTAACAGTACAAATTAACATTATTAAAAATAAGGTAGAAATGAAACAAAACAAAAAAAATTAAAAAGAGTATACAGAGAGAACACAATGTAAAAACTAAATATGAGAGCAATATTGTTCCTTAATTAGCCACAATTTGTTAGTTTTTTTTGAAAGTGGCTAATGTTGGGATACATTTCAAGTGTTCTGGCAGAGATATCCATAATTTTGCCCCTTTTATTAAAAAGGCAGTTTGAGCAAATGATGTTCTACAGAAAGGGACACTACAATTGCCTTTTAACGCAGATCGGGTGGTGGATCTGGTACCACTTTGCTGTCTTGTTATTTTTTTTGCAAAGGGATATAGGAGCAGCGTTATTTAGGCAGTTGAAGACCAATTTAACAAAATGCAAGGAGGTAAAATTTGCAAAACTTAAAATCTTATATTTGCTTAGAATTTGGCAGTGATGGTACCTTATTCTCTTCTTGTCCAGGACTTTCCAGGCTCGGTTATAAAGACACTCTATGGTCTTAACTGATGACTGGTGAGCTTGGGACCATGTGGTTATGTGTGAAAGAATCATATCATTTATAAAAATAAAAGCACAGTCAAGAGACAAGCCATTTCTTATCATCATAAACCAGCCCAGGTTGGCCTTGATGGTTTTACAGATTGTCTTGATATGACTTTTAAAATTCAACTGATAGTCTATAATTATTCCCAGATACTTCACTTCAGATACTTGTTCAATGAGCTCCCCATTAATTTGTACATTCAGAAGTTGTGTGAGAGGCAGTTTTTTAATGGAAAAGCAAACTGAGTTTTTTTTTTGTGTGTTTAAAGTTAAACAAGATGAGGACAGCCAAGATGATATTTTGTCTAAGTTGGCATTTAGTTTGTCAGCCACAGAAGTACTGGTATTACCAGATGCATACACCGCTGTGTCATCTGCATGCATCTGTAGACCTATATCTTGACATACGTCTGGCAAATCATTAATATAGAGGCTGAAGAGTATGGGTCCCAAGACAGTGCCCTGAGGGATCCCTGTTTCAATTTTAAGAAAGGTGGATCTCGCATTATTAGTTCTAACACACTGTTCACGGCCTTTTAAATATGATTCAAACCAGGACAGTGACTGTTTAGATAAATTTGAAATTAAGATATTGTGATTTACTGTATCAAATGCCTTTTTTAGATCTAGAAATACTGCACCAACTACATTTCCCTTGTCAGGTGATTGTTTGATATTTTCGGTTAATAAACAAGTAGTGGATTCTGTAGAATGATTGTGCCCTGAATCCAAATTGCAGTGGACTCCGATAATTGTTTGTCTCAAGATAATGCATCAATTGTTCTGAGGCAATCTTCTCCAGGACTTTAGACAAAACTGGAAGAAGACTAATAGGTCTATAATTACAAGACATTTTATCGTCTCCAGATTTAAAAAGAGGTATTACTAGAGCATTTTTCCACCCATCTGGGAATTGCCCGGATTTAATGGAAATATTAATAAGATTGGTGAAGGGCTTGGCCAGAATGCTACTATATTTTTTAAGAAAAGCTGTATCTAAATTATAAATATCTTTTGAGAAAGTGTTGTTTAGATCCCGTATAGCTTTCAGAACAGCTGTCTGACCAACCTCCCTAAGCTGGAATGAGTTATCTTGATCTTCAAGCAGGTCTATTGTTGTTAGACCTATATAATTTCTGCTCGGAAAGCTTGATGGTTGTTAGGGCTATGGTTAGGGTTAGGGTTGCTTAAGGTTAGGGTTAGGGTTAGCTAAAGCTTAAGGTTGTTAGCAGATTGTATAAAGAAGTTATTGAATTCGTCTGCAACTTGCGCACTCAGTAATGATGTTTTCACCCATTTTAAGTTCATATTTATTTTGGGTGACGTTACCCTTTGGATTTAGTAGGCTGTTTAGTTGCTTTCAAATTATTATTTACCATTTCCTTTGGCCTCTGATAGAGCTTGAATGTAATAATTTGTTTTGGACATTCTGAGTTCTTTAACGACTTGGTTACGCAACCCTTTAAATAGTTTCAAATCAATGTCCCTTCGAGTCTTGATAAAAGTTTTGAGGCTGTAGTCCCTCCTTTTCATTAATTTTCAAATTTTATCATTCATCCAAGGTATCTGAAATTTTCTCTGGGATTTTTTTTCTCGCTTTTTAATATATTTAACAACAATACTCCCAATAGTGGACATAAGCTTATTACAGCAGTCGTTTACTTGGTCATATTGTTGGAGCTCATCCCAGTTAACACCCTTTAACTCGTTCTCAAATTCAGTCAGTTTTTTACGAGGAATTTCAAGTTTAAATTAATTCTGATTTCGATTTATAAACCTAATCAGTCTTTTCTTTGTCAATTTTCTAGCAATTAAAATCATGTTATGGTCAAATAGACCAGTAACTAAATTATATGTTTTTATGATTCTGTCAGGTTTGTTGGTAAAAATTAAATCTATTAGTGTTTGAGTATTCCTGGTGATACGTGTAGGTGCTTCAATCATTTGACTGAAGTCATTTTTGGATGTGAGATTTTTCAATTTTTTCCTACAATGTTTGTCTAACCAATTTGTATTAAAATCTCAGAAGAGAAGCACCTCGCTGTTGTGCTTAAAATTCTTAAACAGCGCATCCAGGTTTTCACATAGCGTTGCATTGCACACCAAAGGACGATTATATGCCACTAAAATATTAAATTGCATGTTCTGCGACAATATTATATTAATACATAGACATTCAGTGGATATATCAGCAGTTGGAAAAATTCCTTTGCATTAAATGAGTCCTTAATATATATCAGTACATCCCCCACCCCTACCCTCAGTTCGGTCCCTTCTAAAACATGTATATCCCGGAACATCAATTATGCTGGTTGGAATTTTCTTATGTAGCCAGGTTTCACTAATACAAAGAAAATCGATATTGGACTCAGACAACAATATTCTGATCTCATCTCGCTTGGGAAATAAACTTCGGATGTTTAAATGATCTCCCAAAATACCTTTAGGTTTTACCTTAGGATCCCAAACCACTTTGGCATGATTAACAGTTTGAAAGAATAAAGTCTGTCTCTGTTTGGTCAGTGCTTGTGTTTGGAGTGGTCTTACTTTGGCGAGGACAGCAGTTCTTCTGTCACTGTCAGCTAAGTGGTCCAGGGTACTGGTTAGGCCTGATTTGTTGTTCAGCGCTGCGCCGGCCTCCGTCAACCTTTCAACCACGCAGGTTGGTTTCTCCGCCCGCCCCGTCGTCCTCACATCACCATGGATCCATCCGCTCAGATCCCCGTGCCAGGCCTCATCCTCGATGGTCGATAGAGTCTGGAAACCAATAGGCACTCCGGGTGACGTAGAGTTGAATGGACCGATGGTATCCAGGGAAGGAAACTCTACTCGCCGGTGAGGAAGGAGGCCCGTCGCGTTGTCAACAGATGTATCCACAGATTCTTCCCTCAGGCCATCAGGCTCCTTAACACAAACTCAGTTTCATAACAACTACATAACATCATAACATCTACTGGACTCAATTTAATAAACTGTAAAAAAAATGTATAGCACGGTACAACCTTTTTGCACATTCCTCTTGCACATCCCCGTTTATATTAATATTTATTAATCCACAGTATACTGTATTGCACATTTTATCTCATTGCACATTTTACTCCTTATTTTATTTTACTTTATTATTTGTTCCTAGTTTCATTTTTATTTTATTCTTACCTATAGTTATATATATTCTCTTGTGTTGTTTCATTGTTTTATTTTTATTTCTTTTGCACTGTCCATTGAGCGGACCTGTCCTGACTTACATTTCACTACTGATTATACCCTGTATGATTGTGTATGTGACGAATAATACAGAACCTTGAACAAGGCCTGGGCCTGGATTAAGTTGTATATCTCCTGCGAGCAAGACCAGGAGGAAATGGTATGATACCGCAAAAAATGTGTTTACTTTGATGCGGTTGGAGTGACATGTTGTCGTGCGTAAAGCACGCCTTGAACCGAGGATTAAGAATGAGAGATAAATGTTGAGTTGTCCATATCCAAAGTTATACAGATTAAGTTTGTTGGGGACAGAGCTTAATGCTTGAACATTTCTTACAGACTTTGATCGGGTTCTAAGTATCAAGGATCCAACTATAGAGGCAAAAAAATACTGCTGTTGCGTAAATGAGCAGCAAGTAGAGACTTGGATGGCATTGTTTGTTTGTGTGCAGTCTCTGGCGTTGGAGTTGTTTATGTACAAGACGCGCACAAATGCTTTGTTTTTTGCCAAAAAGCAGCGAAGATTGCCTCTGAGTTGAAAGCTTGGTCAATCGAGAGTTTGGAGACTCCAGATTTTTCTCCAATAAATCATACCCAGTTTTTCTCTTTTCACAGGCTCCTCCGGCGTCATGCCTCTAACATCTAAAACAAGCACTTTATTTGAAGCTGCTTTGACATGATATGTATTGTGAAAAGTGCTATACAAATAAACATGATATGAAAACTCATGGCTCAACTGGTCGAATTGAGTTGATTTTATGTGAGCAGGATTGAAGAGTTGAAGTGTTTTTCTGGTTTCATGATAGCTCTGTCAGAGAGAGATAGAGGAATGACAGAAATACAGAGGATTAACGATGACCAGTCTTTAGAGAGAAACGTGTTCAGAGAAGAAATGTGGAGGACGTTCTCCTCGCTGTGACTGATGTTCAGAGACGGATAAACTCCTGTAGAGCTGAGAGAGAGCAGAAGAACAAACCACAGAGTACAGTATATACTCAACTAATGAGGAGCGGATCCAGTAATCACCAGAGAATTACACAAACAAGCCTTTCCCATGAGACCTTCATCGCTCTGATCACGTGACATGAGAAGACATACAAACACAGACTCAGCAGAGGTCTCTGTGTGCTTGTGTTATTACTGGACCTCCATCTCATGCCTTTCATCGCTGGAACAAACCTGTCAGACCTTTAATGGTTAATAGCCATCTCTTGAATTTTCCACATTGGTTTACTCTTTATTTATCAGCGAACACTGTTCTGTCTCCTTATGAAGAAAACAGGCCCGTGTTGAACAGCACAACATTAACAAAACAGACGAGATTTTCTCTAAACCGTTCCAGCATCTGCTGCAATTTTTAACATTAAAAATATGGGTTTGTAACATAACCATGTTCTTATGGGATTCCAGCGTACTTACATTTCCATACCTTTGCACAGCCTCTGAAACAGTAATAGCACATAATAGGTTGATTTGATCATATAAAATAAATGACATTAATTATGAGTCACTGAATAGTCAGCATTAGTACTTGTGTTTTCAAGTACATTGGAACTAAATACTCGTCAAAAATGGAATCTGGAATTAGTAGGCAACATTTATATTTGCATATATAAATAATAATTAGTTTCTCTTTTGTTTATGATAGTAGAAAGCATGCGTGAGTCTATGGCTACAACACCTATATATATATATATATATATATATATATATACAGATGCTCCTGATATTAACATGCTCACACGTTTGTATTTTATTGAATCAGATACCTGCACCACAGATGAATCCTGATGACTTTCTTCAAACTGTTTTCCTAATACACTGATATTATATGGTGAAACAAGCTCCTTGACCACTGATTGTTTTCTTCTTCTTCTTGAATCCATGGAAAATAGAAGAAACACTTAAATAGCACACGTAAATATCAGATATGATTTACTTGTTGAACAGAATCTGTTGCAGGAATGACTCAAAGTCTGTTCACATCAGTGTGCACAATAATGTGTCTTTGACCTTCATTAGTTATGTTTAAAAGTACTAGTGGCTATGATTATTGAATAGAGACCAGTCACTGTTCAAATAAGTGTAAATCAGCATTTTGAACCAGTTGCAAACGTGAAAGGGAAAACTGGTTGACACCAGCACATAAACGCATTACAATAATCAAGTCTTGTAGAAATGAAGGCATGAATAACTGTCTCGAAATCACTAAAAGATAGAAGAGATTTCAGTTTATGTAAACCCCTAAACTGGACTAAAATAGCTCTGACAAAAACAATTATTTGCTTGTCAAATTTTAACTCTGAATCAAAATCAACACCCATGTTCTTTACATGAATATGGATATTTCCTTGCAAGGGTCCTAAACTAGAGGACAGGCCGTTAACCAAATGAAGGGGGGGGGGGGACGTCCGGATTTCCGGGAGACGTGCGTGTCGCGTTCTTTAACGTTCCTCCTGTAAACAAAGATGACGTTACGTCCTCACGAAAGAAGAAAGCCGTCGTGTTTACAACTGTGACGACAAACACTTATCAGGATCAAATAAACGCTGGATTTTCAAAAGTATGTGAAATATTTAAATTTGCGGCATAGAATCTATAAAATACATCCGAGAGTTTCACACACCAGTCTGTTATTGTGGCGACATTTCCACACCCCGAAATGCCGGCTGATGGTCTGGCTACGCGAGAATACACCCCTACTCTTTTTTGAAGGACATTCTGGGATTTTTAATGACCACAGAGTCAGGACCTCGGTTTAACGTCTCATCTGAAAGACGGTGCTTGTTGACAGTATAGTGTCCCGGTCACTACACTGGGGCATTAGGACCCACACAGACCACAGGGTGATCACCCCCTGCTGGTCTCACTAACACCTCTTCCAGCAGCAACCTAGTTTTCCCAGGAGTCTCCCATCCAGGTACTGACCAGCTCAACCCTGCTTAGCTCCAGTGGGAACCGGTCTTGGGCTGCAGGGTGATATGGCTGCTCACACAAAGGTGAAATAAAGGTGACTTGACTCCAGTGGAGTGTTTTATAGCACATGTAGTATGACACGCTTGCTGATCACAGGTTATAAATCATACATCATCTTTATTTAATGTTGAGAAATCAAACCTTTAAAAAAGCTTCAAGAGTCAGAGATCAAGGCCACCGAGACATGAAAACAAAAACCCTCATCAGACTGAATAATTATATCATCAGGAGTGTGTTTCCCCAACAGTGATTTACAGCCCCTTAACTACCACAGTACTACAGAAACTAACTAGCTAGTCAAGACCGTGGTCCCATTTGTAAGAGCTGTGTCACACATCAGTCGCAGAACCACATTGGTTAGAATTGGTAATGATGTCAAGCAGGTGGTGATAACTAATTTTTCAGTACCAAGTTAATGTCAGATTCTTGCTGTAATACTGATTACGGCGTCTGAGGACTGCTATGTCTGTTCTCTGTTATTGTGGGTTTCCTTTCGTTCCTTAAGTTTTTGATGCTGTTTGTGAATGTTCGTTTGAGCTATGGTTTCAGGAAACACTGAATCGCTGAACTATGTTTGTAATGACAGACCGTGAGACCCCAGCTAACGATGCTTTGGGGAAACACACTCCTGGATGTGAAAAAGAGCAGGACTGCACACACAGAACAAAACAAGACGAATGCAGGTTACAATCAGTGGTTTGTGAGTGTGCACATGGCTAAAGAGATCCTTCTATAAACACATTGTTTCATGCCATGTGAAGTGAAGAACTGCTTGCTCTCTGTTTAATTACTTCTGGTGGAGTTCTGTGTAAATTGGCATTCAGGGGACCATTTTAAAACAGTATTTTAGCCAAAAAGAAACGCCAAGTCCAAAAAATTCAAGCATTCGTCCTAATTCATGGTTAAGTAATTTTAGGACAGTAAAGGGATAACGCATTGTGGTTGTGGACATAGATATGAATTCTTCATGTAACAGTGAAATTATTCGCCCTAAATGTGATTATATGGAAGCGAATCATTAGTTTTATAACTTGTCCCTCTCTGGAAATTAAAGAGGGCACACCATGTATGTGACTAACTCACTGATATCATACTAAACAGTGTCTAATATAAACAATACTAATGTGAATATTAGGGATGTCAACGATTAATCGATTAATTGTGATGTAATCGATAAAAGCTATCGATGGTCGGTTTCATTTTGGGGTGCGTGCGGTTCATGCACTAAACACGTGCAGACGTCTGTGAGTAAAGCTCTTTTGTATTGAAATGTAGTAATGAGTCTTGTTCAATTATAATTTCTCTAGATAATTGCTGCATATCGGGGACTTCGCTCTGACGCGAGCAGGACAGATATACGCTATTCTTTCCTACACCTTGTTAATTCGTTCCTACGACATATTAATGTGGCCACTGTCCATATTTCATTAATTTGTTCCTAGAAAACCCATGATTTAACTTAAATGCGGGAACAATTTAAGCCATAGTAATGAATTCGTAATTCATGGACGCAGATTACCACAGTAAAACAGTGATTAAAAGTGAACAATAAAATAAACCTGTGAATCTAGAGGGTGAGAGAGTGAGGATTTGGGAAAAGAAACAATAAATAATATTAAATTCGTGACCGTTCAGAACCGAACACAAAGCCGCGTACGGCTTGATTTATATGCGCTCGGCATGAATCAAAAAGCATGGTCGCGATGTAACATTTGCCTGCTAACCAATTATTTCTCTTATTAACAAAGCTTTGTACCTCACTTGTGTCATATACTCACATTGAAATGTTTCAAGTGTGTTTGGCTGTAGCGACGCCGGTGGTTCTGGAAGCAGATCGCTGACCCACGTCACAGTCCCACGCGCCGTACTTGCGTTTGGGATCATTTTATTTTAAATCTCGATAATTGCAAACATTGCGATGATGTTTTAAAATAAAAAAGAGCAGCATGAAACCATTTATAAAGGAACATTCAGCGGTCTCCGTGACTGGATATGAAACAGCACACACAGTATAACGATCCCGTGCGTAACTACGGCGCGCTCTCTGATCCATAATCACATCCATTAATTTTATGATCCTGCCACTAGTCTTTTATTTAGACTAAACACCCTTTTCATTCAGGCGAGGAAACTGGTGTTTTGAGTGGCATTTGCACATCCTCATGCCACTGCAATAGATGCATTTTACAGCATTACGGTTAACGATTAATCGATTAATTGATCGTTAATTTAAACGACGATCGATTATGGAAATAACCGAAATTTGACATCCCTTAGTGAATATCTGTATATAAAAGTGTGGGTTGGTATGATGTTTTTCCAAGAAGTCTCTTCTGCTCATCAAGGCTGCATTTATTTGATCAAAAGATGCAGTTAAAAACAGTAATATTGTGAAATGCATACAGTTTTCTATATTAATATATTTTAAATATAATTTATTATTTTTTAGCAGTCATTAGTCTTCTGTGTCACATGATCCTTCAGAAATCATTCTAATATGCTGATTATAATATTTTTGTGGAAACTGTGATAGTTAAAAAAAATGATTTTTAACGAATAAAACGTGGAAAAAGGACAACGTGTTGAAATATAATTTATTTGGAACAATGTGAAAGTCTTTTCTGTCACTTTTGATCAATTTAATGCACCCTTGCCTTGCTGAAGTCACTCTCTCCGCCACACTATATATATACAGTTGTGCTCATAAATTTACACGCCCCTTGCAGAGTATACAAAATGTTAATAATTTTAATAAAATAAGAGGCATCATGAAAAGTGTATGTTATTGTTTATTTAATACTCTCCTGGATAAGCTATTTCACATAACAGATGGTTATATATTCTCCACAAGACAAAATAATAACTGAATTAATAAAAAATGACCCCGTACAAAAATGTACATAACCTTGAATCTTAATAATCTGTGTTACTGATGCTCAAGAAAGCAAAAAAATACATTAAGAGCTGGGGGGTGTAAACTTTTGAACATGATGATGATGTGTACATTGTCTTATTTTGTTTAAAGATCATATTTTTTTTCATTTGGTAATGCACTTAAGAAGCTAAATAAAGCTTAAATGTTTCCCAGAAAAAAAGTAAAAAGTTTACACCCCTCTTAATGCATTGCATTGCCTTCTTGAGCATCAGTAAATGTTTCCACCTTATATAATAGTTATGTATGAGTCCCCCGTTTGTCCTCCATGTGAAAAGATGGATCTCAAAATCATACAGTCACTGTCGGAAAGGGTTAAAATATGCAAAATATGTTGGAAACCCAAATAATGTGCAGGAGCTGGAGGATATTTCAGCTCAGAACCAACAAGGGACTCATGAACAACTATCACAAAGTATAAAAACAGTCCTGGATCATCCAAGAAAAGACACACGGTATTAAGATTCAAGGGTATGTAAACTTTTGAACGGGGTTATTTTTATAAATTCAGTTATTATTTTGTCTTGTGGAGAATTTATAAACATCTGTTATGTGAAATAGCTTATCCAGGAGAGTATTAAATAATCAATAACATGCCGTTTTCATGATCCCTCTTATTTTGTTAAAATTATTAACATTTTGCATATTCTGCAAGGTGCGTGTAAATTTATGAGCACAACTGTATATTCACAGAGTATGTCCTGAAGTGATTGTAGTACAAAATGTGCCAAGCTCTTACATTTACATTTATGCATTTAGCAGACGCTTTTATCCAAAGCGACTTACAGTGTATTCAGGTTATACATGTATTGTTACAGGTTATGTGTGTTCCCTGGGAATTGAACCCGCTGCTAACGCAATGCTCTTCCATTTAGCCACAGGAACCTTACTTTGTTTGCAACTCAAATTTGTGCAAAAATACAACAGAAATATCACACAATCAGATAGAAGAGATGAATGACAGCAGCTGGCCTGCAGCTAATTAATCAGTGAACCTGTGATAGCCCAGCTGCCTCATCACGAGTCCACATGTGTTCTCTATGAGTCTGATATCTCTCCTTGGCATGTTTCTCCTCCATTTGTCGATGTTGGCTGGTGAAATGTCCCCTTCATACATCAGATTGTACAAGTTTGTGGAGGTGGTGAACATGAGCTGATTCAGGGCTGAAGGAGATACAGGGATCCCAAGGAAAGAGTGAATCTTCTCAGCCGTCTCTTGAGGATAGTTCACGACGTCCTCGAACCGCACTTGAAGATAGGACTCTTCAGATGTGACTCTGAGGACAGCAGCGGTGTGAGCGAGCCACAGATGGGCCAGCAACAGCACAGGATCGGTCTCTGAACGAGATATGAGCTGCCACAGCTTCCTAAACTCCGCCGCAAACGCGGTCGGACACCTGTCGCTCACCATGTCCTGCTTGAAAATAAGAGCTAGATGCTGGGGAATGTTCTTGAGTGAGTAAAGGCTGGGTTTGCTATTATACAGCATCAGATAAATCCATGCACGAGGGTCCCTGATGACGTAGATGGCTCTCAGAGAAGGGCCGATAACTTCTTGGAGAAAGGGCAGCTTGAGAGCCCAGCTGCCGCTGCAGAGATTGAGAACCACACGGGCGTTAGGATAGTCCAGTGTGTGTCTCCTCAGCTCTCGGACATACTCAACATCCCTGTCGACTCGCACCCGGCCTTTCATCTCAGCCTTGGACTCTCTCCTCCTCAGCCGTCTCCTCTTGTCCTGCGAGAGACTCACTCTTTGGGCCGGTTTCAGACGGCTGGTGTCGTGGAGAGGGATGTTCTGCAGGAATAAGTGGGTGTTGTGAACCAGTGAATGCAGCCAGCCCTGGATCATTTTAAAACGCCCACACTGGGCTTCCGACTGCGTCCATTCACAAGCATCTACTAGAGAGTCAAATTCGAACTCTGTTTCGGGGATATCCAAGTGTTCTGTAGGGATGCGCAGGTAGACAAAGTCTGTGTTGTTGTAGAAAAGGTGCTTAAGGATGTCAGATCCCGAGCCAGGGAGCGTGGTGATCACTACCGTGGGCAGAGGGAGCTGATGCTGGTTGTAAAGTGTCATTTGTTTGCTAAGCTCCGGGTCTGTAGTGGCTCCGCTCCATTTCACCTTACACAGGAGCTGATCGCAGCTGCTCGAGACGAACAGGAGCTCGGTTATCCACAGCATTAACACCGAAAGCAAAGCGTAACGCATCAGTCTGCTAAAGCAAACATAAAACTTACGCTGTAGGGTCAAGAAAACAATGGCTACACACAGTATTACCCCAGCTACGACATTCAGCGTAACTCCAAAGTCAAAGAGGTGATTGTGAAGTTTAGTGTGTTTGGGGACAAGCTGCGTCCCCAAGCCAAAACGGACAATCTGATGCCTATCTTCCACCTTAGCGTAACCCACAAAGCCTAGATAGCTGGAACGGGCCCCGATGTCTCTGTGATTGGTTACTACAGACACTATTTTCTCTGTATTATTGATGAGAAGAGAAAGCTTGAGCCCGTTCTTACTGCTTTCAATGAACCTGCAGTTGGAAACTTTAACGTAAGGTCCGTGCATCACATACACCATCCTACCTAATGAATCTGTGAAAGGGAAGGTGACGTTTATATACTGCGTCCACCTCTTTTTAAACTCTGCCTCCTGCTCAGCCTCCTGTATTTGTGTATCAGGGCTGCGTCCCTGACTGTCAAACCAGAACATTTTGTAATGAGCATCCCAGACGTCCATCAATGCCCCGTTGTACCTGTCTGTGAAACTGTGGGGCACGTATTTAAAATCAATATCGAGATTGTGAAAGAACGCACTGACGGCGTTCACAGGTGAGTCGTCTCTTTTCTCGACGTGGTCCACTACAACAAGAGTCTGTGAGTTGAGGAGAAGCAGGGCTCGGTACACACTCTTCAGTCTCATGGCTGAGGAATATGCCGCAGCCGCTTCTCCGCTCACAAACATAGTGTCTCCATGAGCAGAAGCAGCGATCAGCTCTCCCGCCGAGTCTCCGACCCCTGCGTCTGTCCAGCGGAGCCACTTGGCACATTCCCCGAGCTGTCCTTCCCAAGGGACATTACACTGGCTCGTCGGGGAAGGGCTGAACACTAGCACGTTGTTTAGGAAGCTGTATTTGGGGCCATATAAAGCCTCAGAAACAAACACTTGTCCATTAGGTGCGAAAGTAAACGAGTTTTGGTCTGGGTGCTCATGACCAGGGTTAAAGCTGTTCCAGCCATCCACCCATGAGTAAGGCTTGGCGTGGACAATGTCAAACACCGCCCGGCCGCCCAGCTTACCAGATTTAAATGAGACAAAGGTGTTGCCTTGTGCAACAGATAAACCAGCCCCGTACGTCACTACACCCCAGTTTGAGAAGATGTGCATCTTAGCCTTATTGTGATCATAAGGGGGCTGTGGTGTAAGGTCGGCGTTATACCAGATAAACTCTGTGTGAAGCGTCGTCCAGCGCTGGGCAAAGGACTGACCCATGGGACCATCTTTAGGTCTGTGCTTCCTAATCTGCAGTGCCAGCCAATTCCCGGATCCGTTTTTGATCACAAAGGAATCTAAAAAGACTAGTTGGCTCTCTGGTCCATAGAACCAGTTATAGTTTGAGTCCCCTATACCAACCGTTCTCTGAAAGCCTGGGAGCAATGTGGCGTAATAAAACCAGAAATGAGTACGCAGCCAATTGTTCTGCGTGTTGTCTATGCTAAAGTGGCGATTCGCCAGGAAAACATACTGCGTGATTGACTTTGCTGTGTAACTCCCGTACGCAACTCCCTCGTCCAGAGAGCCGTCTACAACATGACTCAACAGAAACATTGTCTTCTCCATGTAATTTAATGATACCTGTTTCCAAACCATCGCCTGAGTGTCATCATGAGCACCCACAACTATTGCTCCAGTCAGAATAGCAACTATATTAGTGGTTTGATGGTTTTGAAGAAACTGCTTCCCCCAGCTCCTGTACTTTGACATCTCGTAGAGCGCTTGGGTTTCAGCAGAAATCTTCTTTAAGTACAGCTCTCGGCGCTTCTGATCCAGCAATAAGTAGATGAAGTCAAAAGCAGTAGCAAATCCAGTGAGCGAATGAGCCACTGGGACTTCATCGTTTGGTGCACTGCTTACTTTCCAGTCAGGATACTCCGACATCCGGTCCATGAACTTAATCAGGAACTGCACTGCAGCGGTGTCCTCGGGATACAGGAGGCAGTACAGGGCCAGAGGAGGGAGGTTGTTTCCATAAATCTCATTCCACTTGCTGGTGAACTCCTCATGCTTTGTGGGTGGCATGTAGAGCGGGCCGGCGGATAGCATTGTCAGCACAGCCGTCCGGATCACTTTAAAGATATGGCTGTGAGACGTAGTTGACCTTTGTCTCAACAGTGGCACGTCGTCTCTGTTAAAGTATAAATTAGGATGGAGATTAGCGGCTTGGAGTTTCCGTAGCTCTGGTGGCCCATTCTCAGTAACCTGGAATTGTCCAAAGTCACTAAAAATATATTTCCCAGTGGCATTGAAGACTTCAGAGAATGAAGCTCCCACTGCTAGAAATAGAGATGCTGCAAATGTAGGCCACCCTATGGACCTCCAAACCACTGTCCACCACATCTTCCCTTTGTTTGCTGGCTTTAGCACTCCTCTCCCATGATTTAATCTGGGTTCTCTCTTCCCACATTACCTTCTCGTTCAGCGGGAATGTTTTTCATGACAGATGATAACGGGAGCTTGTTTCAGCTGTTATTGTCTTGGACTCTGGTAAGGGTTTTCTTTGGCTTAAACAGTCTGAAAACAGAAACAAAATAGGAGTGAAATTCATTTTGAACAGTATTAATAATCAATTTGACATTAAAGGGGTTATGACTGGGATAGGTGATATGGGCAATATCATAAATAGCATATTTATTTTACTATAACGATTTTTGGTTTCTAGAAATAAGGTGTTTACGATAAAATGTTACATAGCAGGGAAATTTTACAATCTTTTATACCAATCTTGATATCGCAGTAAAGACTAATGCTAGACTGCAGGTAAAAGGTCTTTTACAATTATTGAAGTAAACGGTAATAAAATAACAGACAAACAACAAATTTGAATAATTGTCTCTGTATAAATTAAACCTACTGGGATGATACACATCTGAATTCCTCCTCACTTAAGATTGTTTATGTGAATATTAAGCCTTCTGACATACGCTTGTGTGCATGTGTCTGTTTAGGTGTACATCTGAGTTAAGCACAAAGTATACTACATGCATTCCTCTGGTCTTTCTGGAAGTTCAAGCACAGAAAGACGTCTGTCGCAGTACTGACTTGAGTTCTCTTCCCCGGCTTAATGCGCTTTAAATAACTCTTTAATATCAAACATATCCTATCCAGACTGCAAGACTGCATCTACAACAGTCACATTTCACAAATAAGAATGAATGGTGTATAAAAACATCATTTGTTTGACACTGTTTGTCTTTTAAACTTGTAGTGCCTAGGTTATGCCATACAGGAGCCCATAAAGCTCAGTTTCTCCTCGCTGTGTGCACAGCTTCACATTACAGCTGTCATCTATCTGAGCGGATGCGGAGACCTGGCTACAGAAACTCACATCTCTGCTTCCGAAGTATCGATATTAGGAAGGGCTGAGGCTTATTTGAACAAAATACCTGATCGCATGGATGCAGGATCTTGATTGTTCAGCACATTTGTGAACCAAGCAAATAAAGCTTCACTGAATGATGGGACAAACCCATAGAAAATAATGTCCTTCTAATGCTTCATCGCTGGAGTAATATTCATGGCACTTGGGTTTTCAGAGTGTGCTGACTTTTATTGTTACTTATATTTGTTCAAGGTGTCTAATGGCTGGTTTCCACTGAGCGGTACGGGTCAGTACAGTACGGTATGTACGGGTCAGTACAGGTCAGTGCAGTACGGTATGGGTCAGTGCAGTACGGTACGGGTCAGTACAGTATGGTACGGGTCAGTACAGTACGGTACGGGTCAGTACAGTACGGTACGGGTCAGTACAGTACGGTATGGTACGGGTCAGTACAGTACGGTACAGGTCAGTGCAGTACGGTACGGGTCAGTACAGTACGGTACGGGTCAGTACAGGTACGGGTACGGGTACGGGTCACGTACAGGTCACGGGTATGGTACGGGTCAGTACGGTAGTACGGGTCAGTACGGGTACGTACGGTACGGGTCAGTACGGGTACGGACAGTACGGGTGTTACGGTCAGTACACGGGTCGCCAACAGCACCCTTACTTGATAGGCGTGGTGTATGCCGGAAAGTAGCGATCGATAATAAAGCGCGACAATAAGCACAACTCTGCCTCTTTTTGTTAAATATCAGTTTTAATGAACAGTAATAGACATTATAAATGTATAAGAGGAAATAAAGACAAAAGCAAACAATTCAGTCAAACGTATGCAACAAAGTCAGCGCTGTACTACGGTAAATATATAAAGTTAAACATTAACTTTGTGCTCGGCCAAAACGATATGACCTGGAACAAATAATAGATTCATGAGACCACGAATGCCTGTTAAATATGAATCATATCTCATGTTTAATCACTAGAGAAAGATCAGAGACAGATGACGGAAGGACTAGCCGAGCGTAAGCTGCGCGAGACGGATACACGAGCACTGATTGCCCGCTGATCACCGCGAGCTACGAAATCAGCGTAATTTACCAAATAGAAGCTATCTTTATAAATAAACGTATATTTGAGTTTTAAACAACTACATTCTCGCCTGAAAAATCTTAAAAACTACATTTCATGACACGATAACAGTAATAATGACATGGGTTTTCACAAGAGCAGACAAGAACGCGTATTGAGAAACGGCTATTGTCTGTGTGAAAATATTAAATTATAAAATACTCGGTTATGTTTTTTGGGCAGCACGAGTGAAGGAGAAGCTTTATCCCCTTCAACCAATCAGCATCCTGCAGTGAGTTTAGCTCCGCCCTTTCGGTACCCTTTGCAGTGCTAGGTACCCCAGCAGAAGGGTACCAAAAGAGTTGTACGGTTCGCTATTTTGGTACCCTTCACAACTTCTGACAGTGGAAATGTAAATAATTGTGTACCGTACTGTACTGTACCGAACCGTACCGCTCAGTGGAAACCAGCCATAATAGGGTTGATTCCTTCCCCCCCACCCGCTCTTCCTTAAGGTTATTGCACACCGAGTCCGAAATATCTGTATTCGTAATCCTAAAAATTTGTCACGTACAGAAACCTTGCACACTGAGTCTGATGCGTATTAATTCATCCGTTGCGATAAAATTAGCTGAACAGTAGCCTACTAAATGCAGTCTTCAAGCATTGAGGGTGATTCTGTTGTCCTCTCGCTTCTTTAAAAAGAGAAAAAGAAAGAAAATATTGGGTCCATCCAATCCTGAGATATAGAGAGGATGGAGAAACATCACCAAACACCAATGACTTGTACATTCATTATATGGACAAAAGTACTGGCACCCCTTCTTTAGAAGAGAAAAAGGCACTTCCAAACTGTGGCAACAAAGACATTCATGTACTTAAAATGGTATTTCCACCTCTGTTGCAACAGTTTTGAAGTGTATGAAAGGACTGTACCCATATGTACAAGCCATTGGTGTTTGGTGATGAGTTTGTGGCTCATTTAAAGTCACACCAGAGGTGTTCAGCTGCTTTCTGCAGACCAGTCAAGTTCTTCCACACTGACTGAATCATCATTTCTCTTTGATCCTTGTCTTATACACAGAGACACTGTCATGTTAGAATAGAAAAGAGTTCTGTCCAAACTGTTGCTATAAAGTTAGATTCCCTAGAATATCATTATATGCTTAAACATTAAGATTTGTACTCATGGAAATCACTAAATTATTCATTTTTCATTAGATGCCAATACTTTTGGCCATATAGTGTATGTGAATTAATTGTTACTTCATGTTATCTGAAATGCATATGGGCCTTTCCCACATTCAACGTTTATGCATCATCTTACTCATATTAAATGCTTGGAAATAAAGTTTCATGTATTCAAGTCCAAATACAGTCAGCGTTATTTTGTATATTTGTGATGTTTATTTTATTTCACCATAAAAAAAATGATGGTGTTTGCAAATAAATTATGGGTTATGTATAAACCGTTGAATTAATTATTAATTTGACCAATGTTTAAATCAGTATTTCAACTCCTTCATAATACAGTAACTGTAAATGGCATGTTCGTTTATAAATCCCTCTGATCTGATGTTCACTACTGTTATGAATATGAAAGTAACTTTTCCCCATAATATTGACATGCTTAGGATGTGTGTGCTATAACAATGTGTTAGATAACGTTTCTCATTCAACAGATGATTTCGATATTCAATAGAAGGAGTGTGGATAGCAATAACCCAGCTTCACGTGCATGTGACGTCATCACCAATCCAGGTATATTACAGTGGCCCAATGCATGCTCGTGCACTGCACTACAGTCAGGTGATTATAGATGCTCGAACTGGGCTTATGCCTTTGTTGACACACATAGCAGGAGCTTGTACACGTTATTTGGTGTTGTGTTTCATCTCACCATTCAGTCAAACAGCAGCGTCTCGTGCACAGGTACACACACATCACAGAATACACTCTATCCGAGTCAACAAGATGGACCTTGATGCACTTACATGTGTACAGTGATGCTGATATCTGGTGTGATATACTCCTCCATCCGTCCTAGTTCGGTGTACTCCATCAGATGGAGCTGTCTTCATCAACACACACATCATCTTCATCCTCCTCCTCATCATCACGCCGCGCTCTTCAGGGGCGGGTCCGTGCGTCGGGCGCGCGCTGCAGACAGATGCAGAAACGGAGCGCGAGATAATGGAAAGTTCCAGTATAAATGAAGAAAAGGCGCAATCCACGGCATCCTGAATGACGGAGATCTGAGTGTCCGTCTAATAATCCTCAGAGATGACATTTATGATATGTGTTTGTCCGCTAACGCGTGATTTCGTTGCGTAAAACGCGATCTGCTATTCGTCTGCGGCGCCGTCGATGACACTGACGTTACTATAGCGACCACCGACTGCAGAGGGCGCTCTCTCTCTCTCTCTCTACAGAGGGCGCGCTCTCTCTCTCTATATAATATGTGCTTTATATTGGCATGACTGTTTACTGTATATACTTTGAATCTAGAACAGATATATATATATATGCAACAAAAACATGCATCTATATACATTTAAAAAGTAGAACAAATCAACATTTTAGAATTATATGAAAAATGTATAATTCAATGGTGTGTGTGTGTGTGTGTGTGTGTGTGTGTGTGTGTGTGTGTGTGTGTGTGTGTGTGTGTGTGTGTGTGTGTGTGTGTGTGCATCATTGACTCCTCCCTCTTTTTGTGACAGGCGTCAATGTATCTTGCGGCTAGTATGATACAATCTTGTTCTCCCCCTAACATAATTAAAATTGTTTAAAACATTGAAGTTGTGTTTTCTTGTTTAACATTTCACTCTCTCTTCTCTCTCACACACTCTCTCACTCACACACACACACACACACACACAGCACACACGCACACACACAGCACACGCACACAAGCACACACACAACACACCACGCACACCACACACACACACACACACACACACACACACACTATAAAATGTGAGTCCAGAGTAGGAGCTGAAGAAGGAACGCAGAATAGACTCGTTGTTTAAGAGACATCAGCTGCTCATTATCTCATTGAACTCTTCTTCAGTAAATCTGCTGTGAGGAGGTCAGAGATGTGAAATCCCTTCCCAGCATTACACAGATTCATAAATGTGTTTAAGAATGATATTAGCTCTTGACTGAAGCTCACACAGCGAGGTTATTATGAAGCACATTACTGCAGTAGTCAGTCTAGGACTAGTTCACTCGTCTTAATAAGTTATTTCTAGCACAATCTCCAACACGCTGAAACCGAAGGACTAAGATAGAGTTAAAGGAGAGTAAAGAAGACGTACTGCTTTGCTCTGATCATCACACAATGCTTTCTTTGGTCAGTTGTGTAACTTTAAAGCCTCTGGCGTCACGTGTGTTTGTGTGAAATATCAACAGGCTGCGTATGCTTATTACAAATATAATATAAATAACTGTCCCTTTAATAGTGCTGTTCATAGTGCTTTAATGCTCAGCTTTGTTTTCGATGTTTCAGCTGATTCATACATAATAATAAACATGTTCAGTAAAAGCACCGAATAAAGAGATGTCTAGACGGACACGGTTCAGTGGATATAAGCACACACTTCAATCTATGTACAATATCGTCTAGAAGAAACCAGAGTAAGACTAAGGACAGTGTGTTTCTCTCCTGTGGTTTAGACGGACAGACGGTAAAACAGTGACTAAAAGCACACACTTCAATCTATGTACAATATCGTCTAGAAGAAACCAGAGTAAGACTAAGGACAGTGTGTTTCTCTCCTGTGGTTTAGACCAGACTAAAACCGTGACTAAAAACTGACCCCGTGACCTCACACTGACAGAGCAAGCTCCAGTCATTAATTTACAGTTACTTCAGCGATGGACGGGCATGAAGACTCTGAAGTGATAACGATTGGTCATAATTACACATGACGAGGCGTTTAATGAATTACAGCTCCATAAACATGTCCAACGTGGAGTTCTTTATTGATCGTAATAGTTTTTTGTCAGAACTGTGCCGTTCATGACAGGCCCTTTATAAACATGTGGACAGGAGACAAACATGTCTGGCACATCTTACATCACTAACACCTAATCAATAACAAACATCTGGGATGGGAAATAAACAAGACTGAATCTTTGATCAAAGCAGCAGTCTGGTATAAATCCCAACAAAACCTGGACATAATGTAATCAGATATTGATGTGAGGGAAGGACGCAGAGCGAGAGAGAGACAAAGAAACGTTTAATGAACACAGCAGAGACATTAAGACAAGTTCTGTGTTAAAATATGAGAATCCATATAATAACAACAGGCATCATGAAGGGAATGTCACTCCATTACCATCCAGCATGACCATAAGAGCTCCAAACACTCGTCAGTGTTCACGACAGCTTTAGCTCGACGCGTCCAGAAACAGCTCAGATGAAGCTCTTCAATCCCTCGTCATCTAAAGATCCACGTCTCCTCACACGTGTACCGTTCACAGCAGGGATCCTCAAATCTGTCCCACTCCTGCAGAGCTTAGCTCGAACCCTGACCAAACACACCCGAGCATGCTAATCAGCGTCTTCCAGATCGTTAGAGATCCACAGGTAGGTGAGCTTGATCAGGAGATAAACTGATGGCCCACGAGGGAAAGATTTGAGGATCTCTGGTTTACAGAGTTTTGAGAAGCTAAATCAAAGTCCTGCGTCTTGAACTTATCAGTTGCATCTTGGTTATCGATGCTGAGAACAGAAAGCCTAATATCTATAAAACACAGACAGTTTAATGTAGCACCTACAGAAGATGGTTTGCTCCAGGATTGAGACTATAACTGAATGTGATTAAACCCAAGCCTTCCTTCATCACTTCACAGAGAAGTAATAGCTTCACTAGACTTCTGCGTTCGGTCAGATCTCCAGCAGGAGAAAGCACTGATGCTTTGATAATAACACATCTCATGTAAGACAATCCTCCGCAGATCAAGTTTCGGATGCAACAATAACTGCTCTTTCTCATCCAAAACATTAAAGACGAGTCCACTGGGAGATGGATGGTTTAGCACGTCTCAGTCCACAAATTATTTAAAGTGAACGGCTCATAAGGGCACATTATTACAGTAATGATTATTAATAAGCTAAAGACCTGCCACGTGTTTGGGTCTGTGTGCTTGTGTAACTCAGTCACACGTGGAGCTCCATGACCGATCCTGAAGCTTTCAGAAACAAGATTTGGACATTTAGGGAAATTCTGAAAATAAACGATTAGAAAACAAACAATCCAATTAAACCCCGTGAGGAGATTGTAGCCGTAGTTTCCTTGGCTTCTCGTTAATCCGCCTTTTTTTCACTCGGACTCTTTTGTTCGATCTTCTCTCCGTCTTCGTCTCCGGCCGTCAGCTGCTGCTGCTCTTCCTCCTCCTCGCCCTCCTCTTCCTCGTCGGTGAAGCCGTCTCTCTTCAGCTCCGTGTCGTCGTCGGACTCGGCCATGCAGATGCCGTAGCACATGAGACTGATGACGCCTAGCGGCAGACCGAAGAGAAAGCAGCCGAGCAGCGGAGAGCTGCGGAACACCGACTGCAGACCAGACAGAGACCATCAGACTAACGAGACACTAACGAGCTTCATCAACCAGACTCAAACACAGCATTCACACACCGAAGCGTCTCACTGACCTGATGATTCTCACACACACACACACACACACACA
This sequence comes from Ptychobarbus kaznakovi, assembly GCA_027422405.1. Classification (NCBI taxonomy): domain Eukaryota; kingdom Metazoa; phylum Chordata; class Actinopteri; order Cypriniformes; family Cyprinidae; genus Ptychobarbus; species Ptychobarbus kaznakovi. The sequence goes on along the minus strand of CM049814.1, from coordinate 14,916,377 downwards.
CACACACACACACACACACACACACACACACACACACACACACACACACACACACACACACACACACACACACACACACACACACACACCACACACACACACACACACACACACACACACACAAACACACTCTCTCTCTCACACACACACACAAACACACTCACACGCAAACGCACACACTCTCACTAACACAAACACACACACACACACACACACTCTCTCACACACACACACACACACTCACACACACACACACACACACACACACACACACACACACACACACACACACACA
>CM049814.1:14888582-14906082 GCA_027422405.1 Ptychobarbus kaznakovi | reverse complement strand
AGGGGGATGAGAGAAGCATTGACTGCTTGGGGCCTGGATGAGAGATGTCTCGTCTGTATAACTACAGACAATGCAGCGAACATGGTAAAGGCTGCCGCCCTCAACAAGTGGACCAGGCTACAGTGCTTTGGGCACAGGCTGCACCTTGCAATTGGTAAGTTTGGCCCATACATTTTTACTATTGTTGCTATTGACTTAACTTGAAATAATAAACATTTTCCTAAGTTCAGTAACTTGTCAAATTTTAGTTTTGTAAGCTATTTTTTAAGGCAAACTTATTTTTTTCCACATTTTTGTATTTTACAAAAACAAAATTAATAAAATGTCCCTATATTTTATTAATAATGTCCCCTCTTTTAAAGAAAGCATAAACTGTACATGTATAGATTTATGTACATCTATAAATAATTAGTTACCATAACAGTTTTATGAGCAATTTATTTTTCATGATAATAAATGTAATAATATGTACTTACTTAGTTTTGTTTTTATTTTTCGCTTAGAAAATGCAGTAAAAAAGGATGGACGCATTGACCGTGCTACAGGTATCTGCAAGAAGCTGGTGGGTCACTTTTCTCACAGCTGGAAGGCCAGAGCTGCTCTTGAAAAAGCCCAGAAGGAGCTAAATTTACCGGCACATTCCCTAATATCAGAATGCCAAACAAGATGGGGTTCCAGGCAGATGATGATCAACAGGATTTTAGAGCAGCAGAAGGCTTTAACTCAGGTCCTGTCTGAGGACAAGAAGGCAAGGCATCTGATTCCAACCTGGCAAGATATAGATGTCCTGGAATTTGTCAGCAAGACACAGGGCCCACTGCTGGATTTCACAGATGCACTCTCTGGAGAAGATTATGTTAGTGTCTCCTATGTGAAGCCAGTTATTCACCTCTTCAATAATTCAATGCTGCTAATGCATGAGGAAGACACAGACCTGACTAAGACCTTGAAGAAGGAGATGTTGCACTACATCAATGATAAATATAAAGATGATGCTACTCAGGAGCTGCTAGATGTGGCTTCTTGTTTGGACCCCCGATTCAAGATGGAATTCATCAGTGCAGACAACAAGCCCAGAGTGAAGGCCAAAGTTGCATCAGAGATGATGGAATGCCAGGAGGAGATGGCAAGCTGCAGCACTGAGGTGGAGCACGAAGTTGCTGAAACATCCCATGCAAAAAAAGCCAAGAAGTCCTTGGGAAGTTTCTTTAAACTGAGTGGAGCTGCAGCAAAGGGTGATTCCTCTGTGACCCTTAAAGATGCTGTGGACGCAGAATTAAGCAACTACCTGCTAATGCCTTCCATAGACAAAGAGCAAGATCCACTTGCATGGTGGAAAACACACAGAGTAAGCTTTCCACATCTCGCCAAGCTTGCCTGCAAATATCTTTCCATTCCCGCTACAAGTTCCCCGTCAGAGTGGGTTTTCAGTGCAAGTGGCAACATAATCACTTGCCAACGTTCAAGTCTAAAGCCTGCAATGGTGGATAGACTGGTATTCTTAGCCAAAAACCTCTAAGCTTGAATGAGCAAATTAATGCATACAGAAGCTTAAAAAGTCTAATTGGTGTTTGAATATTTATATTTACTGTTTGCATCAGTTAAGAGAAAGAAACCAGATGTATTTTTTATACAGCTGTTGAAAAGTTTAATTTAATCTTTGTTTTCTATGATGACCAACACTTGTTTTACTTAAGCACTGTTGCTCAAAAAAGTCAGTTAAATTTGTTTTATTTTATAAACCACTCAGGGGGCTGGTGTAAAGCTTTTTTTATTTGTCAAATGTTTTGACAATAGATGTTTACTACTTTTCTATTTTCAAAAAGAGGTTTGTGATTGTTGAATAAAAGGTTTTATTACTTATTTTGTCACTCATGTTAATTCCCTAATGTGATAATTATGTGTCCTCTTTAGTGTAGCGCTCTGTTTTAACCTGGAATACATGCATATATAGCCTCCCCCATAACTAGATCGCTTCTAGACGCCAGACTGCACTTCTTCATTCACAAATGAGCTCCCTTATTTTCGGGTAAGAAGCAAAATTCATTATTAAATAGTACATATTAATTCCTCGGTTTGCTTGAATTGATAGTGAATAAGGCGAGTCAAAAAGTGTACTAAACAACGCAAAATAAGGCAATAAATAAAAAGTAATTTTCAGAGTTTCACATAGTTTACTTTCCATGAATATGCCCACAAAATCACCCCAATTATTCTTGAATCAATTATTTATTTTTGGAGAAATTCAAGACATCTGATGAACAGTCCTGTATTTCTACACATCGCAATATATATCGCAGAAAAAAATAATATCGCAATGTGAGTTTTTTTCAATATCGTGCAGCCCTCATTCAGACACTCACACAGAGACACACACACACACACACACACACACACACACACACACACACACACACACACACACACACACACACACACACACACACACACACACACACACACACACACACACACACACACACACACACACACGCACGCACTCGCTCACGTGCACACACACGCTCGCTCACGCACACACACGCTCACACTCACTCAGACACGCTCACACTCACTCACTAACACACACACACACACACACACACACACACACACACACACACACACACACACACACACACACACACACACACACACACACACACACACACACACACACTCGAACACACACACTCACTCACCCACACACACACACACACACACACACACACACACTCATCACCCACACACAGACGCACGCTCACACACACACTCACACACACACTCATGCACACACGCACTCACAGAGACACACACACACACACACACACACACACACACACACACACACACACACACACACACACACACACACACACACACACACACACACAACACACACACACACACACACACTACATTAGATCATGTGTTTGACTCACATCCACGAGCCAGACATCCTCCATCCTGCTGTCTTTAAACCTGAACAAAGAAGAACAGCACCAGAGTCATCACGAGCACTGCACAGTGTACTACAGCAATCCTGAGCGCTCAGGACTGAAGAACTGCTGATAAACCGTCTCGTACGTAACATTTACCCGTGCACTGTTTGGAAAGATACTGAAACGTGCAATATGGATATACAGCACAGATATGTACGAGCTGCTCTCCTTACTCTAAACTAAAGCTAAACTAAAGCTCCTCTCAGAAGTCCATGAGCTGACTGGACTAAATATGATCTCATAACTGCGTGATCGGAGTATGCATGGATTAAACAAGCAGTTAGAGGCTCATGAAACACATTCTCTGAGATGTAGCTCGTAGTGTAGCCGCTGGTTTTCTGTGATTTTCTGTGATCCTGACAGGCAGAAGTCAGGTGGTCAGAATGGGCAACAACACCTCATCTCCCCTGACCCTCAACACTGGTGCTCCGCAGGGCTGCGTCCTCAGCCCACTCCTGTACTCCCTGTACACACACGACTGTACAGCAACACACAGCTCCAACGTCATCGTCAAATTTGCTGATGACACAACGGTGATAGGCCTGATCACCGACAACGATGAGACGGCCTACAGAGAGGAGGTGAGTACCTGACTAAATGGTGTCAGGAGAACCACTCTCACTCAACATCGACAAGACCAAGGAGCTGGTGGTGGATTACAGGAGACAGAGCAGAGAACACACACCCATCACCATCGACAAGACACCTGTGGAGCGGGGTGAGCAGCTTTAAGTTCCTCGGCGTTCACATCACTGAGGATCTCACATGGTCTGCTCACACAGATGCAGTGCTGAAGAAGGCACATCAGCGTCTCTTCTTCCTGAGACGGCTGAGGAAGTTTGGAATGAGCCCAGAATCCTCAGATCCTTCTACACCTGCACTGTGGAGAGCATCCTGACCGGCTGCATCACCGCCTGGTTTGGAAACCCCAACCAGCACACCCTGGCAACCGCAGGGCTCTGCAAAGGGTCGTGCGAACTGCCCGACAGATTGTTGGAGGTGAGCTTCCCTCCCTCCAGGATATCTACACCAGGCGGTGTACAAGGAAAGCCCGGAGGATTATCAAAGACTCCAGCCACCCGTCCCACAGTCTGTTCTCTCTGCTGCCCTCAGGAGACGTCTCCGCAGCATCCGATCCCGCATTAGCCGACTGAGGGACAGCTTTTTCCCTCAGGCTATCAGGCTAATGAACAGTCAGAAATGACCCACCCTACAACACACTCCCACTCACACAACATGCCATGCACTGCACTTTAACACAGCTCTACCGGACTACACGCACACACTGCACTAGCACATCTGCTATCACTGGACATCACACAAAAGCACATCCACGACACTGCATATGTATAATCTGTTGCACCTCTGCACAACTATCTGCTGCTCAACCAATCTGCTGTACATTTATAATCTGCTGCACCTTCACATATTATATATAGTATAGATTACATAATGTATAGATTGTGTACATACGGTGTATAATGTGTATAATGTTGTGTACATACGGTGTTAATGTGTAGTTGTTATTTTCGTCGATAACGAAGTATTATGTCTTTATAGTACACCATGTGTACTGAGTATATGTATGTGTTGTATTTTGCACATTGTCTTCTGTACAGTCTGTAAATACGTACTGTCCATATGTAAATTGTTGTGTCTTGTTTTGTTTTTTTTTTTGCACTGTCTGGAGCACGCTCACAAGAATTTCACTCACCAAGGCACTTGTGCTGTGGTGATGTGACAATAAAAGTGATTTGATTTGATTTGATTTGATTTGATCCCTACAGAGAGAAAGGATTATTGGGACGGTCCTGACCGGGTTCGACTCCCGTGGGGTGCATTATTATAACAGAACATGTTAGTTCCCGTCGCTCTTGCAGATTAATGCTTGTCTTTGCTGTTCTTCACTGCTTGCTCGGCATTAATCTTGCACATCATCATAATAAAGCAATAATACTGAAATAAATGCACAGTGTTAAAGCAGCACAGGTTCTCTAATGAGAGCATACTGAGCTCACTACACCATTAATATATCATGCAAACGCGTTATTACATCAAATCATCATTCACTGAATTATCTCAAACTGGCCAGTACAGAAAAGAGACGTCATGAGGTTTAATCCAAACAATGAAAGTACTGTAATAATCATGTTTGCAAGAGCAGCTGTCAGAATATGAATATGACTCTGAACCGAGTCAAAGCATCGGATCTTCACTCATCCACACTGCGATGAACCCAGCGCTCGAGCACAACTCCTTTCTCTAAACATTGCACACGTTATGATAATGCGTTATGATAATGACTCTAAATATTAAAGCAGAAGGAATATCTCACGTGTCATCGAGGTCCTGCACCAAAGCGAACGCGGAACTGACGAGAAGAGAAAGGAAAACTGCAAACACACACAATCACAGCGTCAGACGCCGATCTGCTTCATGATATAAAGAGATATAAGAGATATAAAGAGTGTGTACCCGCTCCGAGCAGCGCCATGGCTCCGAGTCAGAAGCGCTTCAACAGGAAACAGCGGCGCATGCGCAGTGACGCCACGCGCTTCCCGTCGAGAGCTGAAGCTGCGTCAGGCTGCGTCCGATTCGCGCTCGTTCCCTAGATAGTGGATGACACGCAGCACACTACATAGAGATACTGACGTAAATATTCATAGAAGAACGCAATGGTCTGACTCCAAAAACATCAGCTTTCTCACTTATCTCAAAGTAATGTTTTAAACAAGTGTAAAGGGGACAACATTATAAGCACACATACTATTGTTGCATGAATTTGAACCCTTTTATCATTGCATTGTACTCTGTAACTTATATATATATATTTGTATTTTTGAACAGGCTAACATTTCTCAAAAATACTTCTACTATGTCCTAAAATTAGTTGTTTGGGAATAAAAACATATACTTGTGAGCGGTGGTGTTTCTGTAGTGGGTACACTTTGATTTGTCCCTCCAGACTCACTGTCCCAAAGCGACACCCCATAACACTCACTAATTCATAACTGTCCTGAAAGACTGCATATGGGGTATCAACATGTCAATGTATTATAAGCAACAGAAGACTTTAACAGCCAATGCCAATTACAGACTAGGGTGGCCATACGTCCGGATTATAAGCCCCCCCGGACACTCATTTGTCCTCCATTTTGGAGTTGTGCTGAATCGGCCTAAAAAAAATCCCCCCTATGGGAGACTGGTCTTATACTGTTTAGTGTTAACACGGTTACATTTATCTCACAAATGTGTTCCTGAGCACTGGTTTAATGCACATTAGACTGTTTTTTAATTCCCTATCTCTCTCGTCATCTGAATCAAGGAGACGTAAACATGGTATTCGGTTAACTGTTGTACACACACACACACATCTGTGTATCCTTCTCCTATATTCATTGATCCACACACTACTGAAGCTATTACCTGAGAAAGCCAACAAACTGTTATAAACTCACCAGAGACCTTGGAGCTGGTCTGGAGTTTGTTTCTATATCTTGTCTAACTGATGAGACTTACAGTGTTCGTATTGAGAACAACTGCCGTCCACTAGAGGGAGCCACGGGATAGGAAATCTTTCAGCTCCACTTTCATCTTCAGTCAGTTACTGTACTAATATATTCCTTTGTGCTGCCAAGCAAAGCTAACATGACCAGGTCAGGTAGTGACTAAACATCATAAATCACACAAAATATTCATCCTCAGTAGATCGAAACAACACAACATGTTGGCATAAATGTGGGCTGTTTGGTGCTCATGTTTAATTAATTAAATCACAGCTGTATAAAGTGATAATGATCACATTTAAGCGATATGACGATTTTCCCTGATATAAAATTGAGACGTTAAAGCAGTGCTTCTGATGGACCAAATGGAGGCAAGGGTTAGGACCAGCGAGCATAGGACCACGTTAATTATTCAAGTAGCACATCAGACCTGCACGAACATCCCTGTCCTGCTTTCTCTCTTTGGTCATTTATTTAGATTAATTGTTCTGCTTCCGTTTATGAAATGTGTTAAACGAGGGGATGATTGTAAAGCATCATGACTGTATTTACAGTGAGAGCAGCGTGTCCTTCGTTATGAGAACAGGTTACTCACATATTCCCTCACAATAAACTCTTGAATAATTGATTTTGTTGAGTTTAATCTCAGAAATTATAACAAGAATCAGACAATTCTCTGAGAACAACCTCTTCACCAACATACAGAGAAATACAATAGTGTTATAGCCGTATGAGTCTTTCTTTAGGACTAAGTGTTAAACATGATAATTAATTTTAATTGCAGAGCTGCTTTCCTATAGTCTCACACCTTATAGTGGAAACATGTTGACAGATTTTATGATTGTGTGGCAAAGATAAGTTTGTGAACCCTTGAAACGTATTGTATATTGGCATTGATTACTCGTGACTCTAAACCCAGTCTGCGTATGAAACACGTGGTTGTTGATGAAAGCTGGATTGAGTTCATGTTAGTGTGGGACACAGATGGTCCAGGACAGAAAACAATAAACATTTCACATCAGAGTTAATTCTGAACAATACAGATGCTAATCAGTCAAGAGCAATGATTGTGAGGTTTGTGCAGAACTCAGGTGGTGGATGATTTGATGTTAAGCTGGTTTGATTGGTTGTGTTTCAGAAGAGGACAGTGGCCCACGTTCACACTAAAACAAAACCTCACCGTCCTCATACATGCAACAAACCTTTGCTGCTTTCTCATGCTTTGGATTTAAAACACGTGCTCTAATTAAGAAGAAATGCCACCAACAGCACGATCATGGCTAATTAACCACTGAGGGCACTTTTGCCTTACTAATTTTTCACTTGAGTTTCTCGGTAATGGCAAGTGTTGTACTCGAGTTTAGGATGAAGATGTACTGCTTGTCCTGGAGAACCTCAACGCAGCGGTTTGGTGAGAACCAGCAGCCGTCAAACACACATATCTGACAAACATACCACAAGAGTGCATGAAAATACATATTTTAAAACCATTAAAAACACTAGATTAAAGGTAGTTACCCAAGTGTGTCTTTCATAGAGAAAGTAAAGCTCATTGCATCCTAAAGACCATTCAGTTTTCTGATTACAGAGTTTAATTAGCATTACTTTCAAAGATGATTCTCATTTGTTATACAGCATTTACTGTATCACAATAAAAATTATTTATCCATTAAAAACTGCATGAATTCGCACCACAATGTGCTGTATGAATATTCATAGAGTGAATCATTTATATAAAGTGCAGGTCAGGATCTTAACTAGCTGAAACAGAAACTTTTCTGAAATAATTGCTCATCAACTGCTTGTTTAACAAGTCTCCGTCAGTCTCATTAAAGTACTTCATCATAAAACTAAAAGCAGTAACCAGAGATCGAGCAAGCAAACTTCAGCAAGTCATTTGCAAAGCTGGGTTAAGTTGATGTAAAGCAGATGCATCTTCAGGGGCTCGGAAGCGAACTCTTCCCAGCGACTGACAGGCGACTAACAGCTGTGTAAATGCAGTCTGAACAAACACAGGCCTCGGGGACACCTGCTTTAATCACAGAAACAAAGGTGCAGCGAGTGGCCGGCGTCTGTCTGTGATATTCAGATGATGAGGAGGAGCAGCGCCGCGCAACAACAACATCAAAGAGGCAATGCTCCGCCCGCATGAGACCCGCTGATCACCCGCTGCTCCACCCGCTGGTATCCCACACGACACCGCTGATAACCCGCTGATATCCCACAGAACGCCCACTGCTCTGATCGCCCGCTGATCACCCGCTGCTCCACCCGCTGATATCCCACACGACACCGCTGATCACCCGCTGATATCCCACATGACGCCCGCTACTATGATCGCCCGCCGATCACCCACTGCTCCTCCCGCTGCTCCACCTGCTGATATCCCACATGACGCCGCTTGCTTCTGATCGTCCGCTGATCACCCGCTGCTCCACCCGCTGATATCCCACACGACACCGCTGATCACCCGCTGATATCCCACATGACGCCCGCTACTATGATCGCCCGCTGATCACCCACTGCTCCTCCCGCTGCTCCACCTGCTGATATCCCACATGACGCCCGCTGCTCTGATCGCCCGTTGATCACCCACTGCTCCACCCGCTGATATCCCACACGACACCGCTGATCACCCGCTGATATCCCACACGATGCCCGCTGCTCTGATCGCCCGCTGATCACCCGCTGCTCCACCCACTGATATCCCACACGACACCGCTGATCACCTGCTGAAATCCCACATGACGCCCGCTGCTCTGATCGCCCGCTGATCACCCGCTGCTCCACCCGCTGATATCCCACACGACACCGCTGATCACCCGCTGATATCCCACACGACGCCCGCTGCTCTGATCGCCCGCTGATCACCCGCTGCTCTGCCCGCTGATATCCCACACTACGCCCGCTGCTATGATCGCCCGCTGATTACTCGCTGCTCTACCCACTGATATCCCACACGATGCCCGCTGCTATGATCGCCCGCTGCTCCACCCGCTTATCACCCGCTGATATCCCACACGATGCCCGCTGCTCTGATCGCCCGCTAATCACCTGCTGCTCCACCCGCTGATATCCCACAAGACGCCCGCTGCTATGATTGCCCGCTGATCACCCGCTGCTCCACCCGCTGATATCCCACACAACACCTGCTGCTCTGATCGCCCTCTTCTCCGCCTGTTGATCGCCCGCTGCTCCGCCCGCTGATATCCAACACGACGCCTGCTGCTCTGATCGCCCACTGCTCCACCCACTGATCACCTGCTGCTCGCCCGTTGATTGCCCGCTCCTCCACCCACTGATCCCCCACACAACTTCTCACACTTCTCAACAATATGGTTTTGGATGCCCTGGGAGTGAGAGCAGCACAGTAATGTAGAGTAATAATCCATATTCTAGTGGTGCCTAGTAACCATAACCATAACAACCCTGCAGAACAGCAGCAATCAGCCCTAACAACAGCAAACAACCCTCAGTAATATTCCACCAATGTCTACAAATCAACCAGAAGAGCCTAACGACACAAATCAAATTCAAACTGTTATATTGTGATTCACCATACAAGCTATGAAATATTGGAGGAATTTAAAAAAATTCTGTTTACAGAAATAATGAGAAGCAAAAACGCTGGAAAAGCCAGTGGTCAGGGATGAGCTATACTTGTTGAAAAAGGTTCAGAGAAACATGTTCAAACATGAGTACGACTAACAAAACATATGTATAATTCACTGAAATTTAATTTCTTAAATAATATAATCACAACTAGGCTAAAATGCTGCTTTGCGATCTTTGTTTTTAAAACACAAACAGAAACATACTAAACTACAGTGGTAGCTTTGCTGACATCCACAAAATATGATTTTTTTTAGCTTTACTAACAGTTCAATGAAACAAGACTGCCATTATATGTAAACTTGACTCAGGTTTAATGTGGTCCCTATTATCCATGTAATAATGAATTCATCTGTCTCTATAGCTGCAGTCATAAACCGATGCGTGATGCTGTACGGTTAGCTTATCTTCCCACTCCATCCGTCCTCCAGGTGCTGTTATGATGTTCATCACCAGTCTGCATGAATTGTGTTTCTCTGTAATAAAAACAGCAGAAGTGATTAAAGCTGAGGCGGCGACACATTCGTGCTTCTGACGATGCTGCTCTCTCGCTAATTACATGGCAACAAATGAGTTGCCAATCATCTGGATGCATTGTTTGCGCTCATCAGAAGGACCCATCAAGTCGAGCCAATTAAAAGTCTGGAATGAGACAGACGGTGGCGGAGAGCATGTCCTCCCCCTTTACTTAATTAATGATTGCCAATTAAACACAAAAACAGTTTGTTGTGATGTAAAAGCTGCCAGAAAGGATGGCTGACTTTACCCTGTTTCAGATTAGAGGATTAATTGTTTTATTTTAAGACAGTATGTGTGATGAACAACTGAAACGGTTTGAGCGCAAACAATAGATCATGGCGCTAGCAACACCAGGGTCATGGGTTCGATTCTCAGGTAAAGCAAGAATGCAATATCACTTTGGATAAAAGATGCATAAATGTAAATTAACTCAAAGTAATCGATGGAACAGAGGTGACCTGGTCTATTACAATTTAAGATTTGAATTGCTTGACTCCTCGTCATTCATTAACTGCCACATCATATGCACTGTATAGGACATGCATTTTCTGTAAGTAGATATTATTTAGCTTATCAACAATCTCTGCCAAGGACTGTGTGAAATATTATATCTGTACAGTGCATTGATGACTAGCATCAGTTCCCATCACAAACATGATAAAGTACAGTATCTGGCCAAGTCTTGGGTGTATGTCTCTCTTCTGCACCACTAGCTGCTGGTGGTCGAAGGAAAACCAGCCAGTCTGAAATATGTCACATTTTAATGCAGAATATTGATAACTCACATTAATTTCCACGTTCTATGCTTGTGTGTTTCTCTGCTCTTTCTGATGCCATACATTGACGTATGCAACGATCAATCTTCTGGTGATTAATTCATCGCGAGTACAAATGACTGGTAAACTTAAATCATTATGTTTTTTATTTTGCCGTTTTTAAAACGATAGAAATGGCAATGAACTGTATTTTTACTTCGCTGTTTTTAAAATGTAGATTCAATATTTACAATTCTTCTTCTAGTTTTTTATATTCCTCTTTTGTTTCTTGACCTTTCCCCATTGTGGCCATGTTTAGCTAAAGTCACACAGGTGTTTCAGGTGTCGAGCTGACACGATAAAGGTGTTTTTCCTCTGAAACAGTGAGATGCTGTGACTGGAAGGACAACACGATCTTCTCGAGGGACCGGATCCGCTGCTAGCGATGACAGTCCAGGTCCTCGGGGTCTAGCTTGTCAGAGCAACGTGCTTTCATTGCCTTCGCTGCAGTTTGTCATTCATAAACCGTTAAAGTCAGACAGAATGTGACGTTTGTTGATAGATTGGTTTCTCCTGCAGACTTCATCAACTGCAGGCTGTGACTTCCGACAGCGTCGTTCATCACGTTTGGCCTCGATGTTCTTTTGTAACACAAATGTTCGTTGGGTGTTTGTCGAGGAGCTCCTGATGGCAGATAGATGGATTGTCAACAGTCATGTTCTGAGCAGAACTGCTGAATTATTTGTTTCTTTGAAATCCAACAATGCTGATCTTTCCGATCTCGGTTTAATGTCATCTATCAAACGAGCCAGGAAGCATCATGCTTTACTGAGGGCACAAACATATGTTTCCTACCATATTCTGTGTTCAGAACAGCACATATATATATGCAATACTTCATGCAGCCCCATCATTCGATAACACACTTTCTGAAAGAGAAAAGACACTGGCATTAAATTTAGGGCTGAAAGAACCGCTCAAACTGTTAAGATCAATCGCATTGCTGAGAATGAAATTCAGCTGCTTGTTTCTTGATTATGATGATAATTGGACAGTATTTTGTGCTGGGTTAGGCTCCTGAAGCATTCATATTCTTCATATCATATGCAGTTATTAGTGCAAATAAACATTTCCATATGCAGCCAATATTTACCTCGTAGACTGTAGAGGCTCGTTACCAACGCAAATTAAAATGAAACCTTTTCAGGATAAATAACTGGCACTTAAGCTTAAATCAGAAACAGAAATCATGATCACGATTTGAGCTGCTTCAGACATAATCTTTTATTTACATTTAAGCATTTTGCAGATGCTTTTATCCAAAGCGACTTACAGAACATTCAGGCTATACATTTTTTGTCAGTTCATGTGTTCCCTGAGAATCGAACCCACAACCTTTGAGCTGCTAACGTAATGTTCTAACCACTGAGCCACAGGAACACTTATGTTCATTTATTTAATTTAGAATCATTTCTTAAAATCAGAAGCTGCACCTGAAGTGCGTTTAGATGCATTATCACTATCACAGTTGATATTTGGGGAATAAACGGTGCATTATAATGAATCGACAGGATTACAGTGTTTTAATCACATCCCACTCACCGCTTCAGTTGTTCTGGTACGAGAGACGAAACTCTCTGGTTTATAAGAGCACGCTCCTCAATGCATTAATTCGTTATCTTCTGTTTTCTACACATACCGTCGTGAGCGCCGCAAACATGGACAGGCGATGTGCATCTCTCTTTTACATCCGTTTAGTTACTGATTATGAATGATTGGGTCAAATCAACACAACATTTTAAAGTTTCCTCATTATAATATCATATCTAAAAATCTTATAAATATCCACATACATTTTTCGCTGTCTCTTCTGAAATGTTATGTTTGTAAAATAGAGTTAAAGGTATAAAACGGACTATAATTACTGAAGAGTGTCGACATGTAATGGATGACATCAGCTCTGCCTAATGTTAACAGGGGTTATTTATAACTGGTTTGCATCTTGGCTTTGACGTTTTGTGTATCCTTCTTGGAAGTCAGTGCATGCTCTAATTTCAAGGGAATAAATGCATTTGGCTAAATAATAATATCTGAAACTAATTGATTTAGCTCAGTTGTAATCAGTGCTAGTAATGAACGATGATCAAGGTCCAATATTTACTCTGGAATGTTGGGATTAACGCATACAAAAGTAATGTGATTACTGTATTTACTTTTGCTGTAGCAGTAATATAACGTTGGAGAGTAACGCAATACACTTTTTGTAATGTGATTATTACTCGTTACAATCTCTCACTTTTTGCTGTAACGCAAGTTACAACGCATTACTAATACACTTTTTGAAATTATTATTACTCGTTACAATCTCAGTTAGTTTTTTTTTACGCAAATTACAACACATTTTAACATGAAATTAAGTGGTGTTAGTTTTTTTTTTAGAATTACTGAAATGCTCAAATGAAATCGCTTGAGCAAATGGCCTTGAGCCTATTACCTAATAACTGTGAAAATATTGTTTTCTAAAACATCATGGACGGAATGATCCTGAGAGCGCTGCACAAGCTTGCGGCAACACCATCTGCAGGACAGTTCAACACGTTCAAATGATTCAAAGTGCCAAACGCGTGTAGAATCCGCGCTGAAACGCGCTGACTCGACCCGGTGACGTTTTTATCGAAATGCCCGGTGAAGAATTTGAGATTGCTTTTTATGAAATGCTGTCATAAAACTCCCAACGGTTGTGATGTAATTATATAATAGGCTGTAGTGCTGACGCGCTCATAAAACTGCTGTTAACGGTTGTGATGTTATTATTATAGAGGCTGTTTACTTTCGACGCGCTACGCTTGGTTTGATGTGCTGCTGTTAATTTGCGTTTGGGACTGTTTACAACATTCGATTAGAATTTTGTATCAATCTGTTGTTTACTTGGTTTGAAAAAGTTTCTTTAATTTGCGTTTGGGAACGCAACATAATCCTTCAGAAATTTTAGAATTTTGTATCTAATATGTTTTTACAAAAAGTTCATTAATATTCATGTGTCATTAATATCATAATCCTTCAGAAAAAATTGTTTTTGCTTTCTAATATGCTTAATATTTTTGTGGAAACAATATTCATGTTTCATTAATATCATGTTAAAAATTGTAAAAAAGCATGTTAATATTTTTGTGGAAACAATTAATGACCCAAACATTTGTAAAGTGATAAAAAATGTGAGTGAAGACATGAAATAAGATATTAATGCTGAGTGATAAAAAGTGAGTGAAGACATTTAAAATTATTTCTATAGGCAGTCATTATTCTATGCACGGGATGTTTTTAGTGAGCAGCAGTAAACTACATTTTAGCATTTTAGAAGGCCTAGTCATACTTCTGTGGTTATTTTAGTGAAAGTAAACTTAAAAGTAATACAAAAGTAGTGTAACGCATTACATTTCTGATACAGTAATATTGTAATGTAACTAATTACACTCAAATGACAGTAACTAGTAATATATAATGTATTACATTTTGGAAGTAACTTGCCCAATCTGCTCTGGAGTGTCAGAATACTGATTAGACCGTTAAAAGATGTTGAAAATTTCGACTCGTTTTCTTTCATTAGCGCACTATGCTATCATCTCATTTCCAGCGTGGCAGAAATATACACACCGCATTTCCAGCTAATCAGCACGAGCGACGCACTGCATGTTTCTGTTTGTGTACGACTGTCAATAAACATGTGTGGTGTTTTTAACCTGAGCACTGAAGCACGGCAGCATGTTTTCCCATGAGACACACACTAATGCATGTTTAATTAAGTTCAATCTAATTCAACTTTACTTATATAGAGCTTTTCACAATACAGATTGTTTCCATGCAGCTTGAATGAAATTAATTAAGTTTTTAGGTATGTTATGTGGACACAATGATCATGATTACAACTTTTGATCACAATGATTACAATATAAGGATAATATAACAGTTTTGTATGTTGATCTAAAGCATCATCTGAAGTCTTTGCAAGTGGTGTCGTCTGAAACCTTCATTTCAGGCAAAAGATGATCATGAACGTGTGTGTTAGTATGGATGATTTACATTACATTTAATGTGTGCAAAGTACTGTGCATGAGCTGGCTTTCAGTTCAATATAATGACAAAAAACTACATTTTGGGTTTTTATTCAACTAAGGTAAAAAAACTAAAACACAGGAGTGGGAGGGAATGGGATTTTTCCCCCAAAATTTTTGTTGTGGGAGTGGGATGGGAGAGGTTTGAAAATCCACTCCCGTGTCACCCTCTAATACACACACACACACACACACACACCACAGAGAAAAAGAGAGAGAGACACAGACAACACACACACACACACACACACAGAGAGAAAAAGAGAGAGAGACAGAGAGAAAAAGAGAGAGACACACACACACAACACACACACACGCACACACAGAGAAAGACACACACACACCACACACACACAACACACACACACACACACACACACACACACCACACACACAGACACACACACACACACACACACAGAGAAAAAGAGAGAGAGACACACTCACAAACACACACACACACACAGAGAAAAAGAGAGAGGACACACACACACACACACACACACAGAGAAAGACAGACACACACACACACACACACACACACACACACACACACACACACACACACACACACACAGAGAAAAAGAGAGAGAGACACACACACACACACACACACAGAGAGAGAGAAGAAACACAGAGAGAGAAAGATAGACACACACACACACACACAACACACAGAAAGACAGACAGAACACACACACACACACACACACACACACACACACAGAGAGATAAAGAGAGAGAGAGAGAGAGGACAGACACACACACACACACACACACAGAGAAAGACAGACACACACACACAGAGAAAAAAGAGAGAGAGAGAGACACACACATACACACACACACACACACAGAGAGAAAGACAGACGCAAACACACACACACACACACACACAACACACACACACACAGAGAGAGACACACACACACACACACACACACACACAGAGAAAAAGAGAGAGAGACACACACACACACACACACACACACACACACACACACACACACACACAAGCAAGTCAAATTGTAACACACGCCTTTACACAAATTGTAACAAGTTGTGTCAATAATGTAAAATGATAGGATTTTAACACAATTTTCAAAATAGGCAAGTTGTGTCAATAATGTAAAATGATAGGATTTTAACACTCATAGAATTTAGTGATGGTATTGTCAGCTGAATGCAGTTTAAATAATATTTGTGCATTATAGAATTTAGTGATGGTATTGTCAAGTCTCATGATATTGTTGGAAATGAAGATTCAGTTTAAATAATATTTGTGCAATCAAGATGAATTGTTGGAAAGAACGATTCCCCAACTAAGACAGAGAGAAAAAACCTTGGGACAGGCACACTCCAGTTCCCCTCCGCCACAGAATGGAGAAAAAACCTTGGGAGTAGTTTGTTCCACTGCAGTCACAAAGTGTAAGCAGACACAACAAACAAGAGTGGTCTTGGAAAAATTCCTCACTGAGAGCTGTCTCTGGGGCTCAGTGTCCTAGAGTGGTCTTGGACACAGAGGTTGTCACTGGACTGTCTTGGGGCTCATTTATGGCACTTTTGTTACACGTTCATGGTTGGCTTCCTCTGAGAGGTTGTCAGGGGTTGTCATCATTTATGGCAGGTGTTCTTTTGTTAAGTCAGTATAATCGCTGATGGTTTGGCTTCCTCTGAGGGTTAGATCCTCCGAGATCATCTCTTCTCAGATCTCAGAATTCCTAGTTTACCCACGGGGTTAGAGAGAAACATACAATAAGACACACGGGATGTTAATCAGTTGTTCATAGAAACAGGAATAACATGAAATTATCAGTATAAACAGTTGTTCCATCCAGAAAAAGAAATTATCAGTTCAGAAAGATAATTAAGTGCATTTGTTCAAGATTGTGAGATGCATTATATGAATGCAAAGAGATGCAAAGATTGTGAGATGCAGAGAGAGTGTGTCTTGGCTAAAGAGATGCGTCTTTAATCGTTAGATTTAAACAGAGAGA
>CM049814.1:14558582-14883582 GCA_027422405.1 Ptychobarbus kaznakovi | reverse complement strand
TGAACTTCAGTGCATGTAATAGCAAAGGCACAGGTGCAGATTCTCCCTTTTTTCTCATTATGCATGTGGTATTTGAGCTGTGGATCCTGTTAATGGAACTGAAGCGATAGAAAAAAAAAAAAAAACAAGAAATGACAAATATTGTATTGCACAATTAAATTGTAGGACATGGGAGGGAATTAGATTCTGCAGCAAATCACAAAGACAGATAAGACTGATGGCTCATAAAACATCTGAGCGGTCCTGTTGGATATGTGCTGCTGCTTTTGTGCATTCTGTGGGAGTTTGAGTCCCAGCATTCACTATCCCTCACACTGTCCATCACACTGACCATCATACTGACCATCTCATTATACATCACACTGTCATCACACTGACCATCATACTGTCCATCACACTGGCCATCATACTGTCCATCACACTGACCATCATACTGACCATCTCATTATACATCACACACACACTCATCACTGACCATCATACTGTCCATCACACTGGCCATCATACTGTCCATCACACTGACCATCATACTGACCATCTCATTATACATCACACTGTCATCACACTGACCATAATACTGACCATCATACTGTCCATCACACTGACCATCATACTGACTGTAGCGGCAAAAACTCCCTTTAGTTTTACCACCTGGGAAACGCCATTGAACAGTGTTTGACACGTGCTTCCTCTTTTCCAAAGAATCCACAAAGTTGCCGAAAGTGCATCTTTTCTTTATTTTGCTTTCGAAACTTAACAAATGCAAATCAATGCAGTCCATAAACAACATAAACCCAATGGTTGGGCTTGGCTTTACTATTTCTTGTGTGCACAGGTGCACAGGTGCACAGCCCCTCCTGTGAGCGCGGTCAAAGACATTATCCGCTCACGACGCTTCCACCTTTCTCCCCGACATAACGCCAATATATGCCGATAGCGCCATCTAGTCCCCACCTCCTATAGAGGACTCGTACACACAAGACACAATACAGCCATACAAAGCAATACTTAATTCAACAATAATAAATAAAATAATACTTCAAATAAATTCAATATAAACAATAATATGGCTCCTACACACCGGCCCCTAATTGTTTTACATAACTTAGAAAACCATTAATTTATAAAACAAAAGGAGCCAACAAACAACAAAATACGAAAAATTTAATTACCTTAATTTAGAGCTTTATTTTCTTCTAAGATTAAGCATAGCTTAGTAACCGGTCTCTTAATGGTAGAAGTTTTAGTCTTGAGAGTTACAGAACGTACTAGTCCTTTCTTATCTGGTTCAGTTGTAAGTACTTTTCCCAGAATCCATGAACCTCGAGGAGCGTTGGGGTCGACCACCATAACAACGTCTCCAGTGTTAATGTTTCTTCTTACTTTTACCCATTTTTGGCGTTCTTGTAATACCATAAGGTATTCCTTTGTCCATCTATGCCAGAATAAGTCAGCCAAATACTGAATTTGTTTCCAACGTCGTCTTGCATAGGAGTCCGACTGTGAGAATACCCCTGGGGGTAAAATAGGTTGCGATTTCAAGAGAAGGATATGATTTGGAGTCAGCGGTTCTATGTCATGAGGATCAGAGGACACTGTACAAAGTGGTCTGTTGTTCAAAATTGCCTCCACTTCACAAAAAATAGTTTGAAGACCTTCTTCATCAACACTCTGCTGATAGAGGATAGAGTTAAGTACTTGCCGTGCAGATCTGATTAGTCGCTCCCAGACACCGCCGTGATGCGATGCAGCAGGAGGGTTAAAACTCCACTGAATTCCAGATTTGAGCAGACTATCCTGAATCCGATCCTTATCTAAATCATTAAGAGCCTTTTTAAGTTCCTTTTGAGCGCCCACTAGATTTGTTCCATTATCAGATCTGATCCGTTTAACTTGTCCTCTTCTGCAAACAAATCTTCTTATGGCATGTATGCAAGAGTCGGTTTCTAATGAGTTTGCTACTTCTAAATGAACGGCTCTGCTAGACATGCAAGTAAATATTACTCCATACCTTTTTACATAGCCTCTTCCTCTTTTCACTTCAATTGGGCCGAAGTAATCCAATCCAACATTAGTGAAAGGTGGAAGGTCTGGTAGGATTCTCTCCAATGGCAAGTCTGCCATTTTTTGCTCAACGGTTCTGCCTTTTATACGCCGACAGATCACACACTTGGAAATTATCCTTCGTGCTGCTGAATTACCCTTTACAATCCAATACTTTTTACGAAGGTGTGACAAGATGTAATTTCTACCGCTGTGACCAGACTGCTCATGTGCATGCCGTAGTAAAAGTGTTGAAATGTGAGCATCTTTAGGCAGGATGACTTGATGTTTTGTTTCCTCTGGCATAGCCAATTTGTGTAGCCGCCCACCTACTCTCAGGATACCATCATTAAGCATGGGATCCAGCCGATAAAGTGAACTTTTCTTTAGAACACTAGAAGACTTTGTTTTCAATGTTGTCATTTCAGCTGGAAATGACGTTATTTGAGTGTATATAATAACAGCCTTTTCTGCAAGGGCCAATTCTTCCACAGTTAGGCGCTGTGTTTTGAAAAGTTTCAGCTGACTGTCAATGTTTGATGCAGGCTCTTTTCTTTTCTTAACCTTCAGTGACAATATGTTTCTCAATCTGAGATACCAAGCTACAGCTTTCAACAGCCTCGTCCAATTTGAAAAATAAGAGATCAGGTGACTTGTTGGCGTTTCTGTCTCTTTTAGAACAGTAACATAGGTCACAATCTCCCCTTTAACTTCTGGATCATCTTTTGACAAAAGATAGGAATCCACTGACTCTTGTTTAAGCCAACTTTCTTCAGTAAACCACAGAAATTCTGGACCATGAATCCATCGACTACATTCCAGAAATTTCTCAGCATTCATTCCTCTTGATGCTTCATCTGCGGGATTATATTTGGTACTCACATATCTCCATTGAGAACGATTGCTGTTTTCTCTTATAAAAGAAACTCTGTTGGCAACATAGGTTTTGAACCTCGTGTGGTCGTTTCCAATGTACTTAAGTACTGATTGGCTATCAGTCCAGAACATGGATGGTTTTAGGGAAAGATGCAGTTCTTTTCGGAGCAATTTATCAATTTTTACCACAAGTACTGCTGCTGCCAGTTCTAGTCTAGGCACAGTCATCTGTTTTAGAGGAAGGACTCTAGATTTTCCAATCAGAAAAGCAACATGTACCATATCCTTCTCATTTGTCAGTTTAAGATAACTGACTGAGCCATAGCCACTCTCACTGGCATCGGCAAAGTGGTGCAATTGTGCCTTTACAATTATTCCAAAATCCTTTGGTTTGATACAACGTGCAACACTGAAATGCTTGATCTTTTCCAAACCACCAGTCCATTCAGTCCATTGCTGGGTTACAGCATGTGGCAATGGTTCGTCCCATCCATAGCCCATCTTGCATAGCTCTTGAAGAATTTGTTTTGCTGAAAGGATAAAAGGCGCAAGAAATCCAAAGGGATCAAAGATAGAACTTGACACAGATAGAATGCCTCTTCGAGTGTGTGGCTTTAGTTTGATTGTGATATTGAACTGAAATTGGTCAGAATTTACACACCATTCCAGACCAAGAGCTCTTTCTGTAGGGAGATGATCTTTGTCCAAATCCAATGTTCGGATTTCTTTTGCTCTTTGTTCATCAGGTATGGAAGCAATGACAGCGCGACTGTTGCTGACCCATTTAGTAAGCTCGAATCCTCCCATATGGCACAGGGCTGTGAGATCTTTTACTAGCTGCACTGCTTCAGGTTCTGTAGCCACGGATTTAACGCAATCATCTACATAAAAATTATCTCTGATGGTATTGGCCACTTGAGGATGATAGAGCAGTTCATTGTCATCTGCTGTCCTTTGCAGTGCAAAGTTTGCGCAACTCGGTGAGGATACTGCTCCAAAGATGTGCACTAACATCCGGTATTCTTTTGGGTTCTGTGTGAAGTCACCTTGAGGCCACCATAAAAACCGCAAATAGTTTACATCAGAATTTGCTACTCTGACCTGATGAAACATGGACTTTATATCAGCCATAATTCCAATGTGCTCTTGACGAAACCTTAACAAAACTCCTATAAGTGGACTGGTTAAGTCTGGACCTTGCAGAAGTTCTGAATTCAGAGAGGTACCCTTATATGCTGCTCCACAATCAAATACCACCCTTAGGGTTTTCTTTTTAGGGTGGTACACGCCATGGTGAGGAATGTACCAAGTGGACCCCTCTGATGGCTTTACTTCTTTTGGTGGGACTTCCTCAGCATAGTTTCTCTCTAAAATTTCATTCATGAATTTTGTATATTCCTGCTGGTATTGTTCACTATTTTTAAATTTCCTTTTGAGACTGAGGAGACGCTGCTCTGCAATGTGGCGATTGTTAGGCATCATAGAATGTTCTTCTTTAAATGGCAACTTTAGACTGTAATGATTGTCCTGTAGAACTACAGATTCATTTACTATCTTCAGGAATTTTTTGTCCTCCATTGAGAGTTCCTTCTTCTCTTCTGAAGTTACTTCACTGAACTCTTGGTTGTATTGTGAAATTAGTAGCCTTTCTAAGTTTGCCACTGAAATTCTGTTCACATAGACAGATGTTTCAGCATTCCCTGTCATTTGCCCACCTCTCAAGGGTCCATTTACTACCCATCCTAGTAGGGTTTTTACTGCATATGGACCATCATCCTGAGAGTTAACAATCTCCCACGGTTCCATTACCTTTGGGGCATTTGTGCCAATCAGCAACTCCACCTCTGCACGTATATAAGGAAGTTGAACGTTCTTTAGATATGGCCACTGAGATAATTCTTCAGGTCTGGGAATGTTGTCTGTCGTGACCGGCATTTCCTTCTGTGTGAAAACATCAGGTAAAGGCAAGAATTTGTTGTCATTCAATGCAGAAACTTCCAAACCGGAAATAATACTGGTGGGAACAGATCTTTCCTGTGCCATGGTGCGCAATAAGATCCATCTCACTGACCTTCTCATTAGTCATCTCACTGTACATAACATCGTCTATATTATTGTCTTTAAAACTTCCATCACACTGTCCATCATACTAACTGTCCATCACACTGACCATCTCATTGTCCGTCATACTAACTGTCAAACTGTCCATCACACTAACTGTCAAACTGTTCATCTCACTGTGCATCTCACAGTTCACCACACTGTCTCTATCATTGTCCTTAACATTGACCATTACACTGTGCATGTCACTGTCCATCTCACTATGCACCATCTCACTGTGAATCACATTGTTCACCACCACACTGTCCATATTTCTGACCTTTCTGAAGTGTCATATGTTAAATAAATGCAGAAATCTGTATTTTCTCTTTCCTTTTTCCTTTTATTCTGAGATCTGTTCACACTCTGAAATTTCCTCAGTGTGTGTGTGTGTGTGTTTGTATATGTGTGTGTTTAAAATGAGTATGTGCATGTGCAGTCCCTGCAGCTCCCACAGTGTGTGGGGCCCCGCCCCTTTGGTGGGCACCATCACAGGACATTCTAAAGGGGTCATCGGATGCAAAATTCACTTTTACATGTTGTTTTAACTGAAATGTGTGCTGGCAGAGTGTGTACACAACAACCCTATAATGATAAAAATCCACCCAGTGTTTTTTTTTTAATCCACCATAAATAATAAACCCTTTCTCAGATCAAACCTTTCACAGATTCTTGGCTGTGTGATATCACACAGGCCCCTCCAACGATTGTTGGTTGATACTGGTGTTTTGTCACAGACCCGCCCTGAGTGAGCTGTAAACAGTCCACCATTGTTTCACCACCGAAGCTGGTGTAGACCAGAATGTCTCCTAAGCGACTTAGGTGTTTTGTTGTTGGATGTAATAATGAACATAACAGTCGTCGCTTACTCCCGACATCTGAGCCACTGAAGACGCAGTAGATTACATTTTATTTTGAAGGGAATGCTCCCCTGATCTGCCTAAATGTGTTTGTGTTTGCGTAAATCTTTTGTGATCCAGCTTCACCTACAGAAGTGAGTATAAAATGTGTTTATGAATCTTTGCAAATCGCCTTTCCTAATAACGGGCTAGTTATCAAATCAAATCAAATCAAATCACTTTTATTGTCACATCACCACAGCACAAGTGCCTTGGTGAGTGAAATTCTTACGAGCGTGCTCCAGACAGTGCAAAAAAAAATAAAAAAAAAAAAATTGTACATATGGACACTGGTGGACACTGGACACTTTACATATGGACACATATTTACAGACTGTACAGAAGACAATGTGCAAAATACACATACATATACTCAGTACACATAGTGTACTATAAAGACATACTTAGTTATCAACTACACATTATACACCGTATGTACACAATCTATACATTATGTAATCTATACATAGTAATAATGTGAAGGTGCAACAGATTCTAAATTTACAGCAGATTGGTTGTGCAACAGATTGGTTGTGCAACAGATAGATGTGCAAGGTGCAACAGATTATGCATATGCAATGTCGTGGGTGTGCTTTGTATGGTGTCCAGTGCAGTGTGTGCGTGTAGTCCGGTAGAACTGTGTTAAAGTGCAGTGCATGGCATGTTGTGTGAGTGGGAGTGTGTTGTAGGGTGGGTCATTTCTGACTGTTCATTAGCCTGATAGCCTGAGGGAAAAATCTGTCCCTCAGTCGGCTAATGCGGGATCGGATGCTGTGGAGACGTCTCCCTGAGGGCAACATGGAGAGCAGTCTGTGGGACGGGTGGCTGGAGTCTTTGATAATCCTCCGGGCTTTCCTTGTACACCGCCTGTTGTAGATGTCCTGGAGGGAGGGAAGCTCACCTCCAACAATGTGGCGGGCAGTTCGCACGACCCTTTGCAGAGCTTTGCGGTTGCCAGCGGTGCTGTTTCCAATGATTGCCAGTGGTGCTGTTTTTGTCAGGATGCTCTCCACAGTGCAGGTGTAGAAGGATCTGAGGATTCTGGGGCTCATTCCAAACTTCCTCAGCCGTCTCAGGAAGAAGAGGCGCTGATGTGCCTTCTTCAGCACTGCATCTGTGTGAGCAGACCATGTGAGATCCTCAGTGATGTGAACGCCGAGGAACTTAAAGCTGCTCACCCGCTCCACAGGTGTCTTGTCGATAGTGATGGGTGTGTGTTCTCTGCTCTGTCTCCTGTAATCCACCACCAGCTCCTTGGTCTTGTCGATGTTGAGAGAGAGGTGGTTCTCCTGACACCATTTAGTCAGGGTACTCACCTCCTCTCTGTAGGCCGTCTCATCATTGTCGGTGATCAGGCCTATCACCATTGTGTCATCAGCAAATTTGACGATGACATTGGAGCTGTGTGTTGCTGTACAGTCGTGTGTGTACAGGAGTAGAGGAGTGGGCTGAGACGCAGCCCTGCGGTGCACCAGTGTTGAGGGTCAGGGAGATGAGGTGTTGTTGCCCATTCTGACCACCTGACTTCTGCCTGTCAGGAAGTCCAGGATCCAGCTGCACAAAGATCTGTTCAGTCCCAGAGTGTGGAGCTTCGCAACCAGTGTGGCAGGCACTATGGTGTTAAATGCCGAGCTATAATCCACGAACAGCATCCTCACATAAGTGTTCTTATTTTCCAGGTGGGAGAGAGCAGTGTGCAGGGTGAAGGCAAACCGTCTGTGGAACGGTTGCTGCGATATGCAAATTGTAGTGGGTCCAGTGAAGCAGGAAGCACAGAGCAGATGTGTTCTATGACGAGCTTCTCAAAACACTTGCTGAAGATGGGGGTCAGAGCAACGGGCCTCCAGTCATTCAAGCATGTGACTTTATTTTTCTTAGGTATGGGCACAATGGTGGATTTTTTGAAGTTAGCAAGCTCCACAATGAATGCAACTAAAGTTTACAGTCTCAGAGAATGGTTCATAACCCCACGGAAGAGAGTCAGCAAAGTCTCTTCTCTTAAACATTTAAGATTTGTTCCTTTTGATTTGAGTGCTACATTTGTAGAACACTGTGTCATGCTTGAGACACTGTAAAGGATGCAAAATATGAGTGCAAAGCTAGTGCAGTGGAGTGGAAAAATACGTGAAAATCTAACATAAACCAGGAAAAATCAGTTTTCTCTCACATTTTACTTCTAAGACAATGGCACCATAATCGAAGTGGATAATTTTAAACATAACATGGCTTATGCATTATCACAATGATATTAAAAGATCAAACTCTGACCTAGAATATGAACGCAACTCGCAAAGTTTTACGTGAAACGTTTACCTCCCACTGTAAAAAGTGGTAACGTGCAATTGTTATGTTAAAGAGTTATTTCTACCTGTTCTTACCCTTAAATATAGTTTCTTCTGGACATGTGTGTAATGCAGGGCCGGCGCCTATATATAATAGCGCCGAATGCATGCTATTTCCCTATTTTACTTTCACTTTCGAACACATTCAGCAAGGAGGCGAGGATGGAAATATGTGCAATACAATATTTAATAAGGTTTAAATTTGCTTCACCTTTAAATTAAATCGCCTTGTTTGTATTGTCTTTGTATTGTATTGTTAACGGTACACCGTTTATCGCTGACTGTATTGCAGATAAGATTTAATTTTGTATTTTTTTGGTCTGTATTGCAGATGTTTAAGTTACATGTGACTGCACTGTTAGGATTTCCCAGATTTCACTATACTTGTATAGTGACAATAAAGAATCTTGAATGAAAACAATTGGTAATACACAATTGGACTGAAATCCTTTAGCGCCCAGAAGTTCCTCTAGGTCCCCCTGCTCGAAAGCAAGAAACAAGAAAGCACATGTACAGCCCCTCTGAAGTTTGCCAATGAACATCTGATGTTCTATGCTTTGTCCTACGAATTAAATTTAGAAAGTGCGTAAGTACAACAAAATTCTGTATTTATCAAACGTGCGCACGCGATTCTTACTCACACCAGTGAGTAATCATTGGTGATAAATCACACATTTTCTTAAGCACCATGCTCGTTCATGTTTGTGGTCATTTGCAATCAGAAACACCTCTAATGAACAATATTTTGTAACAACACCTCCCTTTATTATCACGTGAATGTATACATCCTCACCAAAATCATGGCAAACAAAGCGGTACTGACTGAGAAGCCATTCTGTGCTCTCATTAAACAGATCAGCGTGCTCTTTGAAAAACGTGTTCTCTGCGCAGCACATGGTTTGTTTGCCAAATCTTCCAGCAAAGCGAGATCAGCCATGACCGTATAACTACATTTAAAATCGACTTCCCAACTGTCCTTTATATCTTTTCCCACTAATTGTAAAAATGTTTAGCTTGAAATATAAAATTATTAATTGAGCATTTGCAATTAAAGGACACAGGACACATGCGGCGGCACTTTCTTTTTGTAGTATCACCATTAGATTCTCTGCGTAAGCATGCTCAGAGTTGTGCTTATGTTTACACACATTCCTACGTATAAGTACAAATTGGTAGATCCCATAATTTTGCGTGAAACTGTTCTTATGCACTCATTACGCACACATCTGTATGCACGCACTGTTGATAAATGAGGGCCCAGGTGTGTTTGAGTTTAGCCTTTTGTCTCTGTCAGCGCTGAGGAAATAATTTATTTTGAGGTATTTGCTCTCAGTATGAAAAGTTCAGATATAATGCAGTTGAATGTGTGTCAGGAGCGGATGATGAGCATCTGACAGACGTCAATCATGCTGAATGCTTCATGTTCCTGATCCACCAGCACTACATGAGCAGTGCGTTATGATGCTTTGCAATATTCAACCCTGTGCATTGACATTTGGATCCAGGAAGCTTAAACAATCATTACAAATGTTATTGGTTTTGTGTGTTTTTAGCAGTACTGTTGAACTGCATTATACCAGATTTACACAAAATATTCTCATGATTTCTTCTCTGAGAATGAATAGTTTAATAGAAGCAATCATGATTATCTATCAGTTTGAACCTGATTTAAAATTTGGATAATTTGGATTAAACACTTTGATTAAAAAAACTATAGCCTTTATAGAGCAAGCAATACATCTTGAGATACTGTATATCTAGGATAGTCAAAAGTTAGAAAATAAATCAAATATTTGGGGATTACAGTTTTCAAAGCTCACTTCATCTTTAGATAAGCCACTTCCCATAAATTATCTTGAGTCTATTAAACATTAGTTCACCATAAAAACTATGTGTAAGGCATCAAAGATATAGAGTTTTAGACATTCTGAACCACAAACACATGACGAGCTAAAGACATTCATTCACAACACATTCCTTTAGCATGACTTTATTATGCAGTGATGCAGAATAACAGACTAAATAAGCACATGCACAGTTTATCTAGTTTCACAAAGGCAGACTTCTGTCTGTCAGCATGAAGTCCACTTTAGGGCTTTTCACACTGTGGTTATTGTTGTTTTAAACACCCCGTATAACCTCGGGTAAGGAATGCTTCACACATGTAATTTAGAAGCGCAGTTATCACAGCTTTTCATGCGGGTTATGAAACCGTTCTCTGTAGCAGGGTTAGCACAGCTTAGTGTTGTTAACCCTGCACCGCGGTGCCAACCTTGTACAGTGTGAAACGGAGCGGTGTTAGAATGTTACAGCTAGATGCATCCAATCGCGTGCCTTGAATCCACATGCATTGGACACCGCACACTGTATAAACAGTCTTTTCAGTGTTTGAGGAGAAAATGTCAAATGGGGACGGAAAACACGTGACTTGAAGTGAAGAAGAGACCAATTAATTATTACCTTTATAGTCCAAATATCCATTCTGGAGAACTTGATTGTACAACGCGTGCTGCGTTCATCCAATCAGTGACAATATATGTAAATAAGGGCTTTAACCCAGAATGTTCAGTGTGAAACGGCAGCGTATGAAAGATAAGATAACATAGGCAGGGTTTAGAATGACCCAGGGTTAACAGTTTCAACTGTGAAAGCCCTTTTGTAGCTTATTTTGTCCAGAAGTGTCCAGTCAGACAAAAAAGTGACAGGATCAGAAGTTAATTCAGATTTAACTATATTTAGCTGTTGGTCAGTGCACAGTCAATGCTGTACATATAAAGACCCCTCTGTCAAGCTCCTGAAGTTTGCAGATGGCTCCACACTGATCGGCCTCATCCAGGATGGTGACGAGTCTGCTTACAGACAGGAGGTTAAGGAGCTGGCTGTCTGGTGCAGTCTTAACAACCTGGAGCTGAACACGCTCAAAACAGTGGAGATGATCGTGGACTTCAGGAGAAACCCCCCTGCTCTCCCTCCACTCATCATCATGAACAGCACTGTGACTGCAGTGGAGTCATTCAGATTCCTAGGCACCACCATCTCCCAGGACCTGAAGTGGGACAATCACATTGAGTTAATTGTGAAAAAGGCCCAGCAGAGGCTGTACTTCTTTCGCCAGCTGAGAAAGCTCAACCTGACACAGGAGCTGCTGAAACAGTTCTACTCTGCCATCATTGAATCCGTCCTCTGCACGTCAATAACTGTCTGGTTCAGCTCAGCTACCAAATCTGACCTCAGGAGACTACGGAGGATAGTTCGGACTGCTGAGCGAATCATTGGTACACCCCTCCCCACTCTCCAAGACCTGTACTCATCCAGAGTGAGCAAAAGAGCTGGCAAAATCACTCTGGACCACTCACATCAAGCACACTCCCTCTTTGAACTGTTACTGTCTGGTCAACACTACAGAGCTCTGAGCACCAGAATGACCAGACACAGGAACAGTTTCTTCCCTCAGGCAATCCATCTCATGAACACTTGACAATAATTGTGGAACACACACTATTTATACACTTATATATCTAACACACATAATTAGTCTACATTTCAAATTGGCACATAATATACCTGCACATAAAAAAACTGTCTATTGTTATATACCTGTACATACATCTATTTTTATCATCTGTGTTTTTTTGTTCTGTCACTGTCATTTTGTTTGCACCGTGGAAGCTTCTGTCACGAAAACAAATTCCTTGTATGTGTAAACATACCTGGCAATAAAGCTAATTCTGATTCTGATATGTCAGGACAACGTTCTGCATCACCTCATTGTATTTATGTACATTTTGTGTCATTAGCACCACTATTTTAAGATGATGTCAGGTTGAAAAATAGCTCTACTTTTAAAACATCTCAAAACCCCTGTTGATTCCAGTTGTCATTTAGTAAATTAGAAGGCACTGTGAGTCAAAGAGAATTACAAAAAGAACATAAAACGCATACTGGGATCAGCAACATTCTCAGTATTTCATTGCCAAATTAAAAGAATAGCTAGGGTGGTACAGAAGCAGTACAAATCAAAAGTTATTTGTTTGTCTGTTTGTTCATAAGGAGAGGGTGAACTCAAACTTTAGTCGGTCGTGTTTTATTGTTAAAGTCAGGGTAAGCAATTTCTGGAAGCCAATGTTGATATTTGAAATCACCAAAACAAACACGCCCCTACCCCAAAAGTGTGTCGCCCCTATTTTGATAGATCCACCCCACATATACTGTACGTAGCCTACGCAACCCAGTCAACGATTAATTCTGTGAAACATAAAGAGCTTTTCCACCGAAATTACTTGGAAAAATATGTCCCAGGAGCTTTTTTCCCCCAGACCTGTTGCTGTCTGCATTTCCATCGCAAATTAGGTAAATGGTCTGGTGACTTAACGTTAGGTCTGCGCATGTTTCTCAATACCAAGTACGCAAATTGCGGACTTGCATCCTCGGTAGTTCGGACTTCACGAGTTAGACTCAGGAGTGTGAGCTCCCGCGGACGGAACGACGTAAGTCTGGTAATTCTGCAAACAGCAGCGTACTTGATAACATCAGTCATCTCGCCTTGTCTACTGCAATCTTCCTCACTGCATTTACATACCAAATATATCAAACATCACTGCCTCTTTTCTCTTTCATTTAAACATATTAATAGCCGCAGAAATGTAGTTCAAGGAACGTACACACAGAGTTGTTTCACATTACAATGAAACAAAATATTACATCAAACATTGCCTGTTTTCATTTTCATTTTAACATATCATTAGAACACTAGAATGAAGACCAAAGATTACCTGTTAGATTGACCCAAAACTAATTTCTAATTTCTCAAACAAACCTTCTTATGGCATGTATGCAAGAGTCGGTTTCTAATGAGTTTGCTACTTCTAAATGAACGGCTCTGCTAGACATGCAAGTAAATATTACTCCATACCTTTTCACGTAGCCTCTTCCTCTTTTAACTTCAATTGGGCCGAAGTAATCCAATCCAACATTAGTGAAAGGTGGAAGGTCTGGTAGGATTCTCTCCAATGGCAAGTCTGCCATTTTTTGCTCAACGGTTCTGCCTTTTATACGCCGACAGATCACACACTTGGAAATTATCCTCCGTGCTGCAGAATTACCCTTTACAATCCAATACTTTTTACGAAGGTGTGACAAGACGTAATTTCTACCGCTGTGACCAGACTGCTCGTGTGCATGCCGTAGTAAAAGTGTTGAAATGTGAGCATCTTTAGGCAGGATGACTTGATGTTTTGTTTCCTCTGGCATTGCCAATTTGTGTAGCCGCCCACCTACTCTCAGGATACCACAATTAAGCATGGGATCCAGTCGATAAAGTGAAATTTTCTTTAGAACACTAGAAGACTTTGTTTTCAATGTTGTCATTTCAGCTGGAAATGACGTTATTTGAGTGTATATAATAACAGCCTTTTCTGCAAGGGCCAATTCTTCCACAGTTAGGCGCTGTGTTTTGAAAAGTTTCAGCTGACTGTCAATGTTTGATGCAGGCTCTTTTCTTTTCTTAACCTTCAGTGACAATATGTTTCTCAATCTGAGATACCAAGCTACAGCTTTCAACAGCCTCGTCCAATTTGAAAAATAAGAGATCATGTGACTTGTTGGTGTTTCTGTCTCTTTTAGAACAGTAACATAGGTCACAATCTCCCCTTTAACTTCTGGATCATCTTTTGACAAAAGATAGGAATCCACTGACTCTTGTTTAAGCCAACTTTCTTCAGTAAACCACAGAAATTCTGGACCATGAATCCATCGACTACATTCCAGAAATTTCTCAGCATTCATTCCTCTTGATGCTTCATCTGCGGGATTATATTTGGTACTCACATATTTCCATTGAGAACGATCGCTGTTTTCTCTTATAAAAGAAACTCTGTTGGCAACATAGGTTTTGAACCTCGTGTGTTCGTTTCCAATGTACTTAAGCACTGATTGGCTATCAGTCCAGAACATGGATGGTTTTAGGGAAAGATGCAGTTCTTTTCGGAGCAATTTATCAATTTTTTACGACAAGTACTGCTGCTGCCAGTTCTAGTCTAGGCACAGTCATCTGTTTTAGAGGAAGGACTCTAGATTTTCCAATCAGAAAAGCGACATGTACCATATCCTTCTCATTTGTCCGTCTAAGATAACTGACTGAGCCATAGTCACTCTCACTGGCATCGGCAAAGTGGTGCAATTGAGCCTTTACAATAATTCCAAAATCCTTTGGTTTGATACAACGTGCAACACTGAAATGCTTGATCTTTTCCAAACCACTAATCTATTCAGTCCATTGCTGGGTTACAGCATGTGGCAATGGTTCGTCCCATCCATAGCCCTTCTTGCATATCTTGAAGAATTTG
This sequence comes from Ptychobarbus kaznakovi, assembly GCA_027422405.1. NCBI lineage: Eukaryota > Metazoa > Chordata > Actinopteri > Cypriniformes > Cyprinidae > Ptychobarbus > Ptychobarbus kaznakovi. The sequence goes on along the minus strand of CM049814.1, from coordinate 14,868,978 downwards.
TTTTGCTGAAAGGAAAAAAGGCGCAAGAAATCCAAATGGATCAAAGATAGAATTTGACACAGATAGAATGCCTCTTCGAGTGTGTGGCTTTAGTTTGATTGTGATGTTGAACTGAAATTGTTCAGAATTTACACACCATTCTAGACCAAGAGCTCTTTCTGTAGGGAGATGATCTTTGTCCAAATCCAATGTTCGGATTTCTTTTGCTCTTTGTTCATCAGGTATGGAAGCAATAACAGTGCGACTGTTGCTGACCCATTTAGTAAGCTTGAATCCTCCCATATGGCACAAGGCTGTGAGATCTTTTACTAGCTGCACTGCTTCATATACATAAAAATAATCTCTGATGGTATTGACTACTTGAGGATGATAGAGCAGTTCATTGTCATCTGCTGTCCTTTGTAGTGCAAAGTTTGCGCAACTCGGTGAGGATACTGCTCCAAAGATGTGCACTAACATCCGGTATTCTTTTGGGTTCTGTGTGAAGTCACCTTGAGGCCACCATAAAAACCGCAAATAGTTTACATCAGAATTTGCTACTCTGACCTGATGAAACATGGACTTTATATCAGCCATAATTCCAATGTGCTCTTGACGAAACCTTAACAAAACTCCTATAAGTGGACTGGTTAAGTCTGGACCTTGCAGAAGTTCTGAATTGAGAGAGGTACCCTTATATGTTGCGCCACAATCAAATACCACCCTTAGGGTTTTCTTTTTAGGGTGGCACACGCCATGGTGAGGAATGTACCAAGTGGACCCCTCTGATGGCTTTACTTCTTTTGGTGGGACTTCCTCAGCATAGTTTCTCTCTAAAATTTCATTCATGAATTTTATATATTCCTGCTGGTACTGTTCACTATTTTTAAATTTCCTTTTGAGACTGAGGAGACGCTGCTCTGCAATGTGGCGATTGTTAGGCATCATAGAATGTTCTTCTTTAAATGGCAACTTTAGACTGTAATGATTGTCCTGTAGAACTGCAGATTAATTTACTATATTTAGGAATTTCTTGTCCTCCATTGAGTGTTCCTTCTTCTCTTCTGAAGTTACTTCACTGAACTCTTGGTTATATTTAAAAATTAGTAGCTTTTCTAAGTTTGCCACTGAAATTCTGTTCACATAGACAGATGTTTCAACATTCCCTGTCGTTTGCCCACCTCTCAACGGTCCATTTACTACCCATCCTAGTAGGGTTTTTACTGCATATGGACCATCATCCTGAGAGTTAACAATCTCCCACGGTTCCATTACCTTTGGGGCATTTGTGCCAATCAGCAACTCCACCTCTGCACGTGTATAAGGAAGTTGAACGTTCTTTAGATATGGCCACTGAGATAATTCTTCAGGTCTGGGAATGTTGTCTGTCGTGACCGGCATTTCCTTCTGTGTGAAGACATCAGGTAAAGGCAATAATTTGTTGTCATTCAATGCAGAAACTTCCAAACCGGAAATAATACTGGTGGGAACAGATCTTTCCTGTGCCATGGTGCGCAATAAGATCCATCTCACTGACCTTCTCATTAGTCATCTCACTGTACATAACATCGTCTATATTATTGTCTTTAAAACTTCCATCACACTGTCCATCATACTAACTGTCCATCACACTGACCATCTCATTGTCCGTCATACTAACTGTCAAACTGTCCATCACACTAACTGTCAAACTGTTCATCTCACTGTGCATCTCACAGTTCACCACACTGTCTCTATCATTGTCCTTAACATTGACCATTACACTGTGCATGTCACTGTCCATCTCACTATGCACCATCTCACTGTGAATGGCAGCGCGATCTAACGCAGCGGCCGCTCCGGGTCCCAAAGACGGTGCTTTTATGTCGTTTAATGTTGTTTGTTCGTCTCAAAACATTGTTGATTTACCGCGAATTCATAAGGAATTCTCTCCGGAACACATCTATGATCGCCAAAGCCTTTTGGATATCGGCAACGCATACAAACACCAACTCTCGCCAGAGGCTGCTGAGAAGCTACAAGGCCTTTGTTTACTTCGGAAGCCGAACCTCGAGACCACGGCCTCGCCTACTGATGCTACCCACACAAGGCGGCGTCGCAAGCGGTGTGAGAGAGACGGAAGGAAGCGCGGTAAGCGCGGAGGTATACGAGCTAGGCTAAGAGCTAATCCCACAAGACCGGCTCTCCCAACACTCATGCTCTCAAACGTTCGCTCTCTGGAAAATAAACTGGACTTAATTCAACTCAGTCGGTCTACACAGCATGAGGCAAGGGATTGTTGTGTGTTTGTTTTCACTGAAACATGGCTAAACAACAAAATCCGGACTCCGCCATTCAGTTGAACAGGCTAACCTGCTATCGAGCAGACCGAGATACAACACTTTCTGGTAAGTCACGCGCGGTGGTGGCTTGTGTTTGTATATCAACAAAGAATGGTGTAACAATGCTGCGGTAGTATCAAAACACTGTTCACCGTTAGTGGAGTTTATGTTTGTGAAATGTCGACCGTTCTATCTGCCGCGGGAGTTCACGGCCATTGTTATTGTCGCGGTGTACATTCCCCCGTGTGCAAATACTAAGGACGCACTTCGTGAACTGTACAGCGCCATCAGTGAACAACAAACTAATAACCCCGACGGTTTTTTCATCATAGCCGGTGACTTCAACCACGCAAATTTAAAGACAGTTTTGCCAAAGTTCTACCAACATGTAAAATGTGCAACAAGGGGAAATAACACACTGGACCTTGTTTACACAACAGAAAAGAACGCTTACAAAGCTGTACCCCGCCCCCCACCTCGGATACTCCGACCACATCTCTGTTTTGCTAATCCCAGCATATAGACCACTTCTGAAACTTACCAAACCGGTTCAAAAACTCATCACAATTTGGCCAGAGAATGCTACCTCAACACTACAGGACTGCTTTCAGTGCACAGACTGTAACATGTTTAAAGAGGCAGCCACCTACAATAACCAAACAGACCTGCAGGAGTACACTGGAACTGTGACTGCCTACATCAAAAAGTGCATGGATGATGTGACAGTCACCAAGACCATCACCACACGTGCAAATCAAAAGCCGTGGATGACAGCAGAGGTTCGTGGGCTGCTAAAGACCAGAGATGAAGCATTCAGATCAGGAGATAAAGCAGCCCTCAAAACAGCAAGAGCCAATCTGTCCTGTGGCATCAAAAATGCAAAACGGTCATATGCTCAAAAAATTAACAATCACTTCACGGACAGCAGAGACACACGGAGCCTGTGGCAAGCCATTCAGACCATCACTGACTACAAGCCCCCGCCACAGGCCTGTGATGATGATCCATCCCTCCCAGATGCACTCAACCACTTTTATTCACGGTTTGAAATGCAGAATGACACACCTGCACAAAAACTTCCCACACCTCCCAACGACCAGGCGCTCTGTCTGTCTGCAGCCGACGTAAGGAAGACCCTATCCAGGATTAACCCACGAAAGGCTGCGGGTCCTGACAACATACCTGGCCGTGTACTGAAAGACTGTGCTGCACAGCTGACGGATGTACTAACAGATATCTTCAACACCTCGCTGAGCCAGGCAGTCGTCCCCACATGTCTAAAATCCACAACGATCATACCGGTACCAAAGAAATCACCTGTGTCCTGCCTAAACGACTACCGTCCCATAGCACTGACTCCAATCATTATGAAGTGTTTTGAGAGGTTAGTCATGCAAAAAATCAAAAACCAGCCTCCCCAACACACTCGATCCGCTCAGTTTGCATACCGTCCAAACCGCTCTACGGACGATGCAATTTCCACCACCCTCCACCTGGCTCTCACCCACCTAGACAACAAAGACTCCTATGTTAGAATGCTGTTCATTGACTTCAGCTCGGCATTCAACACAATAATCCCACAACAGCTCATAAACAAACTAAACCTGCTGGGCCTTAACAACTCCCTCTGTAATTGGATCCTGGACTTTTTAACGAAGAAGACCTCAGTCAGTCCGTGTCGGCCACAACACCTCGAGCACTACCACACTGAGCACAGGTGCCCCACAGGGCTGTGTGCTCAGCCCGCTGCTCTTCACGCTGCTGACCCACGACTGCACTGCCAAGTTCAGCTCCAACCACATCATCAAGTTCGCTGATGACACAACAGTGGTAGGTCTCATCAACAACAACGATGAAACACACTACAGAGAGGAAGTGGCACAGCTGGCTGAATGGTGTGGCGCTAACAACCTGTCCCTCAATGTGGAGAAGACAAAGGAGGTTGTGGTGGACTTCAGGAGGACGAACTCCACTGACCACCCCCCACTGACCATCGACAGCTCGACTGTGGAGAGAGTCAGCAGCACTAAATTCTTGGGGGTGCACATCACGGAGGATCTCACCTGGTCCACCAACACCATGTCACTCTCCAAGAAGGCACAACAGCGTCTACACTTTCTCCGCCGCTGCTGAAAAGAGCAAGTCTCCCTCCACCCATCCTCACCACATTCTACAGGGGCACCATTGAGAGTGTGTTGACCAGCTGCATCACTGTCTGGTACGGGAACTGCAGTGCTGCTGACCGTAAGACCCTCCAGCGGACAGTGAACACGGCTGCAAAGATCATCGGTGCCCCTCTCCCATCCATCCTGGGGGACATTTACCTCGCACGATGCTCCAGTAAAACCAACAGCATCATGAAGGACCCCACCCACCCCTCCCACAGTCTCTTCGAGCTCCTACCCTCAGGTAGACGGTACCGGAGTATCAGAGCCCGCTCCGCCAGACTGCTCAACAGCTTTTTCCCCCAGGCTGTGAGAGCCCTGAACTCAGATCACCCCGCCCCCCTTTGAAACCCCATACAAATCCCTACCTCCTGAACCCCCCCCCCCCCAAATACCCTCCAACCTTACCACACCAAAGAAAAAGCTGTGCATTTTTTTTTTTTTTTTTGTGCAATTCAAGTGTGCTACACACAGGTGAGTGGGCTTGTACAAACCACCTGTAGCAGCACACTCTCCTCTATGCACTGAACACTTTTCCAAACACTGCTATGTGTACACAATCCCACAAAAGACTCAGCAATATATGTATGTTTACATGCTCATGCACTACCACAAATCATTTTGTACTGTTCCTCAGCTAGCTGCTTGACTCACAATGTTTCTCTCTGCACATGTACAGTATTTATGTGAAGCATTCGCATAGTTTGTTTTTTTTATCTTTATCTTTATCTTTAGTTGTATAGGTAAAACAATATATATAGTATACTTAGTCAAAATCTGTCAGTAGGTTAGTTCGTGTATAGGTTTATAGTGTTTTACTTCATTGTTGTATGTCTGTATTTATGTCTGTATTTATGTAGCACCGTGGACCCGTGAGGCACGACATTTCGTTCCACTGTATGTCCCCACATGTAGCGGAATGACAATAAAGCTCAACTTGAACTTGAATCACATTGTTCACCACCACACTGTCCATCTTTCTGACCTTTCTGAAGTGTCATATGTTAAATATATGCAGAAATCTGTATTTTCTCTTTCCTTTTATTCTGAGATCTGTTCACACTCTGAAATTTCCTCAGTGTGTGTGTGTGTGTGTGTGTGTGTTTGTATATGTGTGTGTTTAAAATTAGTATGTGCATGTGCAGTCCCTGCAGCTCCCACAGTGTGTGGGGCCCCGCCCCTTTGGTGGGCACCATCACAGGACATTCTAAAGGGGTCATCGGATGCAAAATTCACTTTTACATGTTGTTTTAACTTAAATGTGTGCTGGCAGAGTGTGTACACAACAACCCTATAATGATAAAAATCCACCCAGTGTTTTTTTTTTAATCCACCATAAATAATAAACCCTTTCTCAGATCAAACCTTTCACAGATTCTTGGCTGTGTGATATCACACAGGCCCCTCCAACGATTGTTGGTTGATACTGGTGTTTTGTCACAGACCCGCCCTGAGTGAGCTGTAAACAGTCCACCGTTTCACCACCGAAGCTGGTGTAGACCAGAATGTCTCCTAAGCGACTTAGGTGTTTTGTTGTTGGATGTAATAATGAACATAACAGTCGTCGCTTACTCCCGACATCTGAGCCACTGAAGACGCAGTAGATTACATTTTATTTTGAAGGGATGCTCCCCTGATCTGCCTAAATGTGTTTGTGTTTGCGTAAATCTTTTGTGATCCAGCTTCACCTACAGAAGTGAGTATAAAATTTGTTTATGAATATTTGCAAATCGCCTTTCCTAATAACGGGCTAGTTATAAAATCAAATCAAATCAAATCACTTTTATTGTCACATCACCACAGCACAAGTGCCTTGGTGAGTGAAATTCTTACGAGCGTGCTCCAGACAGTGCAAAAACAAAACAAAAAACAAAACAAAACAACAATTTACATATGGACAGTACATATTTACAGACTGTACAGAAGACAATGTGCAAAATACACATACATATACTCAGTACACATAGTGTACTATAAAGACATACTTAGTTATCAACTACACATTATACACCGTATGTACACAATCTATACATTATGTAATCTATACATAGTAATAATGTGAAGGTGCAACAGATTATAAATTTACAGCAGATTGGTTGTGCAACAGATTGGTTGTGCAACAGATAGATGTGCAAGGTGCAACAGATTATGCATATGCAATGTCGTGGGTGTGCTTTGTATGGTGTCCAGTGCAGTGTGTGCGTGTAGTCCGGTAGAACTGTGTTAAAGTGCAGTGCATGGCATGTTGTGTGAGTGGGAGTGTGTTGTAGGGTGGGTCATTTCTGACTGTTCATTAGCCTGATAGCCTGAGGGAAAAATCTGTCCCTCAGTCGGCTAATGCGGGATCGGATGCTGTGGAGACGTCTCCCTGAGGGCAACATGGAGAGCAGTCTGTGGGACGGGTGGCTGGAGTCTTTGATAATCCTCCGGGCTTTCCTTGTACACCGCTGTTGTAGATGTCCTGGAGGGAGGGAAGCTCACCTCCAACAATGTGGCGGGCAGTTCGCACGACCCTTTGCAGAGCTTTGCGGTTGCCAGCGGTGCTGTTTCCAATGATTGCCAGTGGTGCTGTTTTTGTCAGGATGCTCTCCACAGTGCAGGTGTAGAAGGATCTGAGGATTCTGGGGCTCATTCCAAACTTCCTCAGCCGTCTCAGGAAGAAGAGGCGCTGATGTGCCTTCTTCAGCACTGCATCTGTGTGAGCAGACCATGTGAGATCCTCAGTGATGTGAACGCCGAGGAACTTAAAGCTGCTCACCCGCTCCACAGGTGTCTTGTCGATAGTGATGGGTGTGTGTTCTCTGCTCTGTCTCCTGTAATCCACCACCAGCTCCTTGGTCTTGTCGATGTTGAGTGAGAGGTGGTTCTCCTGACACCATTTAGTCAGGGTACTCACCTCCTCTCTGTAGGCCGTCTCATCATTGTCGGTGATCAGGCCTATCACCATTGTGTCATCAGCAAATTTGACGATGACATTGGAGCTGTGTGTTGCTGTACAGTCGTGTGTGTACAGGGAGTAGAGGAGTGGGCTGAGGACGCAGCCCTGCGGTGCACCAGTGTTGAGGGTCAGGGGAGATGAGGTGTTGTTGCCCATTCTGACCACCTGACTTCTGCCTGTCAGGAAGTCCAGGATCCAGCTGCACAAAGATCTGTTCAGTCCCAGAGTGTGGAGCTTCGCAACCAGTGTGGCAGGCACTATGGTGTTAAATGCCGAGCTATAATCCACGAACAGCATCCTCACATAAGTGTTCTTATTTTCCAGGTGGGAGAGAGCAGTGTGCAGGGTGAAGGCAAACCGTCTGTGGAACGGTTGCTGCGATATGCAAATTGTAGTGGGTCCAGTGAAGCAGGAAGCACAGAGCAGATGTGTTCTATGACGAGCTTCTCAAAACACTTGCTGAAGATGGGGGTCAGAGCAACGGGCCTCCAGTCATTCAAGCATGTGACTTTATTTGTCTTAGGTATGGGCACAATGGTAGATTTTTTGAAGTTAGCAAGCTCCACAATGAATGCAACTAAAGTTTACAGTCTCAGAGAATGGTTCATAACCCCACGGAAGAGAGTCAGCAAAGTCTCTTCTCTTAAACATTTAAGATTTGTTCCTTTTGATTTGAGTGCTACATTTGTAGAACACTGTGTCATGCTTGAGACACTGTAAAGGATGCAAAATATGAGTGCAAAGCTAGTGCAGTGGAGTGGAAAAATACGTGAAAATCTAACATAAACCAGGAAAAATCAGTTTTCTCTCACATTTACTTCTAAGACAATGGCCCATAATCGAAGTGGATAATTTTAAACATAACATGGCTTATGCATTATCACAATGATATTAAAAGATCAAACTCTGACCTAGAATATGAACGCAACTCGCAAAGTTTTACGTGTGAAACGTTTACCTCCCACTGTAAAAAGTGGTAACGTGCAATTGTTATGTTAAAGAGTTATTTCTACCTGTTCTTACCCTTAAATATAGTTTCTTCTGGACATGTGTGTAATGCAGGGCCGGCGCCTATATATAATAGCGCCAAATGCATGCTATTTCCCTATTTTACTTTCACTTTCGAACACATTCAGCAAGGAGGCGAGGATGGAAATATGTGCAATACAATATTTAATAAGGTTTAAATTTGCTTCACCTTTAAATTAAATCGCCTTGTTTGTATTGTCTTTGTATTGTATTGTTAACGGTACACCGTTTATCGCTGACTGTATTGCAGATAAGATTTAATTTTGTATTTTTTTGGTCTGTATTGCAGATGTTTAAGTTACATGTGACTGCACTGTTAGGATTTCCCAGATTTCACTATACTTGTATAGTGACAATAAAGAATCTTGAATGAAAACAATTGGTAATACACAATTGGACTGAAATCCTTTAGCGCCCGCTAGGTCCCCCTGCTCGAAAGCAAGAAACAAGAAAGCACATGTACAGCCCCTCTGAAGTTTGCCAATGAACATCTGATGTTCTATGCTTTGTCCTACGAATTAAATTTAGAAAGTGCGTAAGTACAACAAAATTCTGTATTTATCAAACGTGTGCACGCGATTCTTACTCACACCAGTGAGTAATCATTGGTGATAAATCACACATTTTCTTAAGCACCATGCTCGTTCATGTTTGTGGTCATTTGCAATCAGAAACACCTCTAATGAACAATATTTTGTAACAACACCTCCCTTTATGAATGTATACGTCCTCACCAAAATCATGGCAAACAAAGCGGTACTGACTGAGAAGCCATTCTGTGCTCTCATTAAACAGATCAGCGCGCTCTTTGAAAAACGTGTTCTCTGCGCAGCACATGGTTTGTTTGCCAAATCTTCCAGCAAAGCGAGATCAGCCATGACCGTATAACTACATTTAAAATCGACTTCCCAACTGTCCTTTATATCTTTTTCCACTAATTGTAAAAATGTTTAGCTTGAAATATAAAATTATTAAGTGAGCATTTGCAATTAAAGGACACAGGACACATGCGGCGGCACTTTCTTTTTGCAGTATCACCATTAGATTCTCTGCGTAAGCATGCTCAGAGTTGTGCTTATGTTTACACACATTCCTACGTATAAGTACAAATTGGTAGATCCCATAATTTTGCGTGAAACTGTTCTTATGCACTCATTACGCACACATCTGTATGTACGCACTGTTGATAAATGAGGGCCCAGGTGTGTTTGAGTTTAGCCTTTTGTCTCTGTCAGCGCTGAGGAAATAATTTATTTTGAGGTATTTGCTCTCAGTATGAAAAGTTCAGATATAATGCAGTTGAATGTGTGTCAGGAGCGGATGATGAGCATCTGACAAACGTCAATCATGCTGAATGCTTCATGTTCCTGATCCACCAGCACTACATGAGCAGTGCGTTATACTGCTTTGCAATATTCAACCCTGTGCATTGACATTTGGATCCAGGAAGCTTAAACAATCATTACAAATGTTATTGGTTTTGTGTGTTTTTAGCAGTACTGTTGAACTGCATTATACCAGATTTACACAAAATATTCTCATGATTTCTTCTCTGAGAATGAATAGTTTAATAGAAGCAATCATGATTAACTATCAGTTTGAACCTGATTTAAAATTAATTTGGATTAAACACTTTGATTAAAAAAAACTATAGCCTTTATAGAGCAAGCAATACATCTTGAGATACTGTATATCTAGGATAGTCAAAAGTTAGAAAAGAAATCAAATATTTGGGGATTACAATTTTCAAAGCTCACTTCATCTTTAAATAAGCCACTTCCCATAAATGATCTTGAGTCTATTAAACATTAGTTCACCATAAAAAACTATGTGTAAGGCATCAAAGGTATAGAGTTTTAGACATTCTGAACCACAAACACATGACGAGCTAAAGACATTCATTCACAACACATTCCTTTAGCATGACTTTATTATGCAGTGATGCAGAATAACAGACTAAATAAGCACATGCACAGTTTATCTAGTTTCACAAAGGCAGACTTCTGTCTGTCAGCATGAAGTCCACTTTAGGGCTTTTCACACTGTGGTTATTGTTGTTTTAAACACCCCGTATAACCTCGGGTGAAGGAATGCTTCACACATGTAATTTAGAAGCGCAGTTATCACAGCTTTTCATGCGGGTTATGAAACCGTTCTCTGTAGCAGGGTTAGCACAGCTTAGTGTTGTTAACCCTGCACCGCGGTGCCAACCTTGTACAGTGTGAAACGGAGCGGTGTTAGAATGTTACAGCTAGATGCATCCAATCGCGTGCCTTGAATCCACATGCATTGGACACCGCACACTGTATAAACAGTCTTTTCAGTGTTTGAGGAGAAAATGTCAAATGGGGACGGAAAACACGTGACGAAGTGAAGAAGAGACCAATTAATTCTTACCTTTATAGTCCAAATACCCATTCTGGAGAACTTGATTGTACAACGCGTGCTGCGTTCATCCAATCAGTGACAGTATATGTAAATAAGGGCTTTAACCCAGAATGTTCAGTGTGAAACGGCAGCGTATGAAAGATAAGATAACATAGGCAGGGTTTAGAATGACCCAGGGTTAACAGTTTCAACTGTGAAAGCCCTTTTGTAGCTTATTTTGTCCAGAAGTGTCCAGTCAGACAAAAAAGTGACAGGATCAGAAGTTAATTCAGATTTAACTATATTTAGCTGTTGGTCAGTGCACAGTCAATGCTGTACATATAAAGACCCCTCTGTCAAGCTCCTGAAGTTTGCAGATGGCTCCACACTGATCGGCCTCATCCAGGATGGTGACGAGTCTGCTTACAGACAGGAGGTTAAGGAGCTGGCTGTCTGGTGCAGTCTTAACAACCTGGAGCTGAACACGCTCAAAACAGTGGAGATGATCGTGGACTTCAGGAGAAAACCCCTGCTCTCCCTCCACTCATCATCATGAACAGCACTGTGACTGCAGTGGAGTCATTCAGATTCCTAGGCACCACCATCTCCCAGGACCTGAAGTGGGACAATCACATTGAGTTCATTGTGAAAAAGGCCCAGCAGAGGCTGTACTTCTTTCGCCAGCTGAGAAAGCTCAACCTGACACAGGAGCTGCTGAAACAGTTCTACTCTGCCATCATTGAATCCGTCCTCTGCACGTCAATAACTGTCTGGTTCAGCTCAGCTACCAAATCTGACCTCAGGAGACTACGGAGGATAGTTCGGACTGCTGAGCGAATCATTGGTACACCCCTCCCCACTCTCCAAGACCTGTACTCATCCAGAGTGAGCAAAAGAGCTGGCAAAATCACTCTGGACCACTCACATCAAGCACACTCCTTCTTTGAACTGTTACCGTCTGGTCAACACTACAGAGCTCTGAGCACCAGAATGACCAGACACAGGAACAGTTTCTTCCCTCAGGCAATCCATCTCATGAACACTTGACAATAATTGTGGAACACACACTATTTATACACTTATATATCTAACACACATAATTAGTCTACATTTCAAATTGGCACATGATATACCTGCACATAAAAAAAACTGTCTATTGTTATATACCTGTACATACATCTATTTTTATCATCTGTGTTTTTTTGTTCTGTCACTGTCATTTTGTTTGCACCGTGGAAGCTTCTGTCACGAAAACAAATTCCTTGTATGTGTAAACATACCTGGCAATAAAGCTAATTCTGATTCTGATATGTCAGGACGACGTTCTGCATCACCTCATTGTATTTATTACATTTTGTGTCATTAGCACCACTATTTTAAGATGTTCTGTTTATGGGACACAGTACGAAAATCACATACTAATTAGCTCTGAGGTTCGGCGCTCCAATTAGCTCGGTCGCAGACGACCGGAAGCTCTGCTGGACACTCGCCTTTAACATCGGGCTGAGACAGACAAGCTGGGCGAATCCAAGACTTTCGTAAAGCCGTAACACCGCAGAACCAGCAGCTTAACGGCGTTTCCATCTCGAAGCAGAACCAGGCAACCGCTGATGAGAAAAGGGCTTCCCCAGTGACGTCACGCAACAGCGACGCGAGCCAGCAAACCACGTGCTCCGAAACAAAGCCACCGAACCAACACGAAGAGAACACGTGGCATCCGAGACAAAGGATCGGACATTTCCGTGAGAGCAACCCGTGGAACGAATAAGGGATCCGACCTGCTTAATCAACGTAAAGCAAGTATAACAAACAAAGTCTCTATTACTGAACTGTGAATTTGATCTGAATGCAGAAACATAATCTAGCTATGTTCGTGATCTTCCCTTTGGTTTAAGTAGGGCTATTTTAACCTTCTGAGGTTACCCGCAAAACATCCGTATTTATGTGTGTGTGCATGTTTGTGTTTTTAGTAGTTTAGTCCATGTATGTTAGAATAGCAGTTAGCAATAAAGCTTCTTTCATTTTATAAAGAATTGTCTCTTGGGATGTGATTTTCAAGTATTTCAACCTTATATTGCCAAAACAAATAACGTTACCTCGCTCAAAGTGAGAGATTATTATTCTTGTTTTATTGTTATCGTGGCCACGAGGCAAGAGAAACGGAATTGATCAAGATATACTGATGTTAATGGTCGCTGGACGAGTCGTTAATACAGTATAAATCATAAGTTAAAGACTAATATCACTTTAATCAAAGCAATATTGAATCTTTAAATAATAATTCCCTGGAGCTGAAATAATAGCTTCGTTTTAATTATGCTACACTGGCAATAAAGCTAATTCTGATTCTGATATGTCAGGAGGACGTTCTGCATCACCTCACTGTATTTATGTACATTTTGTGTCATTAACGCCACTATTTTAAGATGATGTCAGGTTAAAAATAGCTCTACTTTTAAAACATCTCAAAACCCCTGTTGAATCCAGTTGTCATTTAGTAAATTAGAAGGCGCTGTGAGTCAAAGAGAATTACAAATAGAATATAACACGCATACTGGGATCAGCAACATTCTCAGTATTTCATTGCCAAATTAAAAGAATAGCTAGAGTGGTACAGAAGCAGTACAAATCAAAAGTTATTTGTTTGTCTGTTTGTTCATAAGAAGAGGGTGAACTCAAACTTTAGTCGGTCGTGTTTTTTTGTTAAAGGTAGGGTAAGCAATTTCTGGAAGCCAATGTTGATATTTGAAATCACCAAAACAAACACGCCCCTACCCCAAAAGTGTGTCGCCCCTATTTTGATAGATCCGCCCCACATATACTGTACGTAGCCTACGCAACCCAGGCAACGATTAATTCTGTGAAACATAAGGAGCTTTTCTACCGAAATTACTTGGAAAAATATGTCCCAGGAGCTTTTTTCCCCCAGACCTGTTGCTGTCTGCGTTTCCATCGCAAATTAGGTAAATGGTCTGGTGACTTAACGTTAGGTCTGCGCATGTTTCTCAATACCAAGTACGCAAATTTCGGACTTGCATCCTCAGTAGTTCGGACTTCACGAGTTAGACTCAGGAGTGTGAGCTCCCACGGACAGAACGACGTAAGTCTGGCAATTCTGCAAACAGCAGCGTACTTGATAACATCAGTCATCTCGCCTTGTCTACTGCAATCTTCCTCACTGCATTTACATACCAAATATATCAAACACCACTGCCTCTTTTCTCTTTCATTTAAACATATTAATAGCCGCAGAAATATAGTTAAAGGAACGTACATACAGAGTTGTTTCACATTACAATGAAACAAAATATTACATCAAACATTGCCTGTTTTAATTTTAATTTTAACATATCAATAGAACAGTAGAATGAAGACCAAAGATTACCTGTTAGATTGACCCAAAACTAATTATATTTTATGTTTAACCACTACAGAGACATCAGAGCCAGAGCTAAATGTCAGAAGGACTAGCCGAGGTTATGCTCCTCTCTTCGGGATACATGAGCATTGAGCGCCTGGTGATCGAATGGAGCTCACGTCTCCGAAATCTCTGAAGCACATTTTCAAATAGGTGCTGTTATCATAAATAAACCACAGATTTGAGTTTTAAACAACTACATTCGCGCCTGAAATACACGCGTCCAGTGTAGGCAGGCTTTAGCTGTTGGTGTACTCCTAGCCTTTAGCTGTGTTGTGTTCCTGTTGCTCAGTGGTTAGAGCATTGCGTTAACAGCGCAAAGGTTGTGGGTTCGACCCAGGGATCACATGTACTACAAAAAAATGTATAGCGAGACTGTAGTCGCTTTGTAAAAAGCGCGTCTGAAAGTAAATGTGTAGACACGGTGTTACTCACCTATCGAGAAGAAACAAAGCAACCGCGGCGTTCGATCGCAGGCCTTCCGCTCCTTGAGTTCTCTCCAGCACTGGAAAGCTGATCCCATATTTACACCTTATCGTTCCACAGACGTTTTGCTCTATTGTTTTTTTTATCCACCATCTCTATGTTTCTGTCACTCAGCTCGGCTGTTAACTGAAGGCTCCCTCCTCCATATCATGAGTAGACACGCCCCTTATTGCTGATTGGCTACAAGTTTGTTTTGGTACTCTGCCTCGACTCAGTTTTCTAAAACGTTTTTGAAAAAATGCTTACCCTGACTTTAAGTGAAGGTTTTGAACTCATTGAAAACATCGGCAGCATATCTCTCTGCTCTTCCTGCAGATTTACATAATTGTCTTAATATATGTCTTAATAATTGTATACAAGTTTAATAAAGTTAGCATTAAGTGACTTGCATAGTTCCAAACAAACATTTCAGCACTGTTTTGCATCTCTGAGAAATGGACTGTGTTTACGTATTGAATGAATCAGTTGAATAAATGATTCAGTGATTCACTCATTAACACAGTCAAATGCTTTGTTCCTGAAACGTTTGAATCTCAATGACTCACTCATTAACAGTCACTTGCTGCCACCTACTGGTGGTTTTAATTTCATATTTCAACTATTTTTTATGTTTTAAATTATTTCAAATATCAGTATTCAATGTTTTATGTAAAAAAAAAAATTAAAAACTTAGGCGTATTTATGCGTCTGTAACTGCAGGTTAAATTCATCCATGTCTCCTCTGATACAAAACCATTTTCATCACGGACGGCTCGACTGCGGTTCAGCACTCATCATGCTTTTACTACACTGTCAAGTTTGTAAATAGTTATAATAAGGATCCTGTCTCATCTGATTGTTTGGTCACATAATCATGAATGAATGATTGAATGATGCATTTATATAGCGCCTTATAGTGTATTGCTGCACACCCAAAGCACTTTACAATCATGTGGGGGGGGGGGGGGGGTTACACCACCACCAGTGTGCAGCATCCACTTGGATGATGTGACGGCTGCCACAGGACAACGGCACCACAGGTGGAGAGGAGAGAGAGTCATTGAGACAATAAAGTGTATGCGCTCACCACACACCAGCTACAGGTGGAGAGGAGAGAGAGTCATAGAGTCAATCAAGTGTACATGCCACACACACCAGCTACAGGTGGAGAGGAGAGAGAGAGTCATAGAGCCAATCAAGTGTATGCGCTCACCACACACCAGCTACAGGTGGAGAGGAGAGAGAGTCATAGAGCCAATCAAGTGTATGCGCTCACCACACACCAGCTACAGGTGGAGAGGAGAGAGAGTAATAGAGTCAATCAAGTGGATGCGCTCACCACACACCAGCTACAGGTGGAGAGGAGAGAGACTCATAGAGCCAATCAAGTGTATGCGCTCACCACACACCAGCTACAGGTGGAGAGGAGAGAGACTCATAGAGCCAATCAAGTGTATGCTCTCACCACACACCAGCTACAGGTGGAGAATAGAGAGAGTCATTGACACCAATCAAGTGTATGCGCTCACCACACACCAGCTACAGGTGGAGAGGAGAGAGAGTCATTGAGACAATAAAGTGTATTCGCTCACCACAAACCAGCTACAGGTGGAGAATAGAGAGAGTCATTGAGCCAATCAAGTGTATGCTCTCACCACACACAGCTACAGGTGGAGAATAGAGAGAGTCATTGATACCAATCAAGTGTATGCGCTCACCACACACCAGCTACAGGTGGAGAGGAGAGAGAGTCATAGAGTCAATCAAGTGTACATGCTCACCACACACCAGCTACAGGTGGAGAGGAGAGAGAGTCATAGAGCCAATCAAGTGTATGCGCTCACCACACACCAGCTACAGGTGGAGAGGAGAGAGAGTCATAGAGCCAATCAAGTGTATGCGCTCACCACACACCAGCTACAGGTGGAGAGGAGAGAGAGTAATAGAGCCAATCAAGTGGATGCGCTCACCACACACCAGCTACAGGTGAGAGGAGAGAGACTCATAGAGCCAATCAAGTGTATGCGCTCACCACACACCAGCTACAGGTGGAGAGGAGAGAGAGTCATAGAGCCAATCAAGTGTATGCTCTCACCACACACCAGCTACAGGTGGAGAATAGAGAGAGTCATTGACACCAATCAAGTGTATGCGCTCACCACACACCAGCTACAGGTGGAGAGGAGAGAGAGTCATTGAGACAATAAAGTGTATTCGCTCACCACAAACCAGCTACAGGTGGAGAATAGAGAGAGTCATTGAGCCAATCAAGTGTATGCTCTCACCACACACCAGCTACAGGTGGAGAATAGAGAGAGTCATTGATACCAATCAAGTGTATGCGCTCACCACACACCAGCTACAGGTGGAGAGGAGAGAGAGTCATTGAGACAATAAAGTGTATGCGCTCACCACACACCAGCTACAGGTGGAGAGGAGAGAGAGTCATAGAGTCAATCAAGTGTACGTGCTCACCACACACCAGCTACAGGTGGAGAGGAGAGAGAGAGTCATAGAGCCAATCAAGTGTATGCGCTCACCACACACCAGCTACAGGTGGAGAGGAGAGAGAGTCATAGAGCCAATCAAGTGTATGCGCTCACCACACACCAGCTACAGGTGGAGAGGAGAGAGAGTCATAGAGTCAATCAAGTGGATGCGCTCACCACACACCAGCTACAGGTGGAGAGGAGAGAGACTCATAGAGCCAATCAAGTGTATGCGCTCACCACACACCAGCTACAGGTGGAGAGGAGAGAGAGTCATAGAGTCAATCAAGTGTACGTGCTCACCACACACCAGCTACAGGTGGAGAGGAGAGAGAGAGTCATAGAGCCAATCAAGTGTATGCGCTCACCACACACCAGCTACAGGTGGAGAGGAGAGAGAGTCATAGAGCCAATCAAGTGTATGCGCTCACCACACACCAGCTACAGGTGGAGAGGAGAGAGAGTAATAGAGTCAATCAAGTGGATGCGCTCACCACACACCAGCTACAGGTGGAGAGGAGAGAGACTCATAGAGCCAATCAAGTGTATGCGCTCACCACACACCAGCTACAGGTGGAGAGGAGAGAGAGTCATAGAGCCAATCAAGTGTATGCTCTCACCACACACCAGCTACAGGTGGAGAATAGAGAGAGTCATTGACACCAATCAAGTGTATGCGCTCACCACACACCAGCTACAGGTGGAGAGGAGAGAGAGTCATTGAGACAATAAAGTGTATTCGCTCACCACAAACCAGCTACAGGTGGAGAATAGAGAGAGTCATTGAGCCAATCAAGTGTATGCTCTCACCACACACCAGCTACAGGTGGAGAATAGAGAGAGTCATTGATACCAATCAAGTGTATGCGCTCACCACACACCAGCTACAGGTGGAGAGGAGAGAGAGTCATTGAGACAATAAAGTGTATGCGCTCACCACACACCAGCTACAGGTGGAGAGGAGAGAGAGTCATAGAGTCAATCAAGTGTACGTGCTCACCACACACCAGCTACAGGTGGAGAGGAGAGAGAGAGTCATAGAGCCAATCAAGTGTATGCGCTCACCACACACCAGCTACAGGTGGAGAGGAGAGAGAGTCATAGAGCCAATCAAGCATATGCGCTCACCACACACCAGCTACAGGTGGAGAGGAGAGAGAGTCATAGAGTCAATCAAGTGGATGCGCTCACCACACACCAGCTACAGGTGGAGAGGAGAGAGACTCATAGAGCCAATCAAGTGTATGCGCTCACCACACACCAGCTACAGGTGGAGAGGAGAGAGAGTCATAGAGCCAATCAAGTGTATGCGCTCACCACACACCAGCTACATGGAGAATAGAGAGAGTCATTGACACCAATCAAGTGTATGCGCTCACCACACACCAGCTACAGGTGGAGAGGAGAGAGAGTCATTGAGACAATAAAGTGTATTCGCTCACCACAAACCAGCTACAGGTGAGAATAGAGAGAGTCATTGAGCCAATCAAGTGTATGCTCTCACCACACACCAGCTACAGGTGGAGAATAGAGAGAGTCATTGATACCAATCAAGTGTATGCGCTCACCACACACCAGCTACAGGTGGAGAGGAGAAAGAGTCATTGAGACAATCAAGTGTATGCGCTCACCACACACCAGCTACAGGTGGAGAAAAAGAGTCATTGAGACAATAAAGTGTATGCGCTCACCACACACCAGCTAGGTGGAGAAAAGAGAGAGTCATAGAGCCAATCAAGTGTATGCGCTCACCACACACCAGCTACAGGTGGAGAGGAGAGAGAGACAGAGCCAATCAAGTGGATGCGCTCACCACACACCAGCTATAGGTGGAGAGGAGAGAGAGACATAGAGCCAATCAATTGTATGCGCTCACCACACACCAGCTACAGGTGGAGAGGAGAGAGAGACATAGAGCCAATCAAGTGGATGCGCTCACCACACACCAACTACAGGTGGAGAGGAGAGAGAGACATAGAGCCAATCAAGTGGATGCGCTCACCACACCCCAGCTACAGGTGGAGAGAGAGACATAGAGCCAATCAAGTGGATGGGGATTATTAGGAGGCCATGATTGACAAGGGCCAGGGGGGGAATTTAGCCAGGACACCGGGGTTACACCCCTACTCTTTACGAGAAGTGCCATGGCACCTCAGTTTAACGTCTCATCCGAAGGACGGATACATAATCATGTATCCCTAACCCACAATCTGTCACCTTTGTCTTGCTTAGTTGGGTCTAAAAGACACTTAATATTCACTGATTATCGATTATCAACTGCAGTGACAATATCTGACATGAATAAAATTTTAACTGAGTTAAATTTGCATGATATCTTCTATAACAATTGCATTTGTTTCATAATTGACAAACTTTACAGTTATTAAATTTTCAGTCAAAACTGAACTGATTTAAAGTTGAATTAGGATTTGTTATCATTGTGAAGCTGCTTTGAAACAGTCTGTATTGTGTTGTAGAAATAAAGGTGACTGGAAAGTCCCAACAATGACAGAAAATAAATCTGCGTGTGTGAAGCACTATTTGATAATGTGTGTTAATTACCACCCTGCAGTAATCACTCTGTTAAGCAGGATGAAAAGCAGAAGACTGAAGGAGACAGCAGCGTTTCACAGCAAGCTCTGGGCGAGCGCTGTTCATTTAGACTGAGGCGAGAGAGCGGGAGACGCTGTGAAGAGCAGATGCTCAGCATGCTGGAGCAATTATCTCTATCATCGGCACCTGCCCACAGAGAAGAGCTGAGACATGGCAGAAACAGACCAGGGAAAATACCTTCCAGTCTTTCCATGCAGGGATTTTTGAGGCTGACCTGAAGTCTGATCTTCTGCTTGTTTCAGCAGATTCCTTGACTTACTGAGACATGGAGTGAATGAGACTATATAGTGTTTGTGGAGCTGTCAGAGGAGCGAAAGGCACCTCAGATAGCAGCAGGTGTGTGTGTGACGGGATGGTGTCAGGAGATGATGAGATCCAGCTACAGGTGACACAGCAGAGCCAAACAGAGAGTGCTTTCCTGAGTAAACCAACAAAGCAATGCTTGTAAGCACCACTGACAGAGTTTCAGCAAGTCTCTGAATGCTCGCGTCTGAAGGCATTTTAAATATAGCTGCTAGCCACAATTACAGGGCCAAACACACCAGCCTTGAAACGTTTGTTTGAATATAGCATTCCAGACATGATCATTGGATTTCCTTTCAAATAAAAGCAGAATTACTTGCAGATGAATACAAATTGCATTTGGCTTTTGATCAATTGGTGACTTTGTTACAAACTGATCAGGGGACAGTTACTTATTGCACAAATAAAGTTTTGTGTCATTGTGCCAAAGCGTTGCATAGACAGCCTCAGATCCTGTTTGTTAAATCGTTAGACTGGGAAGTAAAATAAAAACCTGTCAACACTGTTTAAACCGGAGTCAAATCAATGATGATCCAAATTTGTTTACCTTTTAACACCTTTAGGTTCATAACCAGCTTAAAATAAAAAAATACCAGCTTAGTCATTTGAAAAGCTTTATGTGTCAATTCTAATGTTTATTTATATGCATGTAAAATACAACCAAAACAATGTTCTTCCACAAGACTCATGCCATTTTATTTTTATCCTTACCTTAAACACAATTACCTGAAAATATTAAGTTTAAATAAAATAAAGTTTGACAAAGACATTTTGACATATTTCTTTGTAAAGCAGTGTGCATGTAAAACAGATCACCGTATGCATTATACTGCATGTAATGCAACGCAAGACACAGTTGTAGTAACATTACTGATCATTATTTTGTCTCAAGAAAAAACAGAGATTCATGTATTACCAGTTCTAACTCTAACTCTAAATATCCAGATGACATTGATTATTAATATAAGTATACTTGCATAGGATTGTAACAGTCACAAACCTGTTAGCATGCTTTTTTGTTGTAATTGTACTAGCCACCATGAGGGGGCAACATGGAGCTATGTTCTCAGGTATAAAATGGGTGTAGAAAGTAGTATAAGTGAGATTTGTAATGGAGGGAAGTAAGCATGGCTTATGGCTCCAAATGATCACTTGTCCTGATTGAGAAACCTTGAGTTTTATGCTCAATCTGAAGTAAGCATTGTTTCTTCTTTTCTATTGATGTAATGTTTCTGAGTAATTTGTGTATAGTTATTTTGCTGATATGAGTTATTTAATTTTATTTATAAGGACTCCACATTATGTGGGATTTATCCTCATATGCATATGCCTGTTTTTGACCTGCATCATTAGAGTGACTTTGAAGTGGGTTTTGAGGCTATGAATGATGCTTTCAACTGTTGTGGATCCTTGAAACGGATTATGCCACAATACTTTCTCGTTGGTTGGATTAATATCTACACTAAGGATTACATGTTGCACTGGGGACATGTTTGGATGATAATTTTGGACATGGGTTTTCATGGACATTGTCTATACCTGTGGGCAATGAACATTCAACATCAGTATCATTGTCATCTTCATCACATAAAACAGAAAAGATTTTGACTTCTATGTTGTTCTGAGTTATTGTTGGTGAAATATGTCTGTTTTTTTGCATTGTTTATTAAGGTGTTTGAAAGACAAAAGAAAGAGGTAACTGAATGAGAAGCATTTATTTATTTTCTTCATAGATCACAGGTTTTGGTCAATGCTTGCAATATATGGAGCTAACTTGCCTTATTGATGTTTCCTGTTGTGTCTTAGACTAAATATAGTTAGACGTTCCCTCCCTATAAAACAGATTTATAACCAACACTTTTGTGAGGGCAAGGTAACGGTTATATAATTGGCGCCCGAACAGGGACCCTGACTCTTCAGTTGTTTGAAAACAGTTGATACATGATGGCAAGGCAAGCAGCTCTGGATAAGGATGAGTGTGTGCCAGAGGTGGATTTTGCATCTGGTTCATTCACCACACCTAGAGAACCCCTCAAAGATTTAATCACTACCTTTAGTGATCTATACATAGATTCCGAAGATGAAAGTGAAGACAGCATAGTTGATGGCTCTGAGTTCGTTTTTCCACCACCCCCGCCACCTACAGCGGAGAGAGAGACATTTTCTGATTATGTTACCAACCTCATTGAAAAGCTTACTAATAGATTCAATGCGTTGGAAGGACTAGTTGATGAATGTGTTAAGAAGATGAGTGGCTGTGTATCACAAGAGGAATTCCAGAACAAATGTAAGGGGATAGAAGATCGTTTGGTATATCGAATGGAACGTGAATGTGAGAGAGTCAAGAATGTTGCGGAGATGTCTGTACAGGACCTCGGTCGATCGATGGTTGATTGTCTGAAAAGAAGGGACGGGCAACTTGAAGCCAAATTTAAATCAATTACTTCAATAACCACACCTGTAACATCTAAAATTGGTTATGGTGCTCATGATGCTAGGCAAAGTCAAAATTATACCTATGAAGTTCAGCAAAGCTCTTTATCCAGTCAAGAGAAAACTATGTTAATGCCCTATAGTCCACCGGTCAAATTAGACTTTCCCTGTTTCAGTAACAGGCAAGATGAGGATCCTATTCTCTTTGTTGAACGCTGTGAGGAATATTTTGCAGTTAGGCCATTGAGTGATCAGGAAATATTGGCATCCCTTAACACAGTGCTTAAGGAAACTGCTAAAGACTGGTGGCAAGCCGAGAGAAGGAAAGTACATAGTTGGGGGCAATTTAAAGATATCTTCCTGCGATCTTTTCTTAGCGAAGACTATGAAGATGTGGCGTCACGAAGGCTGGTAGAGAGAAAGCAAGGTGCCAAGGAGAGCATAAGAGACTTTGCATTCCATTATCGTGCTCTTTGTTTAAGATGGAGAAAGAACATGTCAGAGAAAGACATTGTACTGGCCATATTACGTAATTGCAATCCCTGACTGGCTAGTTTGTTAAGAGGTACCGTAACCAATGTTGGCGAGCTTGTAAGAATTGGGACACAAATTGAACGTGATTTTGATGAAGCCAAAAAATATTGGAATCAGGTAAATTCTGAAGAGCAAAAGAAAAAACATATGCCTGCAAGCACTAGAGTGGTACAGTCCATCAAAATGCAGCATCAAACTGTAACTAAGACGGTCAATATACCTATAGTCTTACGTGATTTACATGGTGGACACAGGTTTAACAGTACCAGTCATTTTAGGAATGGATTTCTTGTTGCATTCTGGGATTGTGCTGGATTTCAGTAAAGCCCAATATGGTTTACCATCTGTAAGTAGCCAGGACGTGAACCAGTTTTTCCCATTTATGACACAAGATTCTTCTTCATCAGTCTACTTTTACTTGGCCATACCCACACCTACCATGGATGACACGGTGCTTGAATCCATACAAAGACTAACCCTTGAAGCAGAGACTACACCATCATACAAGGAAAAATTGGAACGACTGTTGCTTGACTGGCCTACTGTATGCTCAAAAGAGATTGGACATTCTAGTATAGTCAAACATCGAATTATAACCACTGATGAACTGCCAGTCAGAAAAAGGGCGTACAGACTTTCCATTGACAAACAGCAATTTGTTGATGATGAAATTCAGGAACTGTTGAACAAAAAGATCATACAACCATCTGTCTCACCATGGGCATCGCCTGTTGTTGTTGTCCCCAAAAAGGATAGAAGTTTCAGGTTGTGCGTTGATTATAGAGGTTTAAATGCCAAAACACATCTTGATGCCTACCCCATGCCACAAATCCAGGAAATATTGGAATCTTTCCATGGCGCTACCGTCTTCAGTACACTGGATCTCAAAAGCGGCTATTGGCAACTTGAGATGGAAGAGGATAGCATACAGAAAACAGCATTTGTGACCTCTGCAGGCTTATTTGAATTCTTGCGTTTACCTTTTGGCCTCAAAAACTCAGCGGCCTCTTTTCAGAGACTTATGGAGACTGTATTGAGAGACCTTAAAGGCAAGTGTTGTCTGGTGTATATCGATGATGTAGTTGTGTACTCCAAAAATGAAGAGGAGCACATTTATGATCTCACTCAGGTATTCAAGTATTTACATAATGCTGGACTTACACTTAACCTTGGAAAATGTAATTTCATGCAACGCAACATCACTTACCTAGGTCACATAATTTCAGCAGAGGGAGTTAAGACCGATCCCAACAAAATCTCAGCCATCAACAATTTTCCCACACCACAGTCTCTCAAAGATGTGCAGAGATTTTTGGGATTAGCTGGATGGTACCACCGTTTCATTCCACATTTCTCAACAAATGCAGCACCTTTACATGCCCTCAAGCAAAAAAAATGCACCTGGATTTGGGAAGAAGAATGTCAACGAGCTTTCAACATCATAAAACAGGACTTGACTCAAGCACCAGTTCTCTTACCGCCAGACTTCAACAGACCATTTCGGGTGCAAACGGATGCAAGCGAGATAGGACTGGGGGCAGTACTTACCCAAGAAAGGGAGGATGGAGAAAGAGTCATTTCATATGCATCCAGACTACTCAGAGGAGCAGAGAAGTCCTATTCAGTATCTGAAAAGGAGTGTTTAGCAGTCATTTGGGCAGTTGAAAAATGGAGACCATATCTAGAAGGGAGGACATTTGAGGTCATAACTGATCACAATGCACTTACTTGGGTATTTCAACATCCTAAGCCTTCATCGCGACTTACCCGCTGGACAATTCGGCTACAAGGTTATGACTTTACAGTCAAATATCGTAAAGGCCATTGCAACGTAGTGCCTGATGTGTTATCCAGGTCACCAGAACAACTAACCTCAGACATCATTGCAGTAGTACGAGCTACAAAATCCAGCAACCTACCAACCAACCTGCCAGTGGACATATCTAGTATATCTGCCGCACAGCAAAAGGACCCAGAGATCCAGGAGCTTGTCTTAAAGGTAAAATCACAGAAGTCCCAAGACATTTCTCGTGTACATTACATGATTGAAAATGGTCTTTTGTTCCGGAGCATGCCAGACAGACAAACAGGTCAGAAATTGCAACTCATCATTCCATCAGATCTACGCAAAGAATTTTTGCATTATGCCCATGACAATCCTATGAGTGGACATTTGGGCAGACTCAAAACACTACTCAGACTACTGGACATGGTGTACTGGCCAAGTGTAAGATCTGATGTGTGGAAGCATTGCAAAGAATGTATCACTTGCCAACAATACAAACCATCTTTGAGCAAGTTATCCGGTCACCTCCAATCCACACCCATCGTTGAACCAGGTCATATGATTGGAGTAGACCTCATGGGGCCATTTCCAAAGAGCGTTAGGCAGAATGAACACCTCTTAGTCGTGGTGGACTACTGCTCTAAATGGGTGGAGTTGTTCCCATTGAGGAAGGCTAAGGCACCACGAATTGCCCAGATCCTGATAGAGGAGATTTTTACAAGATGGGGCACCCCTGCCTACCTTGTTTCTGACAGAGGGGCTCAGTTTACTTCCAATTTACTTAGCCAAGTATGCAAGCAATGGGGAGTTGTCCAAAAGCTCACGACCGCCTATCATCCACAAACTAACCTCACCGAACGTATTAACCGGACTTTGAAAACAATGATGGCATCTTATGTGGAAGAACAGCATCGAAGGTGGGACCAATGGTTGCCTGAATTCCGATTTGCAATCAATACTGCTTGGCAGGAGAGTACTGGCCATTCCCCAGCACAGATTGCCTTAGGTCGAAACTTGAAAGGTCCGGTAGAAAGAGCAATTCAATTCCACAAGACGCCCGATCCAAATAGTCCCATCTATCCAGCGCTTGACAGACATCATCACCTCCTCCGTCTGGTGAAGGAGAATGTGGAGAAAGCACAAGACAAACAGCAGCGATATTACAACCTGCGTCGCAAACAAAACCAGTATCAAGTTGGAGATGTAGTTTGGTTGCGCGCTCATCCTTTGTCCAGAGCAGAGGAGGGTTTCATGGCTAAGTTAGCTGGTAGATGGAAGGGACCAGCCAAAATAATTAAATGTTTAGGCCCCGTCAATTACTCTGTTTCTTTGCTTACAGACCCTGAAACGATAGATACTTATCATGTGCAGAATCTAAAGCCTTGCCATGGATATGTCAAGTCTTAAATTGAGGGGGTGCATATGTAACAGTCACAAACCTGTTAGCATGTTTTTTTTGTTGTAATTGTACTACCCACTATGAGGGGGCAACATGGAGCTATGTTCTCAGGTATAAAATGGGTGTAGAAGTGAGATTTGTAATGGAGGGAAGTAAGCATGGCTTATGGTTCCAAACGATCACTTGTCCTGATTGAGAAACCTTGAGTTTTATGCTCAATCTGAAGTAAGCATTGTTTCTTCTTTTCTATTGATGTAATGTTTCTGAGTAATTTGTGTGTAGTTATTTAGAAGGACTCCACATTCTGTGGGATTTATCCTCATATGCATATGCCTGTTTTTGACCTGCATCATTAGAGTGACTTTGAAGTGGGTTTTGAGGCTATGAATGATGCTTTCAACTGTTGTGGATCCTTGAAACGGATTATGCCACAAAAGTGAATTTAAAGACTTTCTCGTTGGTTGGATTAATATCTACACTAAGGATTACATGTTGCACTGGGGACATGTTTGGATGATAATTTTGGACATGGGTTTTCATGGACATTGTCTATACCTGTGGGGAATGAACATTCAACATCAGTATCATTGTCATCTTCATCACATAAAACAGATAAGATTTTGACTTCTATGTTGTTCTGAGTTATTGTTGGTGAAATATGTCTGTTTTTTTTGCATTGTTTATTAAGGTGTTTGAAAGACAAAAGAAAGAGGTAAATTAATGAGAAGCATTTATTTATTTTATTCATAGATCACAGGTTTTGGTCAATGCTTGCAATATATGGAGCTAACTTGCCTTATTGATGTTTCCTGTTGTGTCTTAGACAAAATATAGTTAGTGGTTCCCTCCCTATAAAACAGATTTATAACCAACACTTTTGTGAGGGCAAGGTAACGGTTATAGGATTGTACTTGCATATATTATGTTTTGATCTCAAAGCTCTTTCCTTCAATCATTAATGTTTTAAATGTAGAAAAGCAAAAACAACACCACAACGCTGCTTGCATACAGACAGCTGGCCTACTAAACTTAACCTGGTAAAGCTGGTCAACCAGTTTCACCAGGGCCCGGTTTTTCAAAAGTAATCCACTAGGATTTTGGATAACGGATTGGATCAAATCTTGAAAATGTGTTTTTCAAAAGAAAAAACGGATTACATAATCGGATTAGATCACGTAATCCAATCTTGGTTTTGATCCGGATCAAACCTTTAGTTTGGGTTTTTTTTAGAACTTTTTTGTAGGATTTGGATCACTTTGATCCAAAAAATCTGGATTAAACTGATCCCATCAGAAGGGTGGATTCAGCGTGGATTTCATGGCCAAAATGTAATGAAAACTTTAAAAATGTATCAAATAATACTATATTTGGATCATGCAGTATCTTACAAGATATCCTATTTATTCATAAGGTTTTAATTTTATTTGTTCATCCGTCAGGCTACAGTGATTAGGTAGGCTTTAACGTATTCAGCCTTTCAGTATAGGCCTACAGCAAAGTAGAAAGAGTTTGGCCTCATAAAATAATCCCCCAAACAGCTGTCAAAATTGACCAAAAACAATAAATTTTATTCTGTCACTAATTGATATATATATTCATCACAATCGAAAATATTTTTGTTTTTAGAATATTTATTAGTGATGCATGCAATGATTACAGAATAACCAAAAAAATGCAAAGAATGGCAATCCCTGATTTTTGAAATCCAAAACAAATCCAAATCAGAAATAGTGTCTACCTATTGCGTCCCTTGTTGCACGTCCTGTTTGCTCGTTCTGGCAGAATGCAGGAGGTTGGTTAGGGTCTCCAAGGGGCTCAGGTGCATCATTGTCAGCACAGAGAGGGACATTGCGCTTAGTAGCGATGTTGTGCAGGACAATACAGGCAAGGGTTATGTTGCATGCTTTCTGTGGTTCCGCTCTCAGGTAGTTAAGGCATGCAAAGCGCCTCTTAAGAACTCCATTTAAACGCTCAATTGCACATCTTGCTCTGCAATGAGCAGTGTTGAAGCGTGCCTGCACTGGTTATCCAGCACTGGTTATCCAGATTTGGTGATCCTGAAAAGTTCCTATCCGGATCAGATTGATCCAATCCGATGTTGCTTTAAAAAACTGGCTCCAAAAGTAAGCTGGATTACGTGATCACGGATCGCAAAAAAAGGATTACTAAATCCGGATCAATTTTATCCGGATTAAACCTTTTGAAAAACCGGGCCCAGAAGCCCATCCTGATGATCCAGCTTCACCAGCTCCTGTTCACACTACCGTGCTGCTCCACCAGATAGACCAGCGTTAGAATTCATACTGGTTCAGTGAATTTCCCGCAGATATGTGTGTCGCTGCAGTAATGACTGTGATCTTTCACATGAGACTCCTTGAGAATCGGCAGAAAGATGCTGAGCTGCTCCTAATTTATATCCGTAACAGCAGATCCTCTGGCCTTTCCACTCACAGCGTGTGTGTGAGAGATCATGTTCCTCTCAGATCTAACAACAGCCTGCATGTTGATTGTGAATGTAATGTACATTGAGCTTGAGGACAGCGAGGACGCTCTGACTTTCTGTACTGTTTGGTAGTTGGATTCTTATTCCAATATTCAGCAGCAAATATATTGTAAACTTATTTCGATTTCACTAATGATATTTCTACAAATTAATTCAGCTCTATTCAAAATTCATGTAGATAAAATTAAGCAAAAACATTCCAATGATAATTATCAAATTAACCTTGTCTTATATAATAGCTTGCAATAGCACATGCCAAGGTAACTAACAGAAATTACTGCCCTGGGGTGTGTTTCCCAAAAGCATCGTTAGACAACTATAGTCACAAGTTTCCTTGTTATCAACATGTTTCCTGATTTGATAGTCCCAATGAACATTCACAAACAGGATTGCAAAAGTGTGTGTTTGAAACTCCAGCTCTCGACCTGTGCTTCAGACATGATATCTGAAGGTGAGGTATTACTACTGACTAACCCTGGCAATCGTATAGCAATATAAAATGATTTTTAGCAACACTCTGCTATCCGCTTCCCACAGCATAGCTTTGCAGCGGTGATTTCCTTTTTCTCAGAAAGTCTACATCAGTTGCTGGCAGATCCTCTCACCCCTGTTTTATCTTTGTCTTTCTCTGACAGGTAAGAGTAACTCCTCATGAAGAAGAACCGTGAGCAAATCGTCCTTCAGAATGACCTCATTATAATCACAGCTCAAGGATTTTGTGTTCTGAGCAATCAGAAACTTTGAAAAAAAACACAAACTTCAAGGGTTTGCCATTTTGTGTGATATTTCAGACATTTTGAGTTTTGTTTTGTTTCTCATATCCACCGTGGTGATTCGTTACGTGGCCCAGATGAGTTTTCTCATATGCAGCACTGTCTGGCTCCTCACTGTTCATCTCTGGGGACCGAAATCTGCTGACGGGGCCCCTGGCAGACCCCACTATGACCCCAAAAATTCATGGGACACCCTGCAACGACAGAAACGGAACTGGGTTTGGAATCAGTTCTTTGTGCTTGAGGAATACACAGGGACTGATCCTCTATATGTCGGCAAGGTAAGATTTTAAATTTTTCACATGAAAGTGTTGCTGTTTTTTTTTTTTTAAATGATCACCCCAAAAGTTTAATGTTTAGAATCATGAATAAATGCAATCAATATATTTGGATATTTCTGGTGATGAACTAATGTATAATTTACTGTGTAATGTGCCACTTCAAAGTGAAACATACTGTAATACACATGGAAATGAGTGCTGAAGAAACATCAGCTGCGCTAGAACCTTCGGCGATCCAAAACCAATGTTGTTGTTCACGCAGAACACTGTAGTTATAAGAAAATCAACATCTTAAAATGTAATGCTTTAGGAGTGTCCGAATAATGCAGTGGTAGCAGAAGGTCGACTTCACAGAGAACTGGCATAAATCTTAAAATAGTACATACTTGTTGCCCTTTTATTTCTGCTGCAGGGATTTATTTCTGGAACTTTTTGCCCTTCAAAAACGTCAACTCTTGAGGAACGTCTATTAATTCTGCTCTTTCACTGATCAGTGTTCATTGACAGAGTTTCAGCCCGAACCAACCATGATCGTGACGTCAACCAGTGGCTCACAAAACACTTCATAAGAAAAGACGGTGGGCGGGGGGGTTGTCTTTCACATTTTCAAGAGATATTCAAATATAAGTTGGATTTGAATTGTTTTTAAATGCTGGGTCATCATCAGTGGGGAACAACCTGTTACCCCAGTTAAGAGGAGGTTCTCCAATATTCTCCATGGCAGTAAAGTATGTATATAGAATAACACAGATGTTGTAGCTGCACCACTGTTTTCCCATTGCTCCTCACCTGTGTGTTAATTGTCTACTCATGCAAGCCAGTGGTTTGGGGTGGACTTCTGAAGTTAGGAAGCAAAGGTTCCTCTTTCTGTTTTTGGACTTCTGAAGTTAGGAAGCAAAGGTTCCTCTTTCTGTTTGTATTTGTTCATTTAATTTGGCCTGTCTGAAATCATGAGGTGCTTGTTAGGTGAGTGATTCAGATTAACTCTGTCTTCATAAATATCCTATTACGGAGTGTCTATTTACACTAAGTGCAAATAGGCCGACAATGATTGTACAGAAACATTATTAGCACAACTTTATGAAATGTCATGTTTCTCTTGCAGTCTTATAACAATAGACACATGAGTAGATAACTGGTTGTGTACAAATCATCATCCTTCATCACTTTCAGCAGTGACACTGATGTGAATTCACTTTGTTTGGCACGTGTTTAATTAGCTTCATTTCTCTGTTCTGTTCTTCTCCATCTTCACTACCTCACTTGAAACAGCTTTGCATCATGGAAGTGTCATTGCCAGCGGTACAAACCATTGGCAAATTGCATCATATGCAGAGACATGCATTGTTTGTGCAAGTGGAATCACAAATGGAGAACATGAATAGACTTGTAGACGAATTATAGAGCACAACACCAAAGCTCTTTCCCCGTTCTCTCTCCTGTAACGGGCACCTCCGAGGCAATATCTGTGACCTTTTTTCCTGTGAGATGATAGAGCTGAACGTTGACAGCTGAAACGCTTCAGACAGAAGCAGAGCGAGAGACAAAACTGTACATGAAGAGAAGGAACATAAGCGAGTGCAGTTTCAGAGCGGATGTTTTCAGAGGCAGAATAGCGGCACAATGCGTCATTTGCATTTATATTATTTTTTAGGCACCTCAGGCTAACCTGTTAGCAATGGCATCATGCCATAAACTGAGATTAGATGAAAGAAAGAGGATAGATATATGCCTGGATAAACATAATTAATAACAACCCAGCGACATCTGCAAAACTTCACAGACAACTATTTTCACACAAACGACATTGTTACAGATGTTTGAGAGGCACTTAGCAAAAACACGTAATCTAATAGTCTTATTAAGCTTAGACAGGGCTACTCAAATCAAATATTTAATTCATTGATATTATGTAACACAGGTTGACCTGGGGAAAGTATTGAAACATCCAAAAGCTTACATTTTATCTCAACATTTGTGCATTAAATGTACTAGCGTCTTGCATACGTTAAGGAAAGCAGGGAGGATTATCAGTGAAGTTCAGGGAAATCTTGGTGCTGCTCTGGGAACGCAGGGCCAGTCTGGATTTTCTCTGCAGAAATTGGAGTATGATCACTTTGTGTCCTGGTGCTCGTTGAAAGATTTGGTCTATTATTCTAGAATCATACAGCAGGCACTCATTTTCTCAGTCACTTCATCTTTAGAGAGTGAATCTACAAAATCGAATGCCCTGCGTTATGTTTCACAGTGAGTCAGTGTTTTTCAGCTGGATTACGATCGCACCAATAGCTTTGGCCTTGATATATGTGGATGGCAGTGGTAAGATTTAAGGAATTTATGCACTTTGAAGTGTGAATTGTTCCTAATTATGATGAAATAATACTTGTAAGATACTTTGATATCCATGTATGTTCTCTGCAGTACATAGAGCTCTACATCAAAGAGAGTGTTGCATATGAACTACTGCTGTATTTGAAGAGCCATTATAATCCGTTTAGACTTTATCTCATCGAAATAGTGGAACATTTGAATGCTTAACTCTTGTGCAAAGATCTTTCACACTAAACCCAAATCAGTCCCTGGGTTAAATTATGATATTCACTCTTTAAGATATCGGTGTAGAAGATCAGAACGTAAATGGTAGAAGGACAAACTACTGGTGTCTTATAAAATGCCAAGAGACTTTGTATTAGAAACAAATCACATACTAGCTTGTGTAGGTACTTATTTTGAAACCGGTGTGTGACTCAAGATGTTATTCTGATGCACTTCTTAAAAACAAATTATAAACACTAATACTTTGTTGTCAATAATAAATAAAATGTTAATGACAGGATCTGTTCCAGGGTATTTTAATCCTGCAGTTGTTCAGCCTCTTCATAATAATAATATTAATAATGATAATACATCATCATCATTATCTTGACACAATATTAATTTTTCTCCTATCTCCAGGCCTATTTCTAAATTACGTTTTATTTCTACGGTTACAGAAAAAACGATATTTGCCTGATAGCCTGTTTAAATTATGTGAAAGCATGGATGTCATTAAATGTTTTTGGTCTCAATAAAACAAAATGGATGATTATGTTTGGCCCTTCCGAGAAAATGTTGGGTCTGAGTATTTGACCCTCTTAAATCAGCAGTAAATATCTGGGCAGTGGTTCGATAAACAGATTAATGGAGTCCATTAAAACGAGTTTCTTTTAGTTTAGCCTTTTATCTGAGGTAAAACCTTTCCTGTCTGTTAAGGATTTTGAGAAGGTTATCAGTGCTTTATCTTAGCTCGGCTGTGATTCCCTCTAAATAGGAATTTAATAATGCTCCTTTTACTAGACAGCAAATGGCCCAGAATACTGCAGCTAGACTGATGTTAGCTGCATGACCAGATTACTGCGGCTCGTTCTTCCCTTCAATGGCTACCAGTTCATTTTAGAATTGAGTATAAAATAACACTTTTTGGTTTAGAGACGTCTTACCTCACGGGCCTGTTATTCATGCAGAATCCTCAGAGATCAACCGATCGACATATACTAGAACTGAACTGAGAGTGAGAGGAGACCGCATATATCATTTTAAAATCTTGTCAATTTGGCTTTCAATTAAAGGGTCAATATGTATGAATTTGCATGTTTTTATTAGCTTTTTTATTGCCTTAAATGAGACCTTCTGTTCTGAAACATTAGATTAATTATTGTTATGCAAGTACAGTATGCATTGTACAGCACTGCTGTTTTAATTAGTGTATTATTAGAAATGATAGAAACACTTGAACTGATTAATCATAAATAATAATCCACTACTGCGACAATATATGGTATTTTCATTATAATAAAGTAAATGTATAATCCATTGCTAAAATTCTTAACCTTTATTACAGTATATTTTCTGCTTCATTCTGTGATGAGTAGCCACATTGGATCAGAAAATGAAGTTATTTCAAACCCTTGACTGATGTTGTGGAGTGTAAAATCATGTTATTAAATGTTCTGTTTTGTTGGACATCGGGTTTAACAAGGCTTCTCAGTAAGTTTGGGAAGATGTTTGGCCCATGTTGTTTTTCATATGCATGCTATAGGTGACTTTAAAAGTGTTTGCAGAGATGAGCAATAAATGGCAGTAATGCACTGTGATCTAAGGAGACGCTGCACTGCTTCAGCCCATTGCAGGTTCACAAAACAGTATGTAGCGATTGTCACACTGCTATTTGCTGGACAGATTTGTTAGTTATTGGAAAAACTCCATTGTTTTAAAAGTAGCTGAACTACTGTAAAGCTACTGAAAAAATAGTTACGTTAGAAGCATTGCTACTTGTATCTAACAACTCCCCAACACTGTGAATGAAATCAGTAAATTTCAACTAAGGTTCAAAGGTTAAATTATCATCACTGTCTTGTTGGGTTGTGACCAATGCCTGGTCGTGCGTTGAGTCTGGTTTCCTGATAAACCCAAGGCATCATTTAGATAATACATATGCAGGTTCACAGGACCCACATGTAACCCTATACTGAAAGCAGTTTATTTATGCTTAGCTTGGTCGTGACTTTACCACTGCCTTCGCCCTGTTGCTACTTGACATTACAATCACCCACAGACAGCCAAGCTCTGGTCCCTTCTCCCGCAGTTACTGATCCACCACAACAGGGGCGGTGCTAGGGGTGGGCTAAGGGGGCTGAAGCCCCGAAGGTTTTTATTACCATGCCCTGCACGCATCATCGTCACTGAGTTTTCATGCGCATTACAATCACGAACCGCAGTTTACTCCCGTCAGGAACCGCCCACTGAAGCTCGTACTTCTGACTGACATGTAAACTGGCCAACCATCCATAAGATTTTATAGCAGCTCTTTCCATCTGTCAGATTAGGTTGTTGGTTACTGAGCCTGGTCACTTTGAAGCAACAAATAGCCTATATATATAGGTATTTAATTACACTGTAATGAATTGCTGTAAAAATTACAGCACTATTTTACAGCAGCTGGCTGTTTTTTTAATAATACAGCATATTTCTGTAAACCGCAATGCATTCTGGGGTCGCGTGGCGGTTTGACTCAAATTTACAGAATATTGCTGTCAATTTCAAATCTTCAGCGCCATCTTGGGATCTTCAACGGTCGAGATTCTGGGAGCGGCAAGAAGAGTGATTCACAACTGTGGTAAGTGACTTTTATTTTTTTATTTTTCATGTTTAGTAACTGTCATAGACTAGTATATGAAGGTATATACATTCGCGGTTAATATTGGTAACGTTAACCCCGGATTCACGCTTCCTCCGTCCGCTGTGCTCGAAGGAGACTTGCGCGGGGTTTCAGCAGCGCGGTCGCGGTAGGATTTCATAGCATCTATGGGTAGAACATAGAGTTCCTAAATTATGAATTACATGATTCAGTGACACCAGTGGGTAACGTTATTCACGAGAACTTCGTGTTGATCAGCACACTTCGTCGTGATTATTTTATGGTGTAAAATTTGCACAGGTAACTTAGTCATCTGTTAACTCGGCCGCAGAAATGAAAATGCGTTGCTAAAGCCTCGCGGTCAGCCCGCTCACGGAGCGTCGCTGAATGGGAGAATGGTGCTGTTCCAAGCGTTTGACCAGCGAGGAGTGGATTTGTGGGCCTTTGTTAACTTCAGGTAATGTGAACACTTTAACATCTGTTTGATATAAAGTCTGCCTTGTATAGTTAATGTATTACTATAACGCAACCGAATACTTATTTACGTTTAAATACGGTATTTACAGATATCTGTGTGTATGTCTTTCGGCTGTCAAACTTGTATTTTTGCAGAGGGCACCTTATCAGTGCTGTGACACTTGAACAAATGAACTGAGCATGCGCAACGCCGACCTATAAACAAACGAGTTGACTTATTGTAGTTGTAGAATATTTTTCTGGAGTTTTGCTTCTGGGTTCTTGCTCGAATCTGTTGTTGACTTGCGTTTGTGCAGTTCAGTTGGGAAGTTGAGAGGGCAGTTCCAGTTAGCAATAAAGATAATTTACTTATAGGTGGCTGTCGCATTCGTTGGCTTGTCGGCTGTAGAACGGTGATTTATAGCGGTAATTTAGTCTTTGATTTTAGTGTGTTTTTTTTTTTTTTTTTATTAATGTTCTTTTTTGCGTCAGTTGGAATTTATACCTGATATAGTGCCAATTAGCATGTAAAACGTAGAGCATTTAACTGTTTAAAATGCATTTAAAGTCCCACATACTTTTTATGCGCGCTTTTTTTCGGGAGCTTACGCGCGCTTTTTTGTGCCTTGTTCCTTCTATCCATGTCTGACTCCAGATAGCATTGTTTTCTGAGTGTGGGAATTAAGAATAGTTAGCATCCAAAAGAATAAGGTTCAAGATGATCTGTCAGTTTTGCTCACATGAATTTGAGACCGTTTTGGCATATGTAAGGCACATGAAATTACACAGGAATTTGCCAAATGCAACTTTTAAGTGTGGAATAGCTAGCTGCTGTTTGGTTTTCAAAAGCTTTAATGCATTTAAGTCACACTCATACCGGTATCATAATGAAAGACAACCTGTAGCTGTGGCACAACTCTGCAGTACTGATTTGACTTGTCACATTGAATGTTGCTCTGTGCATTGTGAGGACTTGACTGGGTTCTTTTCACATCTAAAAACCCATTTGAAAGAGGGCACAGCAGTATCTTGTCCATTTAAACAGTGCAAAAAGACATATACTGTCTTGTCAACATTCACATCACATTTATTTCATTTCCAAAGCGCTGCCTGGTCTTCTTGAAGAAAAGAAGGAACAGTTGCTGCAGAGACTTCTTAGCTGGGGTGTGGAGAGCACAGATGATCTTAAGTATGTAGAGGGAGCTCCTGGAGTGGACCTGTCTGATTTACTCCCGCCCATCCAGATTCGCAAACTGCTAGACAGCTTTATGAGAGGTTATTTTTACATTCTGTATATGTATAAGTTTATGTGTATGTATATATATGTATGTGTGTGTATAAAGTATATTTTTTGTTACACTGTAAAAAGTTATTTTATTTTTCTGATAATAGATCAGAATATTAGCACAGTTACATAACACTGACATGTTGATGATATATTTTTTTTCTATCAGCTGGAGAACAAAATCAATCTGGTGATGTCCCTCCAACAATACCTCCGCCTTCTTCCACTGTCACATTAGACACCATTAGCCCACCAAGCCTTTCTTCAACCACAGCAGTTACTTGGCCTGAGTCATTTCAGGTTCCTTGGAACCAAATGCCGAGCGAATTGCGCAGTGCAGTAGCTAATGGAAAGAGACCACTCCCCCCAGATCGCCACAAAATGATTCGTATAATTGTTGATGAAATTAGGAAACATGAAAAGAATCCAAGCAAAGCACAGTGCCTTGCTGTTGCTCTCAAAATTGTCAAAAAGTATCCAAAGAGCTTTTCTGATTTTGATGATACTCAAGAAAAAAATGAAATTGGGTACTACTCCCTCTTGAAACAAATAAAAACCCGTGTAGAACACGTCAATAGAGATAATACTTTATCACGCAGGCGACGGATCAGTGGAGTAACTGACACACCTGAGAGAATGCAATGCAGAGAACCAACAGCCACATACGGATGCACACAATGGCAGCCTGAGCCTCCGCTTGCAAATTCTGATGATGTACTTGAGGAAAAAAGACAAACTTTAGAGAATTTGTACCAGCGATATGGAAAAAGTGGAGCTGACAGGAGTGATGTTTGTGCCTTAATGAAGGAAACTTATTATTTGCAAAGAAAGCACATCAATGACACACAAGTACTTCCTATCAAAGACCTCAAAAGCAAATGGCCATACCTGTTTGTGCAAAAGCACATATATGCACATTTTGAGGAGCTTACCAGTATCGCCATACACAAAAGGCTCAACCAAGCCATACAGGAGTATGGTAAAGTCCTCGTTGACTTCTTTAAGAGCAAACCCACAAATGAAGTTGTCAAGAAAATCTTGTCCAGCGAAGAAGAAGAAGTTGGACCCCTTGTGATCAAACTCATCCTGGCACATTTCCGAGAGGATCTGGATGGTCTTCTGCTTCTTGCGAATGTAAGTATATTGCTGAAAACCACTATTTTTTTGTTTTTGTATGTTCTTGTATTAGTTTATATGGACAGTTAATGTTTTTTTTCTCCCCTTTATAGAGGTGCGCCACAGCAGCTGACCTTCAAGCGACACACACCATACCTGGGAGCCCACGACTAATTGTGCTTGGTAAGTGTACTCTCTTAATTGACCAGAACTTGGACTTGACCAGAAAAGAAAATCTTGTATATGTAACTACTTTAACTGTGTACTTTGTACCTCTGTACTTTGTTTGTTTGTTTTTTCTGGTTTCTGTCTATATTAAGGATTTTTCTTATGTTGTGTTCCTCCATTTAAATTTCAGTGGAGTATTTTTGTAAGGCTGTCTTGTTGGCTTTATGCTTGCTGCGGTACTCGGTGTTACCAGTATTACATTACACTGATGTTCTGCCCCCATTGTCGTTTTTTTTGCCTTTTTATATAGAATTTTTTTTTTTTTTTTGTTCAGTTGGACATTTGCTCTAATTTGCTTATTGTTTGTTTGTAATGCCTCTTGTTAACTTTGGTTTAAAAGAATGAGTTCATGTACTCTTACATATTAAAATATAGTTTAAATGTAAAAAGCTGAAAGATAAAAATGGTATAGTTAAAAATGACTTGTAACATGTGGTTGTTTTAGGAGACACTTTGACGAGTGGACACTGGATGCTGACTATTGAAGGCGAGGTTGTGTGTGAGGGCATTCAGCCCAGCTTCCTGTCTGGCCTTGCCACTCTGTTCGCATCGTACTATATATTCAATCTTGAGTACCAGGAGGAGGCAGCATGTACCTTGGAGTTCATTCAAAGGTAATGGTTGAATTCTAACAACTTCAGTACCAGTATTTTACATATGTTGATATGTTATATCAGAACTTTCATTTTATCTATGTAGATATGTTATGTGTTATATCTGTTGAGGCCTTTAACACAATGCTTCTCAACTCGAGAAGACATACAATTTTTCAGGGCAAATGATTTAGATGTCTCCTCATTTAACACCAGCAAGCTAATGAGTTAAAACAGGTGGTTTAATTAGTGGACATCTAAAACTTTCTGGGAGGTCCTCACTGGAGTAGAGAAACGCATCTTAATTACATATTGTCTGTTTCATGACCCTTTAGACGCTTTGTAGGTATTAATCCGGAGAGAGGAACAAAGAAGTCGAAAGGAAAAGTGCCATCTAAAACGACCGGGCAAATGGTACAGAAGAAACAGGTTGCAGTGAACCCACATGTTGCCACTCTTCTTTGCAAAGTGATGGATTTTCAGTGGAATTTCTGAAATGTAAGTACACACACATCAAGGTCTAATTTTCCTTTTATTATTCTCTGTCTCTGACTGTATCCGTCATTCTCTATCTGTATCTGACTGTATCTGTCATCCTCTGTCTGTATCTGTCATCCTCTGTCTGTATCTGACTGTATCCGTCATCCTCTGTCTGTATCTGACTGTATCCGTCATCCTCTGTCTGTATCTGACTGTATCCGTCATCCTCTGTCTGTATCTGACTGTATCCGTCATCCTCTGTCTGTATCTGACTGTATCCGTCATTCTCTGTCTGTATCTGACTGTATCCGTCATCCTCTGTCTGTATCTGTCATTCTCTGACTGTATCCGTCATTCTCTGTCTGTATCTGACTGTATCTGTCATCCTCTGTCTGTATCTGACTGTATCCGTCATCCTCTGTCTGTATCTGTCATTCTCTGTCTGTATCTGACTGTATCCGTCATTCTCTGTCTGTATCCGTCATTCTCTGTCTGTATCTGACTGTATCCGTCATTCTCTGTCTGTATCTGACTGTATCTGTCATCCTCTGTCTGTATCTGACTGTATCTGTCATCCTCTGTCTGTATCTGACTGTATCCGTCATCCTCTGTCTGTATCTGACTGTATCCGTCATCCTCTGTCTGTATCTGACTGTATCCGTCATTCTCTGTCTGTATCTGACTGTATCTGTCATCCTCTGTCTGTATCTGTCATTCCTCTGTCTGTATCTGACTGTATCCGTCATCCTCTGTCTGTATCTGTCATTCTCTGTCTGTATCTGACTGTATCCGTCATTCTCTGACTGTATCTGTCATCCTCTGACTGTATCTGTCATCCTCTGTCTGTATCTGTCATCCTCTGTCTGTATCTGACTGTATCCGTCATCCTCTGTCTGTATCTGTCATCCTCTGTCTGTATCTGTCATCCTCTGTCTGTATCTGTCATTCTCTGACTGTATCCGTCATTCTCTGTCTGTATCTGACTGTATCCGTCATTCTCTGTCTGTATCTGTCTGTATCCGTCATTCTCTGTCTGTATCTGTCATCCTGTATCTGTCATACTCTATCTGTATCTGACTTCTCTCTATCTGTGTCTGGCTGTATCATTATGTTTTGTAATGTATCTAATATATTGTCCTCTGTTCTTTGCAATATTTCTAGCCACTCTTTGCATCCTGTGGTGTTCTCCTTTTTTGGATCAGAAGTTTGTTGGACTTGGGGCCTTGTTGTTTGTGGTGCCATGGTCTGTTCATGAAGTGATGAAGAGTCATCGGAATCTTTGTGGTTTTTATAATTATTTTTATTATGACCATGTTGGTCAACTTGTGGTTATAAAGTAACAGTTTGCATATTTCTTCTTTTTGTTGAGGGTATATGATTGCTAATTATATGTTTCAAGTAATTTAAAAACATTTGAAGGGTTAGTTGAAAATACTGTCATTACTCACCCTCATGTCGTTCCACATCCGTAAGACCTTCGTTCATCTACAGAACACAAATGAAGATTTTGATGAAATCTGAGAGCTTTCAGTCCCTCCATTGGGTGCAACGCAACTTGCACATTCAAGGTCCTTGAACTAGAATGTGTAAGTTGCGTTGCACCCAATGGAGGGACTGAAAGCTCTCAGATTTCATCAAAATCTTCATTTGTGTTCTGTAGATGAACGAAGGTCTTACGGATGTGGAACGACATGAGGGTGAGTAATTAATGACAGAATTTTTACTTATTTGGTGAACTAACCCTTTAATTGTCCATTTAAAAAAATAACATTTTGTAAATAAATGAGTTCAATATAATACAAAGTACACTGTTTTATTACTTTATTCATGCAAATTTGAAAGTTATTAAATAAATTTTGACCTGTTTTTCAAACAAGTGTCATTATTTTTTGTTATAATTGAATTAAGTTATGCAGTATACAACACTTTGTGCAGTTAACAATTGATTAAAGCTTATGCAGTTAATAGTTTACATTTAAAATTCAGCTGCCAGTCATTGGCAGCATTTGGGAAAATATATTATATATGCTGCATTTTACAAAATTCCTCTGTAAAAATTACCTGTAAATTTTACAGTAAAATACTGGCAGCAGGGTTGCCAGCCAGTTACTGTAATTTTTACAGTAGCGGTTCTGTAATTTAATTTACAGAATTTTACTGTAATAAAGAATACAGTAAAATTCTGTAAATTAAATTACAGAACCGCTACTGTAAAAATTACAGTAACTGGCTGGCAACCCTGCTGCCAGTATTTTACTGTAAAATTTACAGGTAATTTTTAACAGTGTATAGTATTATATACATACACGGTCTTAGGAGACATGCATTTAGAGGGATTGTGTTTTGTTAGCATGGTCTGTTGCAGACTTTTCTTCATGTCAGGGCAACAACTTAATAAAAAATAAGTTAATTTGAAGTGTCTTTAATTGTAATATTGTCTTTTGATCTATTTCACTAACACAAATGTGTACAAACAAAGCCCAGGGCTCCAGATGACACCAATGTTTTCTGTCGGTTCAAGTACATTGTGGTTGTCTGCATATGAAGAACATCGTTTGAGCAGCGCCGCGCGGACCGTTTATCAGCTCCGCGACACAAAAAGAACATGTATTTTTCTATCATGTTTCTATATTCCACTTTTTATATTTAAAACAAATCTCATAACATTATTTATGCATTAGGGTATGTGCAGTCTAAATCCATTTAGTCCATTAATCAGTGCTAAAAAATAAGTGTATAGAGGCTCTATAATAGAGCCCTGAATGTTTAATCATACTTGTGTATATATATTATACTTTACATTTTACTTATATGGCTTTAAAATAAAGGCACTTAGCTAAAGTATGATTTAAACATATCTAGCCTATATTTTTAAGTGTATTCTGAATACATATTTGAATGTCTTTGGGCTCAGTCCCGGATATCCACTCGCCCCTGCACCACACTAACTTTAGTGAAGTTAGCTAGATACGATTCAATATACCAGCAATCCCCTGCTCTTACGTTTACAGTGTTAACGATAAAGTATATGCTACTCTAGTGTAAATGCAACGATTTACACATTAACATCTTCAGTATATCATCTGATCAAATGTATTGTGCTCCAATTTAAAAACTTATATAGGTAATAAGTATAGGTAATAAAGCTTTGTTAATCTGTTAACAAAATCTCTTTCAATTCAGTTAAAATGAGCTTTCTTGGCATGACTTGTACAGAATTTCCATTGGCATTTACATGAGCAATGAACAATATAATGATTATGTAATACATAAACAAAATAAAATCAATCAATACATATACAAATATTTGTGTTTTGTTTTTAATAAACAACAAGAAATAACCAGGAAATTATGGTTTGTACACTCATTCATGTAAGCGTTTTTCTGACTTGGCCTCTTTTTCTCTCTCTCAAATAAACACTGTATGCTGCACTTTATTGTCTTTTTAAATGGCTACATTAAGGGGCCTTTCAATCACACATACAGCTTTTCTTTAAACCTCACATCCCTCTGTTTTTTTTTCTCTGTGGTTGGATGCAGATGCGAAGTCTTCCCCTGCTCCATAAAAAATATAATAAAAAAATGTAAGAATCAATTGTGACTTCGATGGAAAGCTGATTGGTCTGTAAGCGCTGAAGCTTGTCTTATCCTCAGCAAAACTGTCTGAAGCTATTTTCGCATTTGCATTTGTAAGGCCCCAT
Source organism: Ptychobarbus kaznakovi (assembly GCA_027422405.1). Taxonomy (NCBI): domain Eukaryota; kingdom Metazoa; phylum Chordata; class Actinopteri; order Cypriniformes; family Cyprinidae; genus Ptychobarbus; species Ptychobarbus kaznakovi. Next base: position 14,826,147 of record CM049814.1, on the reverse strand, counting down.
CTCCAGACGCGTCAGAGCTACTGTCAAATTATGATTCACATGGTAGACCATTCCAGGCTGACTGATGCTGCTAACCTGCCTCACCATCACTTACCTGCCATTGATTTTAGCTCACAACAAATAAGAGCTTTCACTCAGACCCTTTAGGAGACTCAAATGGCTTATGAACCGTTAACTGGCCAAAACAAATGGCTGATTTTCAGCTCCCAAAAGTTAGTGTACATCTTTGTATCAGAATATTACAACGAGTATTTTGGCTATTATGATGAGCAATGGAATGAAACGGATCATCTCTGGACTTTAAGATCAGATCAGTGAAGTCATTCGGCAGTCTAGAAGCAGGATTTCATCTTTTGGTGGTTTTGAAATGTTTAAATTACCTTGTTTTCTCAGCTAGTCCACATCTCAGGACAGGTTTCTTGATATAGGGTTAGATGTATTTCTAAGAATAAGTAATTACTCTTCCTGCTGATGCTTCTAACAAATAATTTAACGCAATGTTTATGGACCCAAATAATGCACATATGTTAGAAGACACAGAAAACATGAATGAATGATGCCTTTATATAGCGCTTTATTGTGTATTGTTGTACATCCAAAGTGCTTTACAATCATGGACCTTTTTTTTAAGCGGCACCAGTGGCATCCTTATTCATTTAGCATCTTGTTTGTTTTTGCTTATCTCTTTCATCCTCATGCACTTTGTTCTGCCAGCCACCAATGACAATATGTGAGTTAGTTTCTGTTTAGTGAATGGAGACCTGAGTTAAAATCCTGTCCTACTTACAAACCAAGAAGAATTGCAACTGGGGAGTTTTATACTCAATTTATACAAAAGAGCAGTTTTGATAACTCGTTTTATGAGAAATGGAGTCATATGCGTGTAAAGTTTTAAATGTTATAACTTGCTAACTACTATTTTTAAAAATTCTGAGGGCTTTGTTTTCTGTCTTCATATTACATGATGTGTGTAATTACTGTTTAAGATGCAATATATAAATCAGCATTACAGATAAAATTGTCTTTTGATTAGCAATGACAATTGGATTGATCCTTCACATTACCTTAAACATACAAATTGACTGGCTCAGGAAAAGAGGATTCACTTTTCAAATACACAAGAGCAGATGTGGGAGATTAGTCAGTAAGGTCATTATATGGTCATCACAGATGAAAGATATGTTAGTGACATGATAGAGAAACATGTGACTCCTGCAGGGCTGAATCTATTTGCAGTATCTCTGTGTGGCATTGCGTATTACAGGAAGAGGCAACAGACTATAACCAGCTTCATCGGCAGTAAGAGAAGCACGCAGCTCTTTATCATCTGTACAGCTGTGTGTTAGTGTAATGTGGGATCGTGATCTGACGTCTCTGTGCTGGACAGCAGATACCAGCTGAGTGTCGTCCAGAGAGGTCTTCATGTGCTGGATCATGTTCATCTAACACCAGAGATGATTCTACCATTTATCTGTAGGAGCAGATGCCAACCATTGTAAATAGACACTCTGTAGCTATTTAGTAAAGGTATTTAGGATAAGACCCCTGATTTATATTATCAGATGGTCAGAAGAGAGATCCATCAACTGATGAGACAGAGCAGTGGGTCTCCAGGACTGAAACCACTCATGTATTGTTTTTGCATTTTTACTTTGTAGTTGCCTTCATTCTCCTGTTTCCCCTCATTATTCCCTAGTCGCTCATTTTTTAAATAACTTGTTAATATCTTGTTAACCTCTTCATATAGCTGCTTTAAGGAAGGAAACTTCCAAAGTTAGCAAATAAATATATAAATAAATAGAACTAAAAAAGTCAAATGCTGCAATACACTGGGCAGAAGTCAAGAGGCTGGTTTGTAATGCATGGCGATGGAGAAGTCAAGTCACCTTTATTTATATAGCGCTTTTAACGATACAAATTGTAAGAAAGCAGCTACACAATATCAAAAGAGAAGCTTCTGTCGTACAGCTCTCACAGCAACCGAATCATCAAATATTCCTTTTTATGTTTTACGGCGAATCATACTTTCAACATAACCAAGTGCAGACACAATGTAAATGTGACATTCATTGTTCAGTATAGGCTTTTTCAATGATTATTATATTACAGCTGTTACTTTAAAACCTTCTTGATTCTCCAATGAATAAGTAGAACAAAATCATTGTGTGACAGAACTGTCTGTATCCTTACATGTCAAAACAATACTTTAATACAGATCAGGATTTGAAATGAACCGGGTTGCTTATGTGTTGCAGCATCATGTTGGCAGATGGACACTTTACCTGATTTTCTAAAATAATAAATAATGACATGTGCAAACAAAGAGTGTTCAGAGCACCAGCGTCCTCGTGCAGGTTAACAGGCCTTTCCTAAGCCCATCCCTAAACCCAGGCGTCCCATGAGAAAGAGCAAATCGGCTAAAGAGGTTAAAAAGCACCAACCATTTTCAAAACGCCACTAGTGTTCCACAGATACACACCTGTGCAGGCAGTCTTGCATCGATGTATTGCCTCATAAAGACAAAGATATAGTAAGCATTTCACTTTGAAGCTTAGTTTAAAAAAGGTTGTTTGGACTAACAGGCATGTTTTCAATTCCGAAATGTATTTTACTGCAATTTGTTGTACTGATTGTACCCATTTACAGTAGTCAAAATTTCAGAGCATGTAGCAGCTGAAGTGTGAGTTTTGGTTGTCTGTAATTCTGTATATGCTGTATGTCTTTCACAGCTGCATTCAGATGTGGATAAAGGCAATGGAAACGTCAGGTATGTGTTGACTGGAGACGGAGCCCCTTCTATTTTCACTATCGATGAGAAAACAGGGGACATCCATGCCACCAAACGCCTGGACAGAGAGGAACAGGGTTATTACACTCTGCGCGCTCAAGCGGTCGATAGTGAAACCAACTGGATGGTTGAGGATGAGTCTGAATTTATTGTGAAGGTCCAGGACATCAATGACAACGAACCTAAGTTTCTGGACGGGCCGTACACTGCAGGAGTGCCTGAGATGTCTCCTCTCGGTATGTTCATTTAATTAATCTTTGCTCATTTTCAAAAAATGGTGGTTAATTTCTCAGAATGACATTTTTAAAAACACATCTGAAATAAAGCCAAGCACTACCGTTCAATAGTTTGTTTTTAATGTTTTGAAAGAATCTCTTATGCTCACCAAGGGTGCATTTATTTGATATTTTCATATCTTTACAATTTTAAAAAGCTGTTTTCTATGTGAAATATGTATTAAACTGTAATTTATTTATGTGATCAAAGATTTATTTTCAGCATTACTCCAGTCTTCAGTGTCACACGATCTTCAGAAATCATAATAATATGCTGCTCAAGAAATATTTCTGTTTATTATTAATGTTGAAATCAGTTGTGCTGCCTAATATTTTTGTGGAACCTGTGACGCATTTTATTTTTCCTAATTCCCAGATAATAAAAAGTTGTAATGTAGTAATTTCTTAGAATTTTTTTCTCCTATGGATTCTATCATTTGGAATGATGAATAAATGGATGCATTTTCTGCCAGGTTGTTTACTTAATATTCACAACCTGGCAACCATTTGTACGTGCTGATGAGCGGAAAAAAACTGAATGAGATAATTACAACACAATGTAAATTTAAAAAAGGATAAAATCTTTTTTACTGTTTTCTCAGTATATTAAAGCACAGAATGATGTGCTTTCACTCGCATGATGATGCATTGTGAGCCACTGAATGTCAGGGTCATGTCTGTATCAGTGTGTCTTACGGCAAACTGCCAGTGAACTCTCAGAAACACAAACACTTGGCAATAGAAAACAATGTCAATAAAAAGAAGCATGGAGGCAGAAGCTGCCACAAAGCCAAAGGTTCAGATAGCTGATGTCTCAAATCTCCTAGAGGAATCTGAAGCTTTGTGCTCTTGGCCTGAAAACCCTGTCAGAATGGGATTCATGGATTAAACTTCCAGTGTAAAGTGTAGTGACAGTGTGCCAGAGAATGTGTCAGAAGCTGCGACAGCGAACAGCAGCTCAGCGTTTCTGGATCAGTCACATGGCAGACGTATACTGAGGGCACATGCGCTTTCATACTGTATGAAAGTCCTGCAATGAAGCATAATAGAATGACAGAAACCTCTTGTTGCAATAACTGTGTGATATTTGATCTCAAAAACTAAAGGATAATCATTCATAAAATCTTTTATTTTTACTTGATGTAAAAGTTTTATTTGATGAACAACTCTCAACTGGGTCTTTCTGTTGAGGGTTTTAGACAGACATAGAGACAGAGATAGATACGCTGGCAGCTCTTTTGCGGTGTTTAAAACATGCATAGCCCTGTGACACTGATAAATGGCTTCAGTTAAGTGGAAATCATGAAATTAATGAAGTAAAGGTTCAAGGTCAAGGTTTCTTTATTTGTCACATAATAAATTATACAGGGTATAATCAAAGTGAAATGAAGTCAAATCGGGTCCGCTCAATGGACAGTGCAAAGAATAAAATAAAATTTTTTTTTTATCAAAGTTAAATCAAAGTTACACAAGAGCAAATATGTATATATATATAGGTAAAGTAAAAAAAAAAGCAACAAGAAAAAACAAAAATAAATAGAGTAAAATGTGCAATAGAATAAAAAGTGCAAAACAAATAGGATGTGCAAAAAACAAAAAACAATAGGATGTGCAAAACAGTATACCGGGACTTAATAAATAGTAATATGGGGAATGAGAGGTATTGTGCAAACGGGTTGAACCGGGTATGTACACTAGCAGCAATATGGATGGTGAGAATATGAATGTTATGAGACTGAGTTTGTGTTGAGGAGCCTGATGGCCTGGGGGAAGAAGCTCCTCCTCAGTCTCTCAGTTTTTGCCATCAAGCTCCTGAAGCGCTTGCCAGATGGCAGTAAAATGAAGAGATGGTTACCGGGGTGGTTTGAGTCCTTGATGATTTTTGCAGCTCTGCTTTTGCAGCGTTTGAGGTAGATGTCCTGCAGAGAGGGGAGAGCAGACCCTGAGATGCGCTCAGCTAAGCGCACGACTCTCTGTAGAGCCTTGCAGTCCTGGTTTGTGGCGTTGCTATACCACACTGAGATGCACTGAGTCAGTACACTTTCTATGGCCCCTGAATAGAAAGTTTTCAGGATTGCTGGTGAGACCCTGAATTTCCTCAGCTGTCGCAGATGGTACAGTCTTTGCCTGGCTTTCTTGACCTGTGTTTGGATGTGTGCAGTCCATGTCAGGTCCTCGGAGATGTTTACACCGAGGTACTTGAAGCAGCTCACCCTCTCCACAGGGGTCCCACTGATAATAAGAGGAGTGTAGGGCCGCTGCTGTCTCTTCCTGAAGTCCACGATCAACTCTTTAGTTTTTCTCATGTTCAGAGAGAGACAGTTGTCCTGGCACCATGATGTAAGTCTCTCTACCTCATCAAAGTATGCGGCCTCGTCATCGTTGTTAATAAGGCCCAGAACCACAGTATCATCCGCAAATTTAACGATGGAAGTGGAGCTGTGAGAGGACACGCAGTCGTGGGTGTAGAGAGAGTAGAGCAGGGGACTCAAGACACAGCCCTGTGGGGCTCCTATGTTCAGGGTGATGGAGTTGGAGGTGAACTGGCCGACTTTCACCACTTGTGGTCTGGCGGTGAGGAAATCTTGAATCCAGTCACAAAGTGAAGAGGTTATGCTGAGGTCTGAGAGTTTGACAGCTAGCTTGGTGGGGACTATAGTGTTGAAAGCTGAGCTATAGTCAATGAATAGCAGCCTGACATAGTTGCCATTTTTCCTGTCAATGGGAGTGAGGGAGGAGTGCAGTACCTGAGAGATGGCATCATCAGTGGACCTATTTGGCCGATAGGCAAACTGAAGAGGGTCCAAAGTAGCAGGGATGGAGGAGCAAATGTGTTTCTTTAAAAGTCTCTCAAAAACCTTCATGACTGTCGATGTGAGTGCAACTGGACGATAGTCATTCAGGCAAGAGGGTTTACTGTTCTTAGGCACAGGGATTATGACAGATTTTTTAAAGGAGGTGGGAACAACAGAGGTAGCGAGGGACTCATTAAATATGGATGTAAACAAACCAGCAAGCTGATCAGCACAGGACCTCAGAACGCGGCCAGTAATCCCATCGGGTCCTGCTGCTTTCCTGACATTCACTCTCCTTAGTTCCCTCCGAACTTCATCCTCTGACAGAGTGAATACATGATCATCGCTGCTCTGTCTGCTGCTTCCTGACGTGCTGATTGGCAGATTCGCGCCGCCATTGCATTCGAAGCGGCCGAAGAAGGTGTTTAATTCATCGGCCAGCAATGGGTCTGCTCTCACCTCTGCGGAGGAGTTATTTCCAGAGGAACAGATGGTCTTTAGTCCCTGCCACATGCGTCGAGAGTCATTGAGCTGGAAATGTGACTCAATTTTCTCACTGTACCGGCGTTTTGCGGCTCTAACTGCCCGACGGAGAGAGTAGCATGATGCCTTGTACTCACTCATGTTTCCTGACAACAGACCGGCGTTATATGCGGCAGTTCGATGGTTAACCGCCTCACGGATTGATCTGTCCACCCACGGCTTCTGATTAGAAAAAGTCCTTATTGTTACCGTTTCAGTTGCCTGCTCGGTAAGCGTGTTTACGAAGCTTAATGCTACATCCGTGAATTCGCTGACGTCAGATGAACTCGCCCGGAACATGTCCCAGTCGACGTCATCAAGAGACGCCTGGAGCATAACTTCAGAGTGGGGGGACCAGCGCGTCACTTCCCTCTCCACCGGCGGTTCATGAACGATCCTTTGTTTGTATTCCGGTGTGAGGAAGATGGCGACATGATCTGATTTTCCAAAGGCCGGCAGTGAGTGGGCTTTGTAGGCATTTTTGAGCGGAGTGTAGCAATGATCGAGTGTATTCTGTCCTCTGGTTGGACAGGATATATGCTGATGAAAGTTCGGCATGACTTTCTTGAGATTGGCTTTGTTAAAGTCCCCAGCAATGATGCATGCAGCGTCAGGATGTTTGTTGATATATCCACTGAGCACATCGTGAAGTTTGGACAGAGCCAAGCTAGTGTCAGCTTGTGGTGAAATGTAGACAGAAGTAATAACGATTGATGAAAATTCCCGTGGCAGATAGAATGGGCGGCAGATAATGGATAGATGTTCCAGATGAGGCGAGCAGGAACGCGACAGAATGGAGATATTTCTGGGATCACACCATTTTTTGTTAATAAAGAAACACACTCCACCACCTTTGGTTTTTCCGGCCTCGGCTGTTCTATCCATCCGTAAGACAGAAAAGTTATCAGACGGCGTTACAGCGGTGTCCGGGACCGTCGGCGTGAGCCATGTTTCGGTCAAACAAAGGATGTTGCAATCTCTAATGTCCCGTTGGAAACTTATCCTGGCTCTAAGATCGTCCATTTTATTCTCCAAGGATTGGACATTAGCGAGCAGAATACTCGGCAGAGGAGGACTGTGAGCCCTTTTTCTCAGTCTGTTACGAATTCCAGCGCGTTTCCCGCGGTGTTTCTTTCGCCTCCTGGTATTATTGAGGTGGCCTTTAACTTCGGTGCTCCGAAGTATCTCCAATGGCCACGCTGGGTCCGTGGATAAAGTGACCTGAATCAGGTTAGTGTAGCGCTGTCCAATGTCCAAAAGTGATCTTCTGTCGTACATAATCATTGTAGACGATACACGTATAAATAGAGAAGTAAAAATAGGTTAAAAAAAACACACAAAGAGCACAATTTTGAGCGGAGCTAATTCACAGGCGACTGAAACTCAGCAGCGCCACCGGAAGGTAATTAGAATCACGTGCACACACCGAGACCTTCACTCTGGAAGAGGTTTTTTTCGGATGTTGAGGACTAGCGGTTGTTCCGCTGAGTTCATTCATGTTGTGCAAGATAACATATGGTCCTAAACATTCAGAAAGTTTGGGGTAAAAATACCTGCAGGTAATGTTACATTTCAGTCATCTGGACAAACTCAGCTAAGTTCACAGATTTGACGGAACCAGAGATCCATCTAAATATTTAATGATGACTTCATGATTAAAGATTTATGAAAGAACTACGCAATGCGGTTCAGCTTAAGCATTCTGTCTCTTGTTTTTAGTGTTGATTTTGTTTCAGATTGTTGAGATCAGGGCAGCAGCTGTAACAATAGACCAATGCAATCACTCCAGGAAATGTGTGAGACACTGAATATGCTTTGTTTAATGAAAAGGCAAAATATTCTTGATTTTTGTTTTAACTCCTGTTAACTTTGAATTCCACATGTATCTATGATATTCTGCATGTATGCATTTTTGCATGTTTTTTTGGTGAATGTTATTTTCCATTGTAACATAACATTATTGCTTTAATTTTCATCAGTAAATTATTTTTTGTGAAGTATTAAAAAGTATGATTTGTTTGTTGAGTGTATTTACTCCGTAAAGGCAGCACAGAGGCCAAAACTGAAGAAGCATATTTACAAAAAACAATACACACTCCCAATGCTGCCTTTATTTTGCTTTTCATGTACACCTAACAGAAACCAGACTATTGATCCTAAGCAAATGAGATTTAGTGACCATAACGGTCAAGTTTCAGCTGTTTGGTGGAGGAATAGGAAAAAGTGTCATCTCCTGAACTTAGTCGAGGTATATTTATTTTCATTTCAGTCAGATGACAGTCAGCTGCCTGGAGCACAGAATTGATTACGAAACCCAGAGATGCATTTATCATATACCGAAAATTAATGGAAACCTGAGACTGTGATCATTCTCTGGAATGAAGATGGATAAATGAGAGACGACAGAGAGAGACAGTGATTAGACATACAGCTGCTTTGACTCGAGCACCACAAAGCCATTCCAGGTGAATGTGTAGCACACTAGACCAATCAAATAAGACTTCAAATTGTTGCAAGCATGTCATTGCTGATGGATAAATAATCCAATATTTTTTGGTTTCTGTTTGTATATATTGATGCAAATTAGCTCAATTTCAATTCCAAATATTTATATCAATTGCCAGTAGTAACTGTATCATGATTAAGGTTACCTTCAAATAATCTGTTTGTCCAGCGAACATTCAGTGTAATTTCATATCAACTCTGGCCATAGAAAATAACTTGTAGCCTGCTTACAGTACAAGTTCAATAGAAGCATGTACCAATATCAGGAATCGTTAAAGGGACATTATCCACAAGCAGTGACATCTCCTGTACAAAAAATTCTAAATGATTCCAAAAATACATTTGTTCAGGATTCTAATTAGAATTTATATCATATTTTGGAACCATTCCTATGGATCAGTTCAATCAATCAATCAATCATATGAATCTCAAGTCCTACAAGAATCTCATTGTAATAATTACACATTACAATATAAATTCCAATTAGAACAGTTTTCTTATTGTAATCTTTTAGGATTTTGTGACAAAGGACAGAATCAGAAACTCATGTAGTTTGTGCTTTACTTGGCAATCAGGTTAAACGCATTAGTAGTCCTCACTGCAGCAGTTTTATGAATTTAAGCTCCCAGGTTAGACAGTGTAATATGTTGCATTAAGCCAAAATCACTATGGAATGACTCTTCATACATTCACTATGAGAGTGCTTCTCAATTCCAGTCCTCGTGCTCACACCTGCTCTGCATATTTTGCATGTCTCTCTTATTCAACACGCCTGATTCAGATCAGCTCATTAGAAGCACGCTCCATGCATGAACTGTGCTCCAACTGACAGAATCCCTATACAGTGCTCATTGCCCTTTACTCCCTGAGCACGGGAATTCCTCTGAAGTTAAATTCACTTTGGAAAATTCGGCCTGCAGCATCTTCACACACAGACCAAACTTACTAGAGAACTGTGATATAAAATACCTCTGTAAATAAATACAATTCCAATTCAAGTCTCACACACTTTAAACTAAGGGATACTCCACCCCAAAATAAAAATGTTGTCATTTTTCACTTACCTCCATGTTGTTCCAAACCCATAAAAGCTTTGTTAGTCTTCAGAACCCAATTTAAGAAATATTGGATGAAAACCGGGAGGCTTGTGACTGTCCCATTGACTGCCAAATAAATTGTATTTTAAATTGCATCTCCAGAATACTTCATCTGCCATCAGTGGTTTAATCTGAATTTTATGAAGCGGCGAGAATACTTTTTGTAAGGAAATAAAACAAAAATAATGACTTTATTCAACAATTAGGCACCGTAACGTCTCCTCTGTGTCAGCGTAGCGCCATTTTGGGGATTATCCCCTGTATACAAAATATGTACAGCTTACACACTGCCTCCTAAATTTTCATCCGTCATAAACAAATTCAGATCGGGTTCAACTTTTTCAAATTTTCACATCCGTTGCAAGCATTTTGAGAGGTGTTTTGACAGTTCAGAGCCACCGTACAAGTATATGCCAAAATCCAGATTGGTGAATTCATCCACAATCCACAAAACACCGTAAAGATCCTTGCACACTGAGTTCACAGAAATGGGTGGTCTTCTTTTTAATATGTGGCTCTAGTATCGCTAGCAAAGCATCAAACTGAGCCACTGACATCCTGAAGTAAACTTTGAATCTCCCGTGATAATCCTGCTGATCCTTAATAAGGAGGAACTCTCCATCCTCTCTATATCTCAGGATTGGATGGACCCAATATTTTCTCTCTTTTTCTCTTTTTAAGAAGCGAGAAGACAACAAAATAATCCTTACTGCTTGAAGACTCCATTTAGTGCTGATTTGTGTTTTTTTTTCGCAATGGATTAATTAATACGCATCAGACACCATGTGCAAGTTTTCTGTGCGTGACATATTTTTAGGATTACGAATACGAAAAAAACAGTATGAAAATGTTGGACTTAGTGTAGAATGACCTTCACTCAGGATATTCCATCTACGGAAGTTACTCTTGTGACCACTGCTAAACACACAAGAGAATGAAACAACATCTATATCTCAATGAACACTAAGGCCCTGTCCACACGAACATGGTTATTTTAAAAACCGCAGCTTTTTCTATGTGGTTCGTCCACATGCAAACACTGCACCGGTCACTGAAACCGACATTTTTGAAAACTCCTGCCAGAGTGAAGATTTAAAAAAACCTCTGGTTACAGTGTCATCGTGTAGACAGCGAAACCAGAGTTTTTGGAATGTGATGTCAGAGCCTGTGCTGTTATCTCCGCCTACTGGAAACTTTTTCAGGCTTCTGATTGGCCAACATGGCTTTACGGTTGAGATTATATCGCCATCTGTTGGTTTGGCATGCTCTTGACAGTGCTTCAAAGCATGTGTTTGCTTTTTCATGCGGATGCAGATTTTTTTTTAAATGAAAGATTGAAAGAATCAGTTTATAAAAATACCCGTGTACGTGTTGACATGGCCTAACACTACATATTTTCAAACTCTTCCTATTAATTAAACACACCTGATTCAGCTCATTAGCTTGTTAGTACAGACTCCAAGACCTGAAATGAACGGTTCATATTTAACTTAAAACTCACTAGGATTTGTTTTGTATATTTTCTGGATGCACAGGCACCATGGTGGTTCAGGTGACCGCGACAGATGCAGATGACCCCACTTACGGCAATAGCGCCAGAGTTGTGTACAGCATCATACATGGACACCCTTACTTCTCTGTGGAGCCAAAGACAGGTAACCTTACATTTATATGCATTTCTTTAAATTGATTGACCTAACAGAAAATGTATTTTGTATCTGGGTAGTTAATGTTTAAATGTTTTTTTTGAAATATAGGATTTTGGACTGTGTTTTCGGCCAAGCAGAATGTTTGCTTTTTCATCCAATGAAAATGAAAGGAGACATTTGCTCCAAAAATGAACCTTAAAAGTAACCCATATGACTTGTGTGATGTGTGCTATATTATATGTCAGGGCTTGGTACCTTTTTTGACAGGATTTGCCAAGAATTGTTATTACATTCAAATATGAATTACAGAGTGGAACAGAGTTATTGAGCCAAATATATCAATGACACACAGTGCTTCATCTGTTAAACGGGCCATCGGATGCAAAATTCACTTTTACATGTTGTTTGAACATAAATGTGTGTTGGCAGTATGTGTACACAACCACCCTGTAAAGATAAAAATCTCGATAAATCCAAACTCCTTTCTTATATCAAACAGATCTCAGATTTTTGGCAGAATGATGTAGTTCTGCACAGGTCCCTCCCCTAATTGTTGATTGACAGTGGCTTTCTTTGGACAGTGGCAGCCTTTGGTTTTATCACAGCTCCGCCCTGAGAGAGCTGTCCTCAGTCCGCCATTATTTCGATGCCGGAGCGGTTGTATACAAGAATGCCTCCTAAGCGATTGACGTGTTTTTTGTTTTTGGTTGTAATAATGAACATATCAGTCGTCATATGCTCCCAACACCTGAGCCGCTGAAGATGCAGTGTATTATTTTTTTTGAGGGGAATGCACCCCCGATCTACTTAAATGCATCTATTTGTGTGCGAATCATTCATGATCCAGCTTCACCTACAGAAGTATGTTTGTTGTTGTTGTTCTTTTTTATGAATCTTTGCATATTGCCTTTCCTAATGATGTGCTAGTTAGCAAGTTTCACAATGAATGCAGCTAAAGTGTTCAGTCTCCGAGAGAGCAGCTCGGAAGAGAGGGGCGGGGTGAGTAGAGCTCATTTGCATTTAAAGGAACATGCAACAAAGCAGCTTGCTGTAAATAGAGATGTTTTTGACAGGGTAAAAAGGTGTTACTTTACACTACCATTGAGAAATGTTAAGTATGTTAAGTAAGTATGTTATAGACTTTTCATTAAGACTCTAAAGAATCATATTTAAAAAAGAGGGGTGGGGTGGGTCCAATGCTGTTTCATGCATGTTGAGTTATTTAGACGGTTAAAGAGTTGAATTCTCATGTCAAAGATGGCCAAAGTTTAAAAAAAAATATTTGGAGTATTTCTATGCCAAATATGTGCCACACTTCTGGGTTTCTTACAAGTTTCGGAAAGTTTTTTTCGATCATGGCTCTTCATGATGTAATGAAGGGTGGAACTCCTTATATGTGAATTTCTCCCAGAAGAGCACGCCCGTGCACACATCGACCAGAGCGAGAGCAAGAGCGCTTCAGCGCGCTTCATTCGGCTGCACTGCACGGGACTCGCTCTGGAAGAATGTCTCCAAAGAAGTGTGTGTTTGGTTGTAAGGGAAAGATAACCTTGTTCAGCTTCCTAAAAGAACCCAGCGTTACGTAAACAGTGGATGCATTTTGTTTTTCCGGGGCAGCAACAGAGTTTTTCAAGTGAGTTTGTTGATGAATGTTTTATAAACAAGGTCCAGTTAAATGCTGGATTTGCACATCGTTTGATACTGAAAGATGGAGCGGTCTCAGCTATAAAAGATCCGGTTCATGATTCGGAACTGCAGATGACAAGTGAAACGGCATCAAATGTCTGTTTTGTTGGCATTTTGGTGGCACCCACGGCACACCTCCAGGAACTTGGCTGTTTTCGGAAAGACTCGTAAAGCTGTATCTTTTATACATATGATACAACTAAAGACTGTTTGGAGATATGAAGGATGCATTACCACTCTATAGGTACTCAAGATTAACTTGAGATTGGGTGAAACTCTGCCCCCTTTAAGAAAGAGCGATAAAGAGCTGCTATGCTGACAGGGTGCTGCTGTGTGCTTGCTGTGGCGGGCTGGGTACTAGCATGGTTTATTTTTTAAATCAAAGCAAGAAAGCTGATTTCATGGGTGGATTTCTTCCCTCATTGTGTTATTTCACTGCGCTTTTTTACAGGTCCATCTCTTAAGTGTAACAAAAGTGCAATCCTGGATTACGACACACTGTTTCATGCGCATGGAAGCCAAATCCTCAGTAGGCCACATTAGCGCCCATGTTTTTATGTAGGCAATCCTTTAGTCAACCGGGGCCATAGTCTTTGGGGATGATTGGAAAGAAAATCTGATGCAGTATGAGGCTACCATTAATGCTTAAATCAATTAGTGTCTGCAAGGGAATGTGTATCTCCATTGTTTTAAAAGCAGAGCTTAAATCAATACATAGAACTCTAGCTTAATGTGCACTGCAGTCTGCTGAATATATTCAGTGTCTCTGTTATACATTTAATATAAACAAAAGTAATAATGATGCTTGCATTAGCAAACACTAAATTACCACAGGGGACATGGCAGAAACACAGATGACAATATTCCTTCTGAATGTTGACTTGCTGTGAGGGTGCTTCAGTTTGTGTTGTGTGTGTGTGTGTTTGCACATTTGTATGTGTGTGAGTGTGTGTTCATACTGTACTTGCAGCAATCTCATTACCCAGCATCCTACTGCACTCCAGCTGCCACCTGCAAAGCACTCTGGGTGTGAATCTCAGACAGGAGGATGTCGTATTCTTATTACATGCTCTTTCCTGAGAGAGAGGACCGTCTCATTACTCTTTGAGCATGTCTGTAGTGTTAACCAAGTACGGGTAATTTTCTGTTGAATTTGATGCATTGTTTATCTTCCATGGACTTTTTCCTTTTGAGTCAGCTGAGGTTCGACATCTGAGGAGTTTTATAATATTGCAGAGGATGATTGGAAATTACACAAATTCACGCATATGAGTAGTGAATGTTTTTTATTGTTATTTTTTTCATTAGGCTGTGAATTTTACCTCTCTTTTAAGAAAGAAATTCAATAAATCCCCCTTTACACTTGTCATGAACATGTTTTTGGTTATTGATTCACAGTTTGATCACTCTTTACCACATTAAAAGTAAACTAAACACAATGGGCCTCATTCATTGAACTTGCATACACATATGAGTAAATTCTGAGTAATTTGCACATAAAACAGAACTTCCCGAAAAACTGTCCAGGATTCACAAATGCTTCGTAAACGTCCGATTTGATAGTTAAACATGTGTATGTTAATGTATTCCAGTCATTCTTAAATAAGGTGCTCCTGCATGCTCATTCATAATTAGCATAAACCCTGACTATGAATTACTGCTACGCCAATTACGTGTCCAGTAACACAGTGGAAGGTGCTCTTATTAAAACGGCCAGCTGGTAGTGCTTGAAAACGTTTTGGTGGCACAGCATTTTTCCAGCTGAGAAGCTTTAGTTGCTATGATTTGGAATATCCACAGTGGCAATGTATTACTAATATTTAATAACTGTACTAAATATAAAAAAGCAGTAACCAGTAATATTGACTTCAATAAGAGCACAGTGCATTTTACGCACCATTTACACCTAGTATGGAGCAGGTGTACATTTCTTTCGTAACAACAAATATTTTGAAAATACAAACATTTTCATGAATTCGAAATTTTACGTCAGAACGGCTTGACGAACGAATTACACAAAAATTTGTTCTGCTCGTGTTTCATGAATGAGGACCATTTTGATTTATTTCATGACAGAATTACTGAAAGCACATTGGAGGTGAATGTAGCTGTTCATGCAGACGAACCCGGCACAAAATCATCATGCCCTACCACCAGACAATTACTAAATATGCTTAATGAAATAAATTTCCCTGTACAAATGAGATAAAAAAATTATCAATTTGGTGTTTATTTTATCACTGACACATGCTAGAATATTCAGAAGTTCATTGTTACCATGAATCTGATTAAATAAGTTGTACATTCCTGTCAAGGTCTATTTGTATCCGTCATGATTGTTTTACAGACTCTAAGTGTAGTTTCACCCTCAGTGCACAGTAGTGTTGAGTGAGCAGAGTTGAACAAGCGTTTCCAATTCATTCTCTACGGGTGCTGAGAGACAAGCTTACACAGGGGATTGTGGGACTGACAGTGGAGTGGAACAACTTCTGAGATCATCACACATTTTGACACAAAAAGGTTGTCCTTTAGGACCACAGTAAAGTGTAATTTAGGAGAAGATGTATTTCCATCACATAAAGTGTCTGCAATTGTGATAATTCACACCTGTGAGGAGGAAAACAGTTGTCAAGACTTTAGTGCACACAAACACAACCGGTGGAGCACCTACAGAATGACTAGCATTCGTGGAAGCTCACTACAATGAGCCATTACATTTACATTTAGTCATTTTGCAGACGCTTTTATCCAAAGCGACTTACAATTGGGGAATACATAAAGCGATTAATCTTGAAGAGGCAAACAAACAGAGGAAGTGCCCCTAACACCAAGTCTTAGGCATTGTTCAAATAAATACAAGCTAGCAAGGGAAGGAGAGAAAGATAAAGAGAAAGATGAAGATATAGAAAAAGGGAAGGATTTTTTTTGTTTTTTATTATATATTTTTTTAGTGTCAAATTAGTCATTAGTGTCAAACACAGATTCACCAGTCTGGGAAAGAGAAAATATGACAGACTGAAATCACTGACAGTTCATAGTTTTGGATGCATTGATACCATTTGTTTAGACTGAGTATGAATATGATACTCTATACTTTGTTACCAATATGATACCTTTATTTTTAGAATGTGTGTCTATTCCGTGTAACGGTGCCCACACAAATCTGCTGTTGAGTACTTTTGTTACGGTAACATTTTTTACATGCAATGCAGTAATGCACATTATCTTCTGCACCAACACTTTATTTCTCAGTATATTCATATTACAGATATACTGTTTTTGATTTAGTGTTTTTCAGCAGTCTGGCAGTAGCTCAACTGTTTTACATAATACTTTTTAAATGCTACTTTTTCCATTTTGTATTAGTGTACAAAAAGTGCTAGTTCACTATAATTTGTAATACTCTAACAAGCATGATTACAGATAAGTGTGTATAAACAAATGCGATAATTTAATCTCTCAAACACACAAAGTGTTAGGAAGAAAAGTCAGTCTCTTAAGTCTTATTTAATCTTTTGCCCCGCACCGCAACACTTCAGAGGCATTTATCTTCAATGTGCTCGCTGAACTATTTTCGGAAATAAAAAAAAGTAGTTTGGCAGAGCATTGTCACATTTTATTAACTCCTGCAAAGTTATTAATGTTTATAAGTAACAAGTGAATTAATGTGACTGTGTATAAGATCCCATTTATATTTTTTTATGAGACCGGTTCATTATTTGTTGAATTCAAATCATCAGTTCATTAATTGCTGAATGTTTTTTTGTTTTATTTTGTCATGCACATGCGAACTCACAGGCACGGCGAGTGTAGACCAGGCTTTATGTGTTCGCTCTGTCAATGTTTATTTTATATTGAAATGTTATGCATTTCATGTACAGTTGGAAGAGAGCACTAGTCCTAAATAAATAACCTAAAATATCATCTCACTTAAGATAAAAACTCTAGAGAAAGCTATTTTGTTCTATAAAATGTCGCTCCTCTTGTGGTGATGGCTGTCATGCTGTCGTATTAATACTCATCACTTTATCTCAGTAGCCTCCCTTATTATCAGATGTATATGGAATCAATTTACCAGGGGTAACATATAGGCCTGTAAATATAGTATTTCTACCATTTAAGGGCAAGTGAATTGGCAGACTTCTAAGCAGCAAAAGCAGGCATACAAAGGGGAGTGAGCTGAAGATTACATGACCTGCTCATCTCCTTCTAGCTCTACCTCGTCCAGATTATCCTCAGCAAGCACCTAAAGACATTCATCATGTCCGTACCCCTCCCAGTCTACTAAACTTCAAATTGATTGAAACACAGCTTACTTTCTATGAGAGATTCTGGACTCTAGATGTTGTGTAAACCAAATCTTCTCAAGTGATGGTACTTTATTGTATACATAATTTGTCACGGACTATATGTGCCCACTTACACATAGGGCTGCACTGGTAATCTGGTGTACCGGGCATTTTCCTCGGTGGGCAGACATACTTGCATGACACTGGTTTAATATGTTTAATGATCTTGAAAGTCCAACATAGAAGACATCTTAGAAACAAAATGTTCATGAGCTGAATTGATCATCCAAAGATAACCATTGATTGATGAAACGGAAACTTCTTTCAAAAACATTAATCGCATATTTTTATTTGTTCTAAATATTCCTTAAATTAATATTTTTCAAGTTTTTAATACTCTAATCAACACGGGCATGGATAAATATGGATGCTTTATGCAAATGTATGTTTATTATTATTGAAACCATAGTCAACAGAGTATGAAAACTAGACATTTTTCAAAGGTCATAGATGTTTTTCAAATAACTTGTTCATGTCTATTAGACACATGAAAAAATAAATACCAGGTTCCCATTGCTTCTCTTTCTTTGCACAGAGCAATTTACTTACACAAACCTATTTACGTTATTTGCACGACAGGGCAGATAATTTCTTCTGAACATGCAAAATGTACATTTATTATTAGATTTGTTTGCCTCTCTGTGCCCACATACTGTATTTTGATGCAGCTAAATTCTCAATAAAGTTGTTTTCATTGATATATTTTACTGTTTCGGTTTTCAGACAACGGTATTAATATGAAATAGTGACCGAAACATGACCCATTAAGGCTACATAACCAGCTCTCACTTCCAATATGTCAATCTGCACAAAAATCCTGATAATCGAGCCATCGTCTGATGAAATCAAATACACATAAGATAATGACAATAGCTATGCTTTGATTTCGGCTATACTTGCATGTAAAATTATAGAAGCAACACAATATATGTGTTTAACTGAAAACGCTGCTCCTCTCAGCCGCTTGCTGAACAATGCAGATGCACAGAGAGAGAGAGAGAGAGAGTGTGCACGTGCTGGGACAGCAAGACCTCGCGCGGCAGTACAAGCGAGTCTCAGAAACTAAACAAGGTTTGGGCAAACCCTAAAGATGTGTCGCTAGGCGCTTTTTTGAAGGGGGGGGGGGGTCGTTAAAGGGGTCTGCAAAGTCGCTAAGTTGGCAACACTGTGCATCTCCATTTCTCCAACTGTGGGCTTGGCCACCGGTCAAACAGAAAATGCGTGCTGCGCTAATCGCACGTTATTAAAATGAGTGCCGTTAAAATGAATGAGTTATTAATGCGTTAAATTTGACAGCCCTAATTTAATCAATTAATGTGTGTGAATTGGTCGAAGATAGGAGGTGACCAACACATGGGACACTCCTACACAAAGCTAAGCTAAATCGTTAGTTAAATTGTTTCTTTTTTTTAACTATGCCAAAATAGATTCAGAACACTAGTTGTTTATTCCACATGTAGCATGTATAACTTGTTTGCTGCCAAAAAATGTATAAATACATAAAAAATACAATAACATAATAAACACTAACAAGTAGCATTATACAATAAGGTGACCAGACATGCCACTTCTTCAGAACACGTTCTGCCCAGAATTTCTAAATGCTTAAAATAACCATGGTTTGGCTGTTTGCGCTGCAACAATCGATCATTGTATGACATCAAAGTACCACAAGAGCGATAGAGAGCAGAGAAGCTTCATGCTTTCAAATCGCTCTCACAGTACTTTTAATGGCAATTTAGAAATTCTGGACAGAACGATTCCCCGGGAAGTGGCACATCTGGTCAACTTATTATACAACACTTGCTTTTGTAAAAAAGTTAATTAGAAAACAATAATCAATTATGTTTAGCAATGATAAATGACCCACAGTTTAGCCATATAGAGTCTGATCCTGTGCTTCACTGAGTGAAGAGTTTTGATAAAGTGATTAACCCTAAAAAACAAACAAACACTGTGATACTTAAAAACAACAAACAAACCAGGAGTTTCGAGCAGGTGTTTTAGAGCACTTTTAAATTTGACAAATTATTTGCAGTATTGTTGGATCAACCCATATCAACTCAACCAAATATAAACCCATTATTGGATTATGTAGTAGCACCATAATTGTTAAACACTTTACAAGAACAAATTCACGTGGTGGGTGATTGTTTGGTGTTTTTAGATTTAAATACATTTTCTTTGCACATCAGTATTGACCTGCTGGGTTTTCCTCAGGCATCGTACGGACAGCCCTGCCCAACATGGACAGAGAGATGCGTGACCAGTACGTGCTGGTCATTCAGGCCAAGGACATGGTGGGTCAGATGGGTGGACTGTCAGGCAGCACCTCCGTGACGGTCACAGTCACCGACGTCAACGATAACCCTCCACGCTTCTCTCGCAGTAAGAGCACACAGTGTCTATCATGCCTTTGCATCTCATCCTGACCTCATGTGCTGATTGTGGAAATTAATTGCTGTAATTTTCTTAAAAAAATAGAGGAACATATTTGCTCCACTTTAGCATGTGGTGTTTCAGAGCAAAATGCTGTACCTTATCCGTGCACTGCACACAGTCCATAAAAAGAATAATCAATATTTTTCTGTAGATGATACCGAAATGCTGGATAAGCTGGTAATCAGGCAGCAGTTTAAAGTTCTATAGAGCTTTGGATAAAGTGCTTTGTGTATGTGCTGAAGGAGAGTTGTGTGAAGTTGGATAAGCTCTCCTGTTATAATGGATGAAGCCAGTCAGAGCAATAACTGAGGAGTCTGAGACACAGTGGTGCTTTGTCTTCCTCCAGTTTTTACTCTACGGTCCCTTTCTAAAAATATGCTAATATACTGGGAAATATAATGCAATAATATCCAATAATACATTTCCATATATGGGAAACTAGTGCTTATATTTTTCAATATACTGCAATATATTCATGGACCATGCATGGTTATATATTGATACATACATAAAAATACATATATTGGAATGAAGACAAAAACTGGTCTACATTTTTACATGTAATAACTTGGTTTCTGAGAACTGAGAACAAAGAGGGAAATGTGAAGAAACAAACTTACAAGACATAAAATAAAAAAGAGCATGAGATGGGAAAGAGACAAAGAATGGAAGACAAAGAAAATGAAAAAGAAAAAATAAGTAGATGAATGGAGGTATAATAAATCACAACGAGAAAATGAGAAGCGAAATCAAGACGAGGGTGTAACTGCAATGGTTTAGTCTGCTAGACGTTTCTATTCCATGGTAAATTAAAAAGTCATTACAGAGATTACATGGCAGTTCTCCATGAGAGTGACATGAATTCTGAAGATACATGAGAGATCTGCTAATGACGCTCCTCATCTCACTTCAGCTCTCATGGCTCCACTACAGTCTCACATCAGCATTTAGTAATCCATCTGAGAGAAAACTGAGATTATAGAGTGATTATACTGACACAAACATATTATTTTAAAGGCATTGACAGATTAAAAAGGCATTGACATCTCTCCTGAAAAGAGAAAACTGGTAAAACCTAATAGATATTCCTATGGCAATATTTCTTATAAATAAATGGCTGTGTATAATATTGCTAATTATATGTCCATAAGTTGTGTTTCAGACTCCTTTTTGTTTTGGGTCAAACCTACAATCCAAAACCAAACAGAAATAAGAAATTATGTAATTTGCCGCATTTTCATTATGCAAAATGACATTTTGTAATTATTTCCTTTGATTTATGACCTGTACACTGGCAGGTTTTTGACAAGTTTGGTGTGTTAAAGGGCTCAAGAAACTGCCTTTTTTGTTTGTTTTTTTATATATTCATTTATATATTATTTTGTACTGTTCTGTTATCAAGATTTTTACATCAAAAAACATCGTAATTTTGAAGTAATAGGATACCCAAGAATGCTCTATTTGAATAGGCGTGGTGGATTTTAGAATCGGTGGGCGGGGCTAAACAGGCAGCTATGTAAAATCTGTGGGCGGGGATAAATAGGCAACAACATAGAATTAATGGGCGGGCTAAACGGGCAGCTATGTAGAATTGGTGGGCGGGGATAAATAGGCAACAACATAGAATTAATGGGCGGGCTAAACGGGCAGCTATGTAGAATCGGTGGGCGGGGATAAATAGGCAACAACATAGAATTAATGGGCGGGCTAAACGGGCAGCTATGTAGAATCGGTGGGCGGGGATAAACAGGCAGCATTGTAGAATTGGTGGGCGGGGCTAAACAGGCTGTGATGTCGAGGCGTTGATTATCTTCTGCATAGGCGGTGCTTATACACACTATTACATCATAGAGTAGAACATTCCAAAAGCTGTCATTTTGGCAGACTGACTTTAATAAAATCTGTTTCTAGACTAATGAGAAAGTTTTGATTTCTGAAACTTACATGATGTTTTTATAGTACAATTACCTCTTATTTGTCAAAAGATCAAGTGAATGGTGGTCAGTTCATGTAAGTAAAGTAAAAAAAAAAACTAATTAAACATACGAAATGAAGTAAAGTAAGTACAGTTTATTTATAGAGCACATTTAAATTCAGCTTACACTGACCAAAGTGATGTACAAAACAATCATAAACTACAGTAAAATATAAAATAAAATACAAATTCAAATCCACGATAACAATACTTATCCATAAATTAAAAATCAGGAAAGGCCATGGAATAAAGATGCATTTTAAAAATTCCAAATTAGACAGAATACTCTTAATGTCAGGTGGAATCTGACTCCATAACAGTGGAGCAGCTACTGCAAATGCTCTGTCACCTTTAAACTTCAGTCGTGACCATGGGACATCTAAAATAGCTTTATTAGCAGATCTGAGGGACTTAGGAGTAGAATTAAATGAGATAAGATCATAAATGTATTATGGGGCTTGTTCATTAAGTGCTTTAAAAACAATCAACAAAATGTTTAATTTAATTCTAAAGGAGACACGAAGCCAGTGGAGGGACGCTAAAATTGGAGCATATGATCACTTTTTTTTTTGCACTATTTAACAATCTGGCCGCTGCATTCTGGACCATCTGCAAATGAGCCAGTGAAGATTGGGGAAGATCTAGGTATAAGGAATTACAGTCCAATCGTGATGTGATAAATGCATGAAGAACTTTTAGTCTTGAACGGAAAATGTGATTTAAGTCTAAAACTGATTATAAATTGATAAAAACACCAACTTTAACTGAGCTAATTTGAGTCACATATTGAACACCTGATTTTTATTTACTGTGACATGTTTCTGGTATTGAGTGAGACAGTCACCTGCAGTTTTATCAGTCATGAGTTTCTGGTTTTAGAGGGACCAAAATAATCACCTCAGTTTTTCAGTCATGACCCCTCTAATGTTAGTCTAACATGAAGTCTCTGTGTGTCTGTAGAGTCGTATCAGTACTCAGTGCTGGAGTCGGTGCCTGTGCCATCAGTGGTGGCCAAATTGAAAGCCGTAGATGCTGATATCAACTCCAATGCAGAGATGGACTACTATATAATAGATGGAGATGCACCAGGTGTATTCAACATCACCACAGATGAGGAGACCCAGGAGGGAGTCATCTTTCTACAGAGGGTGAGATCACAGTGAACGACAGGCCATTTAGTATATTGAATTAGACTGGCTATATTAATAATGAAAAACTAGTCAACTGATATTAGTTGTATTCCTCAGTCCTGGTCCTGGAAAAAATAAATAACTACAACTAACCACCAATAAATACCCTCCTGTGTAGAGTTTAGCTCCAACCCTAATCAGACACACCTGAGCCAATAACGGTGTTCGGGAAGACTGGGGGTGCGTCTCAATAAGCTCCCGAGCTCTTGAATCAGTATATCGTGTCCATGAATCCTGACACTGGTAAAAACCCTGACTCACTGCACACTGGGACAGTGATTCCTCAATTTCCAGTGACAAGTCCGTGTATAACATCACCGCTGGTATTAATCAACAACAGGCAGGACTTATATCTTTTTAAGATTATTTTTCATGCTCTTTAAACATGGTGGGCCTCATTAATGAAACACGAGCAGAACAAATTTTCAAATCATTTGTAAAACCGTTCTGATGTAAACTTTCGATTCATGAAAATGTTATTTTAAAAATGATAGATGGTATGAAAGAAATGTACACCAGCACCCTACCAGGTGTAAACGGTGCATAAAACGTTCTGTGTTCTTTTTTTCAAACTGATGACACTGCATTTTTATACTTTTATACACTGCCATAACAAGTTAAAAGTTAACTTGCCCTTGTACTCTTTTTTTTTGCAGTTGAGCTAACTCTTTGGTGGACACACGCTATTTAATATTTATTGTAAGGCATATGGCCTATTAGTATTGTTTGCAATTATGCAATATACTGGAGCCAAACCTGAGAAAGTAGACCAAAAAATTCCACTGCGTTCCTGGACATGCAATTTTACAAATTATATTGAAAAATGTATCCAAAAAATTATATTTACGAATGATTGGATTTCATTAACATACACGTTTAACTATCAAATCGGATATTTACGAAGTATTTGTGAATCCGAAGGGGAGTTTTTCGGGAACGTTTTATGTGCAAATTACTCCAAATTTACTCATATTTTTTTTCGCAAGTTTCAATGTGGCCCATTGTCCTGTTACATGTCGTTACAACATTTCCACCAAATATTAATTATTAGTGTTAACTAGATGTGTTTGCTACCAGTCTAGTCATGTGTTTATATAATAAAAACAAATAAGTTTGTGTTTTCATATCTTCTGTGACATGCCATTGTCTCCATTGTGGCCTTGTTTCCCCTTTTCTTAAGTTATGTTTTTGGCCGTTCATGCTTTTATTAGATAGAGCAGTGTAGATAAGACAGGAAACAATAGGAAAGAAGGGAACAGGACAAAGGTCTTGGCTCAGCAGCGCTGCACACATGGCCATAAGAACAGACCCCAGGTCAGACATCATCAACTGTCTGGTTTGATGAATACATTGCGTTCACTCTTTGGATTATATCACACTGGATTGTATATTCGCAGATGGACACATCAAACCTCTTCTGGACTGTGTTACAGGTGCTGGTCATATAATTAGAATATCATCAAAAAGTTGATTTATTTCACTAATTCCATTCAAAAAGTGAAACTTGTATATTATATTCATTCATTACACACAGACTGATATATTTCAAGTGTTTATTTCTTTTAATTTTGATGATTATAACTGACAACTAAGGAAAATCCCAAATTCAGTATCTCAGAAAATTAGAATATTGTGAAAAGGTTCAATATTGAAGACACCTGGTGCCACACTCTAATCAGCTAATTAACTCAAAACACCTGCAAAGGCCTTTAAATGGTCTCTCAGTCTAGTTCTGTAGGCTACACAATCATGGGGAAGACTGCTGACTTGACAGTTGTCCAAAAGACGACCATTGACACCTTGCACAAGGAGGGCAAGACACAAAAGGTCATTGCAAAAGAGGCTGGCTGTTCACAGAGCTCTGTGTCCAAGCACATTAATAGAGAGGCGAAGGGAAGGAAAAGATGTGGTAGAAAAAAGTGTACAAGCAATAGGGATAACAGCACCCTGGAGAGGATTGTGAAACAAAACCCATTCAAAAATGTGGGGGAGATTCACAAAGAGTGGACTGCAGCTGGAGTCAGTGCTTCAAGAACCACTACGCACAGACGTATGCAAGACATGGGTTTCAGCTGTCGCATTCCTTGTGTCAAGCCACTCTTGAACAACAGACAGCGTCAGAAGCGTCTTGCCTGGGCTAAAGACAAAAAGGACTGGACTGCTGCTGAGTGGTCCAAAGTTATGTTCACTGATGAAAGTAAATTTTGCATTTCCTTTGGAAATCAGGGTCCCAGAGTCTGGAGGAAGAGAGGAGAGGCACAGAATCCACGTTGCTTGAGGTCCAGTGTAAAGTTTCCACAGTCAGTGATGGTTTGGGGTGCCATGTCATCTGCTGGTGTTGGTCCACTGTGTTTTCTGAGGTCCAAGGTCAACACAGCCGTATACCAGGAAGTTTTAGAGCACTTCATGCTTCCTGCTGCTGACCAACTTTATGGAGATGCAGATTTCATTTTCCAACAGGACTTGGCACCTGCACACAGTGCCAAAGCTACCAGTACCTGGTTTAAGGACCATGGTATCCCTGTTCTTAATTGGCCAGCAAACTCGCCTGACCTTAACCCCATAGAAAATCTATGGGGTATTGTGAAGAGGAAGATGCGATATGCCAGACCCAACAATGCAGAAGAGCTGAAGGCTACTATCAGAGCAACCTGGGCTCTCATAACACCTGAGCAGTGCCACAGACTGATCGACTCCATGCCACGCCGCATTGCTGCAGTAATTCAGGCAAAAGGAGCCCCAACTAAGTATTGAGTGCTGTACATGCTCATACTTTTCATGTTCATACTTTTCAGTTGGCCAAGATTTCTAAAAATCCTTTCTTTGTATTGGTCTTAAGTAATATTCTAATTTTCTGAGATACTGAATTTGGGATTTTCCATAGTTGTCAGTTATAATCATCAAAATTAAAAGAAATAAACATTTGAAATATATCAGTCTGTGTGTAATGAATGAATATAATATACAAGTTTCACTTTTTGAATGGAATTAGTGAAATAAATCAACTTTTTGATGATATTCTAATTATATGACCAGCACCTGTATACTATCGGACCAAAGGACTGTATGTCTTTTAACAGCCTAAGAACACTGTACATATTGTGATTATTTATTTAAAAACAAATGTTAATATTAATTTATAAATATGTATGTGTACCATGTTATGATCTTTTTAAACACCCAATTAATTTATAATTTAATTTGTGTAGCCACAATTTTTTGATTTTTAAAAAAAAAGACAAAATAGTTTATTACGAATTTATCTTTTGCTGCTTTTGTTTTTTATTCTTCCTTGTACTCATTTTTAGCATGTCTTCTTCCATTCTGTCTTAAATGTCAATCTTTCTCTCTCTCTCTCTCCCACAGCCTTTGGACTATGAAACTAAAAGCAGTTTTTCTCTGAAGATTGAAGCCACTAATCGGAATATTGACCCTCAGTTTCTGACCTTTGGCCCCTTCAGTGATACAGCGGCTGTAAGGGTCATTGTAGAGGATGTAAACGAGCCACCTTCGTTCTCTCCTCTGATCAGCAGGATTGTGGTATCTGAGGCAGCGAGGGTCGGCACGGTCATCGGAACAGTTTCCGCCCGTGATCCAGACTCTTCCAGCAGTGCCATCAGGTAAACGCTTCACTGTTGTGTGTTCTGTGTAATATCTTATTAGACTGTGTGTTTGTGATTCACATGGCTGTTTATCTTATTGTCCTCTTAGCCAAATATGTTACATTACTAACAGAGAAATCTGATTGGATGCTAAAACACAATCAGTTTAATCAGTTAATTCGGTACTTAATTCACATAAAAACAATCTGTAAGGTCTACACAGACCCCAAACTCTGGTTTAATAGTTTGACTGTCATGGCCAGGATGTGTAAATAAACATGATGATGACAATCCAAATTTCAAACACAGTCTTTACTTGATAATCCAAAAAATATATAACAAAGAAAGCAGGAGAATTCACTTGTCATGCATACACTGATGAGATAGGACAATGAACTGAACAAAACAGGCAGTACTTATGCTTAAACTAAACGAGGGGACTAATGAGTTGACTAACAAGGCACAGGTGAATGACATGAATCAATGAAACATGGGAAAACGAATCAAAGGAAAATGAGCAAACATGACACTGACAGACTGAAGTGATGCTAATCTTGAATAATTTGTTTTTGGTCAAACCATTAGGACTCGAGTCTTTACAGTGACAAATATTTGTTATTTAGAATTAATAGTAGCTGTAAGAGAATCTTCAACTTGAACTTTTATTTCTAGGTTAAACAATTAATTTAGTTTTCTATAAATACTGACCAAATTTGATTGTTAAATCTATACAACATTTTTCCATAAGATGATAATATAGTTACAAATACTGCTCTGAGACTTGGCTGAAGATCCAATTGCAGTCTTTATTAAAGGTAATACAAAGAGTAGCCAAAGGCAGATACCCTAGTAAAAAAAAACGTTATATATTTAAAACACATTTATTTCATACTAAGAATAGTTCAAATCTATTAACAGATTTACTGACATATCACTTGATACATACTGATATAAAAAAACTGATTAAACTTTGTTTAGAGTACTACTAGTAGACAATGCATATTTATTATATTACGCCTAAAATATGTTTTAATTTCACTATTGACAAATATTATATTTGAATAATATTGGTCTTTAAATGCAAGATATTTAAAGTGCACCTAAAGTATACTTGCAACAGTTCCACTTTAGCACAATTAAATATACTTCAGTATGCAACCTGATTTCCGGAAATGTTGGGACGTTTTTTTAATTTGAATAAAATGAAAACTAAAAGACTTTTAAATTACACAAGCCATTATTTTATTCACAATGGAACATAGAGACCACAACGAATGTTTAAACAGAGAAATTTGACACTTCTATCCACTAAATGAGCTAATTTCAAATTTGATGCCTACTACAGGTCTCAAAAAAGTTGGCACGGGGGACACAACGGGCTGAAAGACAAGAAACTTTGTAAAGATTCAGCTGGGAGAACATCTAGCAACTAAGTTAATTGACATCAGATCTGTAACATGATTAGCTATTAAAGGGATTTATTAGAAAGGCAGAGTCTATCAGAAGTAAGGATGGGCAGAGGCTCTCCAATCTGTGAAAGAGTGCCTAAAAATATTGTGGAATACTTTAAAAACAACATCTATTAATGTCAAATTGCAAAGGCTTTGCAAATCTCATCATCTACAGTGCTTAACATCATCAAAAGATTCAGAGAAACTGGAGAAATCTCTGTGCGTAAGGGACAAGGCAAAAGACCTTTGTTGGATGCTCCTGGTCTTCGGGCCCTCAGACGACACTGCATCACTCATCGGCATGATTCTGTCATTGACATTACTAAATGGGCCCAGGTATACTTCCAGAAACCACTGTTGGTAAACACAATCCGCCGTGCCATCTGCAGATGCCAACTAAAGCTCTTTCATGCAAAAAGGAAGCCACATGTGAACATGGTCGAGAAGCATAGTCGTGTCCTGTGGGCCAAGGCTCATGTAAAATGTATTGTTTCAAAGTGGAAAAGTGTTCTATGGTCAGACGAGTCAAAATTTCACATTCTTGTTGGAAATCATGGACGCTGTGTCCTCCGGGCTAAAGAAGCCGGAGGCCTTCCAGCATGTTATCAGCCTTCAGTTAAAAAAAAACAGCATCTCTGATGGTATGGGGGTGCATAAGTGCATACGGAATGGGCAGCTTGAATGTTTTGGAAGGCATTATGAATATTGATAGGATATTAAAATTTTAGAGCAACACATGCTCTCCTCCAGACGACTTCTATTTGAAGGAAGGCCTTGTGTATTTCAGCAGGACAAAGCAAACCACATACTGCAGCTATAACAACAGCATGGCTCGTAGTATAATAGTCCAAATGCTGAATTGGCTGGCCTGCAGTCCAGATATTTCAACTATAGAGAACATTTGGCTCATCATTAAATAAAAAAGTATGTCAAAGACGACCACAAACTCTTCAACAGCTGGAAACCTATATGGGAAGAATGGGACCAAATTCCAGCACCAAAACTCCATAAACTCATAACCGTGATGCACATACGTCTTCAAACTGTCTTGAAAGAAGAGGAGATGCTACAACATGGTAAACATGCCCCCTCCCAACTATTTTGAGACCTGTAGCAGGCATCAATTTTGAAATGAGCTCATTTTGTGCATAAAATTGTACAATTTCTCAGTTTAAACATTTGTTGTGTTAACCATGTTCTACTGTGAATAAATCATTGGCTCATCTGATTTGAAATTATTTTAGTTTTCATTTTATTCCAATTTGAAAAAAATGTCCCAACATTTTGTGACAATGCAGAAAATCCGTGCCACACAAATCATTTTACTTTCACTTTGTGTGATTGGGCTGAAGTTTTTCAATTAACAGCGGAAGGAAGGAGGATATAAGGAAGTGTGTCGTACCCGAGAGAGATTGCATCATCAGCAAGGTTTGCAGTAGTGAGAGTGAGGAGATTACCGTGTGAAGTGGAAAGACTGCCACTTGTCAAACTGTTGCTTCCTGTGAGCGATGTCTGGTGCGTCGCGGATTTTCACTTGACTTTCAAGCGTTGCACATCAAGATCATCCGCTTTTAGTAAAACTGTTCTGAAGACAAGTGACGGCTGTTCATCCACCTGTCCTGGTGTTTGACAAAACCCGGTTGTTGGTGTTTTTTTTTTTTTTGCTAGTTGTTTTTTTTCTCTTTCATGGGCATCGTGGAATAAATCTTCCCCTTGAAAAGAGTTTTTCCTTTGACTGTTTTTTTGTGAATTATTATTGTAACAGGTGGTCTTTGTTTTTGCTATCTTGGGTTCATTTAAATTTTGTCAGGATTAATCCTGGCTGGTGCCCGAACATTTCCTTCAGAGCTTATCTAAGCTAGGGCGGCCACCACCGTTACAATTACGGGTTGTTTCTTTAGTTGGAATTCAGCACTTCTTCCACACAATTCAAGTGCATTAAATACAAAATGTGTTGTTCCAATTTAGCACACTTTAAGTATACCAGTTCAGTATAACAAAAGTATAATTGCGGCATATTTTTATTAAGCACATAAATATGTAAATGTATTTGTTGTGTACTTAGGAAGAAATTAATGTATGTCAAATACATTTTAGCATATTTTTTTTTCACTTGGGAAGATTCAAACATGCAGATATCATAATTATTAAATCCATAGGAGGCTCAAACCACTAGGTAGAGGAACAAAACACAGGGTTCTGGACAGAATACAGGTGATCAGACATGCAGTAGTAACACACTAACAAGACTACACAAAGAATGCTTGAGAAGACATCACACCACAAATAAGCCAGAGCAAACAAGGTAACGATACTGGTGTACTGAATTAAGCCATAATGAGTCCAGGCCAAGGATCATAGGGAATGTAGTCCTTAATAGATGGCAAAGGACAATAGAGGAGGGCCCTCGGGAGGAGCCTGTGGGCTCAGTAAATATATATGTATTTTTGAGAGATTCAGTGGCAGCAAAAATTATAAGTGAGTAATGACTTCTCGTTAATTTATTTATTTAAGGTAAGCTCTTCATTGGTGCATGGTTAGTTAGTTCCTGTCTTCAACAATCATTAGTTCATGTTCATGTATTAATTCAGATTTTAATACATGATTATTCATATACTCTTATTATAAAGTGTTACCAGAGTTCTAATTCTTTTCTAGATTTATTTTAGCCATTTATTAGGATAGGCCAGTATTTCAGACAGCAAGCAAGGTGGGAGAGAGAGGCAGGATGGGATCGGGAAAGCTCTCGGGTGGGATCGGGATTGGGACACCTGAAGTGAATTGGCGCTATATGTCGATGCACTGCCCATGAGGCTATTGGCTTCTTGAATCATGTCATAACCAGGCTAGTGTGGTTTTCAGGGACAGTGTTGAGTCACCTATGCTGGTGTTCATCCGTGCCCAACGGCACATGATAAATGTCATAAACATTCCCACCAGAGGCCTGACATTCCCAACTATAACATCCATTCTGACGAGCAGACTGTTTCTCTCTATCCCTGTGATCCTTTACAATTATTTGATAATTGAATAATTATTGTGAGGCATTGAGGCTTGGACAGTGAATGATAATCTGCTGTTTTTGTTAAAATAATTAACTCTCTTATTTAATTGCTTGTGAATAACCTTTTTGTGCCTTGTGGATTCTCTGCCTCAAGTTGAAATATGAAGTTAATATCTGTACATTTAATAACACCATAGGACAATTTGTTACTCATTTAAATTCCTTTATAATGAGGGAAAACAACTCTGTATGGGGACAATAGGGCTTAAGGCACAATGTGCTTGTTACTACTCCTATTGTGAAATATTGCAGAAATATATAATGTGTGTGTGTGTGTGTGTTTTATTGAACATTGTTTTATTGGTTGGTTTTGTTTAAAAGTAGTCATATACGTGTATGTGGTGGTGAGGGTGACTTTTTACCCCACACATACTTAACCAATCACCTCAGCAAAGTTGGTACTCTTTTCTGTTTATTTTGATTAATAAAAGATTTTGTTTTGTTAAAAAATACCTTAATCTTTAAAAAAAAAAATTTAAAGCTTTATTTTTCCCTGCGGTACCAAAAATGGACCAAACAGTTACTTCAAAACCTAGGTGCTTATTGAACCCTTTATGTATGTAATTTTTGTTAACGATTGTACCCATTAAATATAGTGGTTATAGAAATGGCGATTATGTCTAACCCTAACCAACATAACAAATGCTAATAACCAAATGCTTAACTACACCACCTCACAAAATCAGTCATTATTATTTATTATCATGTCAATTTTTGTGCCTTTAGCTTCAAAAGTATGCTTTTTACTCCAGGCACCATACTTTCTGATTCCCATTTACCATATATATCTATAACATTTTAGACACATTAATAATTAGATAAATTGAGTGCAGAATAATTTTCTATTTGCTTAATGAAATGTGGATGTTTGGGAAAGTGATGCAGTGAGTTTTTGTGCATCTACATACCTGCAAACTAGTCGTTTTTCGGCGAAAATCGCCATTTTGAATCAATAAATTACTCCACTGCTCACAAAGAGAAGAATGAACACTGATGACAACAGAACTGCACTATCCAAAAAGTTTGTGGTATAAATTTGATTTTTTTTTACTTGAAGCCTATGTTGTCTTTTTCCTTTTATGTTGTTGTCAGAGTGCACCAGAATGCTTCATTTACATGTTCAATTCTAAAAAAAAAATATTCTGGGGGGGATGCCCCCAGACCCCCTACAAAGTTTAAAACTTCAAACGTCACCTTTTTGACCTCTTGTGAGTTGGCAGGTATGCATCTAGTAGTTATGAGGAGAATACAATTAAATGTATTTTCTTTTTATAGTGCAGAATCAGCCCTTTTGTACTTGTAGACACACTACAGTTAATCAATTGAATTATTTTGGAATGCTAGAGTCACTTATGATAAATAAGAAAAGAGGCAAGCTAATAAGAATTAATTAATTTTCCCTGTTATTACTGAAGGACTTGTCTCTGGTGTGTCCAGGTACTCCATTGACCGGAACACAGACCTGGAACGCTTCTTCAATGTGGATGCTCTGACCGGTGTCATCAGCACAGCCAAAGCCCTTGACAAGGAACTCAATTCAGTCCACAACATCACCATATTTGCCACTGAGAACCGTGTGTAAAACAAGAGCCGCATTCTAAAATGTGAAAATATAATTGTCCAAAAAAAGATTTACTTAAACATCTGTTTTGAGGGGGTGACACTCTTTTATTCTTTCTCTCTTTCAATTCTGTCCTCATTTGCTTTTCCTCATATCATTCCAAACTCATTTTCCACACACACACACACACACACACACACACACACACACACACTGTTTTGGAGAATGTCTATATTGTAAACATGAGTGAAATCTAATACATTCAAGCTCCAAAAAGAACATGAAGGTACAAGTTGTCATTATTAAATTTCATGCAATTAGACTGATATATTCTGAGTCTTCTAAGGCAGCATCACTTTGCATGATGAACAGATCAACATTTAATAGTTTATTCACTCTCAAATGAAGTCAAATTTAAATACAGATACAGAGACTAAACATTTGGGGACATGAAGTTCAAACGTTAATGTTTGGTCATATGCTAGTCAATGGTTGGTTGAAAGTTTAAAATAATGAGTTTTGCATTGCCATATTTGATGTTATCTGTGCACACGTGTGTTGATCGGAGTTTTGGTTTCGAAGTGAATAAAAGCTGAACATCGATCTATTCAGTAATTGTAAAGCTTCATAAGTTTGTAGAATATACCACTTCATATGGATTCTTTTTCGGAGCTTGAAAGTGTTGAATTTCATTGACTATAATAACATGGACAAAACAGCTACAAGTTTGTAATTATGTAATTTAAACTATTGCCACCAGGTGCAAGGAAATGTGATTGCACAGGAAGCTTTAGGAAAGTTTTTTTCATATATATTTTTATCACATTGCAGTTTAAATTGAAAATAAATTAAAAATATATTAAAAAAATAATAATAATTGCAAAATGTTTCTTAGACCAAATCCTGCAGATCTGTTTTGCTGGTTCATATTTTGTTCTCAACATGCCCTTACGATGATCAGCCGTGTCTCTGAGTGTCTGTGTTCTTCAGGGACTGAATGTGACCTACAGCTCAGGGTGCACAGCTGTGACTGAGGTGATTTGCTGACTAAGGCATGTATCCACAATCGTTCTGCATATAATTATGCAAATGCAACTACCCGTGGTGACGTGCAGAAAATCAGCAAACACAATAAGAAAGGATCTCACCAGAGAAATGTGTTCTCGCTCACTCTCACTCACTCACCCACTCGCTCGCTCACTCACTCACTCACTCACTCACTCACTCACTCACTCACTCACTCACTCACTCACTCACTCCTACTCATGCACTCACTCACGCACGCACGCACCCATGCGCGCATTTGTTTTTATGAATTGTGGGGACATTTCCATAGGTGTAATGGTTTTTATACTGTACAAACCGTATTTTCTATCGTCCTACTACAACCCTACACCTAAACCTACCCCTTACATTAAACTTTGTGCATTTTTACTTTCTCAAAAAAATCATTCTGTATGATTTATAACCCTTTTGAAATATGGGGACATGCGGAAATGTCTTCATAGGTCACCTTCTCCTTGAAATACCTATTACCCATGTCATTATATAAGTGTGTGTCCTCATATGTTTAAAAAATGCACACACACACACACAAACACACACACACACACACACACACACACACACTCACACTCACACACACACACACTCTTCCATTACCAAATTCATGTTACAGATCAGATTGGAAAGCAGCTCTAAGAAGACAAACCACTATGACTGAGCCGTCTTAAGCCACCAATCAACAGTCACTTTCTATGTGGTAAATCTGTGTCTTTTTTGTGTATGTCAGAGGACCCGTCTCAGGTTGGCAGAGGAATCGCTCTAATCACAGTCATGGATATTAATGACAACGCTCCAGTGTTTGCTATTGAGTACGAGACACTCTTATGTGAAAATGCAACACCTGGACAGGTATGTGAAGCCCCTTTTGTGTGTATTAGGGGTGTCAAAATGCAATGATGCATCACTACGGTAAATACAAATAAAATGTGTTCACTATGGAATTTAATAATTAATGACAATGACTATAATAATACTCAGTGTGTTACAGAGGTCATAGATTATACTGTACACATGTGCTTTCACAACAGATCCGGAGCTTGTAAGATTGAGAAAACAATTCATACTGTAAAAGCAGAAATCCCAGTTTGGATGCGGAAATAAACTATAGTAGAGTAAACTTTTCTATTTGAATTGCTGCCATATTTATATATTTTAGTTATTGACAAATGTCTGATCACATATGCAGATCTTTTTAACATAATTAACAATCAGACATGATATTATATATATATATATATATTTTAATTGGATCAATAATAAATGTACATTCATTTATTTAAAAAAATGTATATATTATTATTATTAATGGTATATTAGATCCGTTAACCCATTCATTATCCTGCTGCCAGCAGGTGACACTATGACTATAACTGAATATGGGCATGGGCATGTGTTCAGGACAGGACTCTTATCAAACATATTAATTTTGATGCAGATCGGACATTGTGTGCCTGAATTATAACAACTTCCCTTTTCATGACGAAACATTGAAGTTTGTCAGGCCGCCACGGACACGCCATTCAACAAAACTCAAGATCTTTGCAATTTAACATCAAAAAGGGCTTTAGATTACACTGACCAAATTTTTTGTTGATCTATGTAAATCTCTGAGGAGTTTGTTTAAATACAATACCTGAAAATGGCAAAAATGGATGCAGGGCCTAAAACAAAATTTTTGCCAAACCTGCCAGTGGCAGTGACGTGAAAAAAAACATTTACCGGCCAAAGATTTTTTTACCGGCCATGAAACTCTTTTTGCAAAAACAGGCAGTTATTACTACTACAATGACTAAACATATTTACAATGTTTTTAATTTGTCCTTTACTTTATTAAAAACAACAACAAGCAGATTTATTGATTTATCTTTTTTTAAACAAACCCTGTTTGTAGTGCGTATTTTTTCCCCCGGACCCATGTTAACGGATTAGACCAGGGCTATTCAGTTAGCTTCATTTGAGGGCTGGATTATCGAACAGAAAATTTGAAGGGGGGCCAAGGGGGTGGGGCTGTCCCCGTTCCGATCTCTTTCTGGGGGGATCTATAAAATTAGACATTAAATTAAAATCTAAAATCTATAAAAGTTTAACAGTGCTGTCTGTCAATCTAATAAAAAAAATATTAATCACAATTTTTTCTGTAATGAATCATGAATAATCGCATATTTATATTTATATATAATTATATATATAATTTCACATTGAACCTCCAAACTAAAGTAGAAACAGCATATTTTAAAATATGGCATCTATTTACTAAGTAGCCTATTATTAATGAAGTATTGATACCAATACTGCTACTGGTGTCTCTATTAAATACATTTTCCCTCAATTTTCCCTATTAATTATAGCATTCAACATTCATAGTATATTTGAAAGCCATTATTTTTAACATTTAATAGGCTCTGAAATATTAAGTGATTTTAAAACAATCTCCACATAAACTGTAAATTGTGTATGTATAATCTATACAGATTAATCTTTAATCAAGATAAAAAAAAAAGTTAATCAGCGACTAGAGCAGTTGAGTGATTTCTATTTTTCTTTTGTTCTTTGATTTACATCAATTACAGACTTCAGCAGGTTTTACTTTAAAAGCAGTGCTCTCTCTTTAAAACCTGATGCATAACGTAGATATAACACATACCATATTTTCTCCAAAATCTTTACGGTCATTTAAGACTTTATAACTCAATTAAGATTACGTTTATGAGCTAACTTGCCAAAACCGCGTATTTTGACAAAACTGTGTGTATTTTCGTCCATTGAAGCGCTACTGGTGAGCTGTCTAAAGTGGCTCGGTGTATTTGTTCAACCGAACGTAGCCTACTTCACTACACCGTTTAGGCAGCGTATCCCCAGGTATGTGTCGCCACATTCTTGAGTTATGAAGAATAAAGAAAGGAAAAGTTCATCTTCAGCAATGAAACAGCAATATCTTCTCAGGTAAAAGTTATTAGAACCGTGTCTAGGGGCAAGTTGGCCATCACACTGCACTGTCCTTATCTGGCTGTTTGTATCCTATTACTTGATTCGCTCTTGTCGCTTATGACAGAAAAGCATCACGATCATCTTGTCTTCGGAAAATATAATGTTATTCGCTTGCATCAGAAACAGTGAATCCTTTTTAAAAACTGGCTGTTGTTCTCACTACATTGCATTGTTATATTTTACCCGCCAACTGGCGACTGACACTGTTACATTTACTCACCAACGCTGATTTTTACTCACATTTGGCACTTGAAGAGTGTTAATTTTAGGCCCTGATTACATGTGTCTAACAAATTTCGTACATGTATGTGAAACATAGCTCGAGAGGCACTTCGTTTAGATTTTACAGGTGGCGCTATCGAGCCATTTTGCCACACCCACTTCTGAAACCCATATCAGATGTGAATTTTCACTACTTTTGGCATGTGTGCAAAATTTTATGAGTTTTTGAGCATGTTTAGGTCCCCAGAAATGCAATTAATTTTAGAGAAAAGTGATACAATTTTGAATATTTTTTATGCATGCATTCCTCTCATGTATTTACATCAACTAGTCTTCTAGTGTTAGTTTATAATAAGTAATAATCACTTAGCAACACAGACAATTATAATATGAGATTAGATAATGTTAAGTGCATGTAGTATTGTATTTCATACTTGTGTCTTTATCACTGTTTCATATGCACCTCATGTGGTTTGGGTCAACACGATGCCGTCCAACAGAAAGGAGAATTAATGACTGTGTTTAAAGGTCAGAGGAGGCACACAATCCATGTATTGCACAGCAAATATTACACATATGTCATAGCATTTGGAATATTTAGCTAATATTTTGTGGTAAATATCTGATCTGTGTGCTCTTGACATTTGGAAAATGTAATCAGCAAGAGAGAAAAGCCAGATTGGAAACAAAGAAAGTATCATAGATCAAAATTATACTATTAAGGAAATTGCCATCAGAGCCAACGCAAATCACCATTACATGCAAATAAAATGAGTGGCTTTCCTTTGAATCTGCTTTTAATCATAGGTTTTATGTATGTCTTCTTTTCTTTTGTGTCAGTGGCTCAGCTTTTAGTTTAGAATTGAAATAATATCTTTGTTTTAACTGAATATGCAAGCTGTGTAGGATCAGAGATGGGCACTGTGACTAAAAACAAGATGTTCTATGCATTTCATAATATCTGTGCCTTTGTGGATACTTAGATCTCAAATAAATGACTCCACAAATAAAAGCTAATTTTGCTATGTACTCTTAAAATAATATGTAATGCAACTGGAGATGGGTATATAAGAAGATCATCCTGGGGGAAGATCGCCCAGGGTATGGCAACCAACTGGGGTGTGGCGGGCAGAGGCTAGGGTATGGCGACTGCCAAAGGGAAACACCGCCCCTGAATGGGAGGTACGCGTGAATAATGTATTGTGAAAGCTAAATTGCTTATTTTGTAAGAAATTGGCCATTGCAGCTAAAGTCCTATTTTGACAGGACTAGTTTTCTTGATAAAATAAACTATATTTTATGACTCAAAGTCTGTGATTTCATATACCAATTCAGACTATTACAGAAGCGGGTGTATTTTCTAGACGTGATGTGGTTGCGTGCATCACATATGACATATGTCTAATTAAATATGTATTACTATAATTTCAATTTATTATAAAAGCATTATTTAAATGTTCAAACTTCACATGAGTTTATAGAAGTGGCTGCTTATAATAAAATCATGTAATTTGGCTCTCCTTATACATCTTATTATTTAGATTTTTCGTCAGATTCTATCCATAGTGAAAGGTGAAGCATGCAGAAAATTTTGTGCGAATGGTAGCTCAGGTAGGCCAAAAAAACACATATCAGCAATCACATACATTTGCATTCAGACGGGATGCAAATTTTTTAAATTTGCATTATAGATCTATTTATCTCTGTCATTTAATAAATTACATATATATTTAGACCAGGGTTCCTCAAATTTAGCCCTGGAGGGCCAATGTCCTCCAGAGTTTAGCTCCAACCCTAATCAAACACATCTGAGAAAACTCTTCAAGGTCTTCAAAATCCCTAGAAAACCACAGACAGTAAGCTACTATGCTGGGCAGTGGCTCTTCAGGACCCGATTTGAAGAACCCTGATTTAGGCCTAATGAGCACCAACTTTTCTATGTGTGTGCGTGTATACAGTATGTATACATAACAGTCAAGAAGGACGAAGTTAGTGAGCAACATAACGTAAATATTGTGGTTGCTAACCAGTTCTTCATTGTTATTATCTGTTGTGGTAATACTGTCGTGAAGTCATGCTGATGTGCATGCGTCACAGTTGTACAGTATACAGTTCTGTTGCAGCTGAAGTTCCTTAAGTAAACTAGCATTCACCCGAAGCTCTATTTGTAGGTGCTTTTGTTGAACATGACATTTAACGACGAGGATTGCTTTATCTCTGACTCTCCCTGAGGCATTTCTGTCTCACGCTGGTGAACCTGTCGTGCCATGGGAGCACTGGTATGTGTGGTTTCAGACGTACCTTGTAGCCGCGGGCTTGGATGATGTCCCAGAAGGGAGAAAGCACGCACGTCTCCTCCATTGTCTCTGCGCTGAGGGATTACAGTTCTTCCAGACGCTCAGTGCTGCAAATACATACTCTGACGCTGTTGCACGACTAAAAGGACATTTTTAAAAGACTCATAGCGTGCTGTTGAAATGCCTAAATTTCAGACAAAGATGGTAAAGATCGGGTGAGTCAGTCAGTCAGTTTGTCGCTGATTTAAAAAACCTTGCTGAGCCATGCAAATTAGTTGCTCTTCGAGACTAATTCATTACTGACCAACTTATTGAAAAAACTAACAGTGCACGGGTCAGAGAGAGGCTTCTTATGGAAGATGATAGACTTACTTCAGATTAGGCTCTCAATCTGGCACTCCAAATTGAAGAAACTACACAGTGTGCAGCTAAAATAGCAGAGACTAATGCAGCTAAAACTGATGGCACTTCTGTTCCTGCAAATAAAGTCATGGATGAGGAGTTCCAGTCTCTAGGTGCAATCATCCAACAAACACGGCCTCAGTCAAGTCTAAAAAGACGGAAATGTGGCAACTGTGGCTCCATTCGTCATGCCAACAGGTCCCTAGACTGCCCAGTTATCGGTCAAAAGTGTAGACATTGTGGTAAGCTCAACCACTTTGCAAGGTGGTGCAGATCAAAGTCCAGTTAACAGCCTTCACCAGCAGTAAACCCTTTGGTAAACCCAAAGTGCTGGGCCACATCCTTACTGTTGGAGATCACTTTCTGTTGAGATCGCTTCCTGTTCCTGCCTGCCGTGCTACTGTTTGTAGCTCCGTGTAGCTTTTCAGAGGTATTTCGTATTGCTTGGCGGGAAAATACTCTCTCCTACAGGAAAGCCTTTAAAACTGCTAGATCTGATTACTTTACATCTCTTTTAAAATAAAACAAACACAATATCAAGTATTTATTCAATACAGTGGCTAAATTAACAAAAAAATATAACATCAGCAGGTGCAGACATTACCCAGCAGCACAGTAATGCAGTAATGACTTTATAAACTACTTTACTTCCAAGATCGAAACTATTAATGTTAAAGAGTTATGTGAATGCAAGTACGATGTCAGCCACCATTGGTGATTAGATTCATAGCAGACTGTCGGCAGCAGTATCACATCAGACAGTATGCTATGGATCCCCTGAGGAACAATTCCACTCATTATCTTCTATTGAAAATTAAGAACTGTGTAAACTTGTTTAGTCATCTAAACCAACAACCTGTATCCTAGACTCTGTTCCATCTATGCTCCTAAAAGAGGTGCTTCTAGAAGTAATAGATCCTCTTCTGAATACTATAAACTCATCATTGTCATTAGAATATGTCCCAACAACCTTCAAACTGGCTGCTATTAAGCCTCTCATTAAAAAGCTTGACCCCAAATAATTAATTAATTACAGACCCATCTCAAATGTCCCTTTCCTGTCAAAGATATTAGAAAAGGTAGCGTCATCACAACTATGTTCCTTCTTAGAGAAAAAATCTATATGTGAGGATTTCCAGTCAGGTTTTAGACAATATCATTGAAATGAGACTGCACTCATTAGAGTCACAAATGACCTGCTCTTATCATCTGATTGTGGTTTTTTTCTCCCTATTAGTGCTACTTGATCTTAGCACCACATTTGACACTATCGACCACAACATTCTTTTAAATAAAGAAAATAGAAAATTATGTTGGCATTAGAGGAAGTGCACTGGCATGGTTCAAATCTTACTTATCTGACCGCCATCAATTCGTGGCAGTAAATGAAGAGGTATCATACCAATCACAAGTGCAGTATGGAGTACCTCAAGGCTCAGTACTAGGCCCCTTACTTTTCATGCTTTACATGTTACACTTGGGAGATATCATTAGGAAACTTGGTGTTAGCTTTCACTGTTATAATATATATATATATATATAGTTCTTCTTTCTCTTTATCTTTCTCTCCTTCCATTGCTAGCTTGTAATTATTTGAACAATATCTGAGAATGCGTGTTACAAGCACTTTCTCTCTCTGTTTGCCTCTTCAAGATGAATCGCTTTATGTATTCCCCAATTGTAAGACGCTTTGGATAAAAGTGTCTGCAAAATGACTAAATGTAAATGTATACTGCTGATACTCAGCTCTATATTTCTTCGTGACCCAAATCAAATCAAATCAAATCACTTTTATTGTCACATCCCCACAGCACATGTGCGTTGGTGAGTGAAATTCTTGAGAGCGTGCTCCAGACAGTGCAGAAACAATTTACATATAGAGAGTACATACTTGCAGACTTATACAGAAGACAATGTGCAGAATACACATACATATAATCAGTACACACAGTATACTATTAAGACATACTTACAGATATCAATACACGTTATACACCGTATGTACACATTCTAAATTTTTGGTACACATATATACACACAATAACATGTGAAGGTGCAGCAGATTATACATAGGCCGGATAAGCAATGTCATGGATGTGCATTGGATGGTATCCAGTGTGGCAAATAGATTGTTGTGTTTGTACAGTGTGTGCGTGTAGTCCAGTTGAACTGTGTTAAAGTGCAGTGCATGGCATATTGTAAAGTGGGAGTGGGCTGTAGGGTGTATTAGTTTTTACTGTTCATTAGCCTGATAGCCTGAGGGAAAAAGCTATCCCTCAGTCAGCTAGTGCGGGATCGGATGCCGTGGAGACGTATTCCTGAGGGCAGCAGAGAGAGCAGTCTGTGGGACGGGTGGCTGGAGTCCTTGATGATCCTCCGGGCTTTCCTTGTACACCGTCTGGTGTAGATGTCCTGGAGGGAGGGAAGTTCACCTCCAACAATCTGTCGGGCAGTTCGCACGACCCTTTGCAGAGCTTTGCGGTTGCCAGCGGTGCTGTTTCCAAACCAGGCAGTGATGCAGCCAGTCAGGATGCTCTCCACAGTGCAGGAGTAGAAGGATCTGAGGATGCTGGGGCTCATTCCAAACTTCCTCAGCCGTCTCAGGAAGAAGAGGCGCTGATGTGCCTTCTTCAGCACTGCATCTGTGTGAGCGGACCATGTGAGATCCTCTGTGGTGTGAACACAGAGAAACTTAAAGTTGTTTATCTGCTCCACAGGTGTCTTGTTGATGG
The DNA here is from genome assembly GCA_027422405.1 of Ptychobarbus kaznakovi. NCBI lineage: Eukaryota > Metazoa > Chordata > Actinopteri > Cypriniformes > Cyprinidae > Ptychobarbus > Ptychobarbus kaznakovi. The sequence continues at coordinate 14,783,490 of CM049814.1, read as the reverse complement.
TGATGGGTGTGTGTTCTCTGCTCTGTCTCCTGAAATCCACCACCAGCTCCTTGGTCTTGTCGATGTTGAGTGAGAGGTGGTTCTCCTGACACCATTTAGTCAGGGTACTCACCTCCTCTCTGTAGGCCGTCTTATCGTTGTCAGTGATCAGGCCTATCACCGTTTTGTCATCAGCAAATTTGACGATGACGTTGGAGCTGTGTGTGTCTGTACAGTCATGTGTGTACAGGGAGTACAGGAGTGGGCTGAGATCGCAGCCCTGAGGAGCACCAGTGTTGAGGATCAGGGGAGATGAGGTATTGTTGCTCATTCTGACCACCTGACTTCTGCCTGTCAGGAAGTTCAGGATCCAGCTGCACAGAGATCTGTTCAGTTCCAGAGTCTGGAGCTTCACAACCAGTGTGGCAGGCACAATGGTGTTAAATGCTGAATTATAGTCCACAAACAGCATTCTCACATAGGTGTTCTTATTTTCCAGATGGTAGAGAGCAGTGTGCAGGGTGAAGGCAATAGCATTGTCTGTGGAACGGTTGCTGCGATATGCAAAATGTAGCGGATCCAGTGAGGCAGGCAGCACAGAGCAGATGCAGTCTCTGATTAGTTTCTCAAAACACTTACTGAAGATGGGTGTCAGAGTAACAGGCCTCCAGTCATTCAAGCATGTGATTTTATTTTTCTTTGGTATGGGCTCAATGGTGGATTTTTTGAAGCATGAGGGAACCACAGACAGAGAGAGGGAAAGATTGAAAATGTCTGTAAAAACCCCGGCTAGTTGAAATGCGCATGCTTCTGAGCACATGGACTGGGATGCCATCCGAACCCACAGCTTTGCGGATATTCACCCATTTGAAGGATCGGGTTACATCCACGAAAGAAATGGAGAGGGGACTCACCTCTTCTGCAGCAGCCATGGTAGCGCTCTCTGTATGGGCGGTGTTGTGAGCCTCGAAACAAGCATAACAAATATTAATCTTGTTTGTTAGAGAGGCGGCAATGTTCACAATAGCTGGTTTATTCCCTTTAAAACTTATGATGTTGTTGATGCCCTGCCACGTGCTTCTTGCATTGTTGGTGTTTAATTGTTCTTCAACTTTGTTTTTATATTGTCGTTTGGCGGCTTTTAATGGATCTCCGGAGATCGTAACTGGCTTGTTTTCGATCTTCAGTGTTTCCAGATTTAAAGGCAGATGTCCGCGCTGACAAGGCTGCTCGAACATCGCTGTTAATCCACGTTTTTTGGTTGGGGTAGATGCAGATTGTTTTTGTCGGTACTACGTCCTCTATACACTTTCTGATGAAACATATTACAGTATCTGAATAAGCCTCTATGTCGTCATCAGACGCTGCCCGGAACATGTCCCAGTCCACGTGATCAAAACAGTCCTGTAGTATAGCGCCAGATTGGTCCGACCAGCATTAAATTATCCTGAGGGCGGGTGCTTCTCGTTTTAGTTTCTACCTATAAGCAGGCAGGAGCATAACGGAAGAGTGATCTGATTTGCCGAAAGGTGGGCGGGGGAGTGATTTGTAGGCATCCCGGAAGGGAGAGTAGCAGTTGTTCAGTACACGATCATCACGCATGTTGATGGTGATGTGTTGGAAGTATTTTGGAGCTATTGTTCTGAAGTTGGCTTTGTTAAAGTCCCCCGTAACAACAAACACCGCATCTGGGTGCGCAGTTCCCTGCTCACTTATATTCCCATACAGTTCCTTGAGTGCCTGGTCTGTGTTGGCTTGAGGGGGGATGTAAACAGCTGTGATTGTGATCACTGTAAATTCCCTCGGTAGCCAGAGTGGTTGACACAGAAGACACAGAAGCATATGAACACAGAAGCATATGAAATTCCAGATCAGGGGAGCAGAAGGATTTAATAGAGTGTAGGTTCCTTTCATCACACCACGAGTTGTTGATATAGAAACAGACGCCCCCACCTCTGCTTTTCCCTGTGAGCTTGTGACCCGATGAAACATACCAATTTGCAAAATCAATGGAATGTATAGTTGATATCAAAAACTGGATGACTAGCAATTTCTTACTGTTAATTATTGGACCAAAAACTCTTGCATGTAATAACCTAGATCACTGTCTAATACTTGATGGCTGCTCTGCAAATTATTCGTCATCAGTTACATTTACATTTATGCATTTAGCAGACGCTTTTATCCAAAGCGACTTACATTGCATTCAGGCTATACATTGTTTGTCAATATGTGGAACATAGGTTAACTGACAGTATGTGTTAGTTAGGAACATAGGCATACTTTTTTATGGCAATCTTTCCTTCGAAAAACATGTTTCTAGCATTTGTAAAACTGCATTTTTACATCTTAAAAATATATCTACATTACGACCTATGCTCTCAATGTCAAATGCAGAAACATTCATTCATACGTTCATGACCTCAAGGCTAAATTATTGTAATGCTTTATTGGGTGGTTGCCCTGCGTGTTTAATAAACAAACTCCAGCTGGTTCAAAATGCAGCAGCTAGAGTTCTTACTAGAACCAGGAAGTATGACCACATTAGCCCGGTTTTGTCAACACTGCATGGGTTCCCTATTAAACATTACATACATTTTAAGATATTACTAATTACCTATAAGGCCCTAAATGGTTTGGAACATCAGTATTTAAGTGAGCTCTTACCACATTATAGTCCTTCACGTCCGCAGTGATCTCAAAAACACTGGCCATTTGATAATACATAGAATATCAAAACCAACTGCGGGCGGGAGATCATTTTCCTATTTAGCACCCACACTCTGGAACAATCTGCCTAACACTGTTCGGGAGGCAGACACACTCTGTCAGTTTAAATCTAGATTAAAAACCCATCTCTTTAACCTGGCTTACACATAATACTCTATTACATTTATATTTTTCAAATCCGTTAAAGGATTGTTTGGCTGCATTAATTAGGTCAACCGGAAATGGGGACACTTCCACTTCCCAAAATGTACTTGTTACATCGTTAGAAGAATGACATCTACGCTAATATTAGTCTGTTTCTTTCTTATTCCAAGGTCACTGCAGCCACCCGGATCCAGTCCGTATCCAGATCAGACTACAGCCCTGAACATCAGGGGAGACCAAAACAACTAGATGAGCCCCAGAAACTGATCCCCAGTGAAGACCCTGTCTCCTAGACGGCCACTGGGACAAGACCACAGGAATCAGATTTGTCCTTTGCACAATCGGACTCTGCTGCAGCCTAGATTTAAACAGCTGATTTTGTCTGGCCAAATGAGAATGACAGTATTTCGACACACTATTTACCCATCTAAATACTGTAAAGCTGATGTAAAGCCACCCAGCTTTATTTCAAGCTGATGCAAAGCTGCTTTGACAAAATTTGCATTGTTAAAAGCGCTATACAAATAATAGTGAAAGAAAGAAAGAGAAAGTCATTCATACAGTTGGTCCTCATTCAGTCACTTTCTCTACATGTGGTGTGCAGCTGAAAGCTGCAGTGGTTGCACGCTACTGCTTTTTGACACAGGAGCTAAAGTGTTATTGCTTAATATGGCCACCTACAATCATTTTTTCTCTGATGTTAAGTTACAACCATCACCTCTGAATCTATGTGGTTATGGCCAATCCAACATTGCAGTGACTGGAGTAGTTAAACTGCCAGTACAATATGAGCGAAAACGTCTACCAGAGTTTCCATTGTACATAACTTAGCATGGCGCTAATATCCTGGGTCTTGACTTGTTCCTTAGCCTTGACTTTTCTCTGAATGACAACAGCATTGCAACTATCCTTCAAGTGGACTCAATGGTAGACACAGTTTCCCGCTCTATTCAGTGGTTTAGGCTGCCTCTCTGCTGTTTCCCACAAACCCTGCTTAACCCAGATTTACCGCCTGTAATCAATCCACTGCGACGAGTGCCTCTTGCAAGCAGTCCGGCTCCAGGACAAACTACTTGGGGGGCTTTTACAATTCTTAGGGGGGCTTGGGGGGGGGGGGGGAATAAGACGTGCGTGGTTGAAATGTGATCGTTGTCCTTCATTCTGCGCAATTGTTGAAAAAGAAAAACGTCAAGTCAAGTCAAGTCAAGTTGAGCTTTATTGTCATTCCGCTACATGTGTGGACATACAGTGGGATGAGATGTCGTGCCTCACAGGACCACGGTGCTACATAAATACAGACATACAACATGAAGTAAAAACAGTATAAACCTATAAACAACTAACCTACTGTCAGCTTTGACTATACATATGCTATATATAAAAGTGGTTACCTATACATAAACTAAAAAAAATAATAAAAAATACAAACTGTGCAACTGTGCAGACGACTTCAAATACTGTACATGTGCAAAAAAGAGAGACATTCAAGCAGCTGGATGGGGAACAGTGTAAGGTGATTTGTGGTGCATGAGCCAGTAAACATACATTACATTACAGTTATATTTGCAATCAGTCTGTCTAGTGCATGTAGAGGCGAGTGTGTTGCTACAGGTGGCTTGTGCAGGCCCGCTCACCTGTGCGTAGCACACTTAAATTGCACAAAAATAAAAAAAATTTCCTGTGATGTGGTAGGGTGTGTGTGTGTGTGTGTGTGTGTGGTGTGTGTGTGGGGGGGGGGGGGGGTTAGTCCATGTTTCAGGATGTAGGGGTTTGTTTGGGGTTTCAGAGAGGGGCGGTGTGATGTGAGTTCAGGGCTCTCACAGCCTGGGGGAAAAAGCTGTTGAGCAGTCTGGCGGAGCGCGGGCTCTGATACTCTGGTACCGTCTACCTGAGGGTAGGAGCTGGAAGAGACTGTGGGAGGGGTGGGTGTGGTCCTTCACGATACTTTTTGCTTTGCTGGAGCATCGTGTAAGGAAAATATCCAGGATGGAGGGGAGAGGGGCACCAATGATTTTTGCAGCTGTGTTCACTGTCGCTGGAGGGTCTTGCGGTCTGCTGCACTGCAGTTCCGTACCAGACAGTGATGCAGCTGGTCAGCACGCTCTCATGGTACCCCTGTAGAAGGTGGTGAGGATGGGTGGAGGGAGGCTTGCTCTTTTCAGCCGGCGGAGAAAGTGCAGGCGCTGTTGTGCCTTCTTGGAGACAGACCTGGTGTTGGTGGTCCAGGTGAGGTCCTCTGTGATGTGCACCCCCAGGAATTTAGTGCTGCTGACTCTCTCCACAGTCGAGCTGTCGATGATCAGTGGGGGGTGGTCAACAGAGTTTCTCCTGAAGTCCATCACAACTTCCTTTGTCTTCTCCACATTGAGGGACAGGTTGTTAGCGCCACACCATTCAGCCAGCTGTGCCACTTCCTCTCTGTAGTGCGTTTCATCATTGTTGCTGATGAGACCTACCACTGATGTGTCATCGGCAAACTTGATGATGTGGTTGGAGCTGAACTTGGCAGTGCAGTCGTGGGTCAGCAGCGTGAAAGAGCAGCGGGCTGAGCACACAGCCCTGTGGGGCACCTGTGCTCAGTGTGGTAGTGCTCGAGGTGTTGTGGCCGACACGGACTGACTGAGGTCTTCCAGTTAGAAAGTCCAGGATCCAATTACAGAGGGAGTTGTTAAGGCCCAGCAGGTTTAATTTATTGATGAGCTGTTGTGGGATTATTGTGTTGAATGCTGAGCTGAAGTCGATGAACAGCATTCTAACATAGGAGTCTTTATTTTCTAGATGGGTAAGAGCCAGGTGGAGGGTGGAGGAAATGCAAACTGGAGCGGATCGAGTGTGTTGGGGAGGCTGGTTTTGATGCTGTGCATGACTAGCCTCTCAAAGCACTTCATTATGATTGGAGTCAGTGCTATGGGACGGTAGTCATTTAGACAGGACACAGGTGATTTTTTTGGTACCGGTATGATCGTTGTGGATTTGAGACATGTGGGGATGACTGCCTGGCTCAGCGAGGTGTTGAAGATATCTGTTAGGACATCTGTCAGCTGTGCAGCACAGTCTTTCAGTGCGCGGCCAGGTATATTGTCAGGACCCGCAGCCTTGCGTGGGTTAATCCTAGATAGGGTCTTCCTTACGTCGGCTGGAGACAGACAGAGTGCCTGGTCGTTGGGAGGTGTGGGAAGTTTTTGTGCAGGTGTGTCGTTCTGCATTTCAAACCGTGAATAAAAGTGGTTGAGTACATCTGGGAGGGATGTGTCGTCATCACAGGGCTGTGGCGGGGGCTTGTAGTCAGTGATGGTCTGAATGGCTTGCCACAGGCTCCGTGTATCTCTGCTGTTTGTGAAATGATTATTGATTTTATTGCCATATGACTGTTTTGCATTTTTGATGCCACGGGACAGATTGGCTCTTGCTGTTTTGAGGGCTGCTTTATCTCCTGATCTGAACGCTTCATCTCTGGTTTTTAGCAGCCCACGAACCTCTGCTGTCATCCATGGCTTCCGGTTTGCACGTGTGGTGATGGTCTTGGTGACTGTCACATCATCAATGCAGTATTTGATGTAAGCAGTCACAGTTTCAGTGTACTCCTGCAGGTCTGTATGGTTATTATAGGTGGCCGCCTCTTTAAACATGTTCCAGTCTGTGTCCTGGAAGCAGTCCTGCAGTGCTGAGGTAGCATTGTCTGGCCATACCGTGATCTGCTTTTGAACCGGTTTGGCCAGTTTGAGAAGTGGTCTGTATGCTGGGGTTAGCATAACAGAGATGTGGTCCGAGTATCCGAGATGGGGGCGGGGTTCGGCTTTGTATGCGTTTTTCACTGTTGTGTAAACAAAGTCCAGTGTGTTATTTCCCCTTGTTGCAAAATTCACATGTTGGTAGAGCTTTGGTAAAACTGTCTTTAAGTTAGCGTGGTTGAAGTCGCCGGCTATGATGAAAAGCCGTCGGGGTTATTTGTTTGTTGTTCGCTGATGGCGCTGTACAGATCACGAAGCGCGTCCTTAGCATTTGCACACGGGGGAATGTACACCGCGACAATAACAATGGCCGTGAACTCCCGCGGCAGATAGAACGGTCGACATTTCACAACCATAAACTCCACCAGCGATGAACAGTGTTTGATAATACCGCAGCATTGTTACACCATTCTTTGTTGATATACACACACAATCCGCCCCCGCGAGTCTTACCAGACAGTGATGAATCTCTGTCCGCTCGGCAGCAGGAAAGTCCGTTAAGCTGAATGGCGGAGTCCGGGATGTTGTCGTTTAGCCATGTTTCAGTGAAACAAACACACAACAATCCCTTGTCTCATGCTGTGTAGACCGGCTGAGTTGAATTAAGTCCAGTTTGTTTTCCAGAGAGCGAACGTTTGAGAGCATTAGTGATGAATCGCTGGTCTAGTTGGGTTAGCCCTAGCCTAGCTCGAATACCTCCACGCTTGCCGCGCTTCTGTCCCCTCTCACACCGCCGGCGTCGCCGTTTTGTGCGTGGAGGTGGCATCAGTAGGCGAGGCCGCGGTCTCGGGGTCCGGCTTCAGCAGCAGACCGAGGCCTTGTAGCTTCTCAGTAGTCGCGGTGAAAGCTGATGTTTGTACACATTGCCGATATCCAGGAGGCTCTGGCGATCATAGATGTGTTTTCGGGTGTTTGTCCTTTGATTTTTTGATAAAGTCAGACAGTTTGAAGACGAGGAGACGAGACTAACAGACATAAAAACCGTTTCTAGGACCCGGAGTAGCCGCTGCGTCTGAACGCGCTGCCATCTTGGATAAACATCACGTCACAACATTTGAAATATTCGCGTTTTAAAACTATGAAGGCGAGCACTTTCAGCAAGAGTTTTGTCGGTGAAGAAGTAATCAAATCCCATTAAATTATTCACTATAGAAAGTGAAAGTAAAAAACTGACCGAGAGCTGAATCTACTCAACATGTTCTGATAACGTATATAGGCCTAACCTTAATTTATTTTCTTAATATTATATTGTGGCCCATGGTGAAAAAAAAGAGAATTATTTTGTGTTAAACACGTTGTTTTTTAAATGAGGACTAATATAACATCTTCATTGCTGCACGTCGGTTATGTAGTGATGCGCTATTAATTTATTGTGGGGCTAATTAATTGTAATATTGATTTGATAATAAAAGTAGCCTCATATTAATAATTGTAACAGACCTTATGTTTGATTGTGTTATGACGCATTAATTATGGATGTGCTGGCGCTCGTTCTATGTGTGTGTGTGCAATGCATTTTCATCTCGCTGCTTGCCGTAGGCAATTCAAGTCATGCATTGCGTACTTGGGGTGTCACGGTCTTCCGGTTTTCCTCTCACATGTGTGTGAGACGTTTAATAGCCTAAAGTCAAGAACAGTTCAGACAGTTTTCGTTTATTGTTATCTTATTAATAACGTGTTTAGGCGAACCCTGCACGAACGCTCAGTCACATAATTATCATTCAGATCACCGCAAGGGGGGGCTTGAGATCATCTTAGGGGGGGCTAAGCCCCCCCAAGCCCCCCCTTGACGCCGGGCCTGCTTGCAAGTCTGGTGGCGTATGTCTCTGCGTTGACCTTCGGGGCCTAACAAGGCTGTGGTGCCAGACAAATACCCACTGTCGACAACTGAGGAAGTCACAACACTCTTCTGTGGTTCCTCAGCAGAGGTGGACAGTAACGATGTAGTAACTCATTTACTCGAGTACTGTACTTAAGTACACGTTTTGAGTCTCTGTACTTTACTTGAGTATTATTTTTTCTGGAACCTTGCTACTTCAACCTCACTACATTTGAAATAAAAATATTGTACTTTTTGCTCCGCTACATTTATATAAAGGTCCTCAAGTTGAAAGTCATTATATGTAGCAGTTTTTCCAGTGTGTTCAAATTCAGATTCACTGAACCCTTTTTTGTGCATAAATTCATCCTGCGATCTGCCAGGACCTTCCAGTGTTGCCAAGTCTTACAGTATGTCTAAGCCTGCACTAACCTGGCAACCTTAGGACCTTCCCCGCTAAAATAATGTAAACGTCTGCGATACTGCACAGCTAAAAGTGCTATAAAAAGGCACATATTTATAGTGTGGTGTGATCGTCTGTGTTCACCACATTGATTTTAAAGAGACAACTGTATGTGATGGATCATCAAAGGTCAGCAGCAAACACATTGGTTAATAAAATGAGATTATATATATTTGTGTTGTTTAACATATTTAATTATTGCAGGTTTGCGTTATATTCTGAGTTTGCATTTCACTGTTTTAATTCATTTTGATGAATACTGAATCAGTTTTTTGTGAGTGGGATGAATTAATACACATTCACATTTAGTCTAGATTAGAACAACAGTAAGATCATGTTCACAAAGCACACTGTCAGTCAGTAAATGGAAAAAAAATTACTCAGATATTTTCTAGTAAATTAAAAAGTAATGCGTTACTTTACCAGTTACTTGAACAAAAAAAATGATTATGTAACTCACGTTACTTGTAATGCGTTACCCCCAACACTGGTAACTGTAGTTTAATATTTGTAGCTAAACTGTGGCAGTACATTTACATTAAATTTACATTTAGTCATTTAGTAAATCACAAATAGTCACTTACAAAGCAATCAAAACCAACAAAAGAGCAACAACATGCAAGTGCTATGACAAGTCTTGGTTAGCCTAACGCAGTACACGTATAAAGTGTTTTCTTTTATTTTTATTTTATTATTTTTATTAGTAGACAGAATATATAAAAAAGAAACATTGTTTATATTTATATATATATATATATATATATATATATATATATATATATATACAGAACAAATAGGTAGAATAGAAAAAAGAAAGCTAGTGTTAGTTTTACAAGAAAAGCTAGCAGTTAGAGAATAAATACGCAATTGATTAGGGATCAAATGTGTTGCATTTTATTAGTAAAAAGAAGACAGATAGATTAAATAAAATTAGAAAAGAGAGTGCTATAATTCAAAAGAATACAAATGGTAGGCTAATATATCCATAAAAAATGGCTGCTACCAGATATAAAACACCTTACTACTCAGGCCTACTGGTAAATTGCTGCTAAAACTGGTCAAGAAAGTATATAAATCTGAACATTATTTTATTGTCAAAACAATACACATATTATGTATATGCATAATAAAATATATGCATAACCTTTTTTGCAAACAAATAATCAATAAGTAGGTTAAATGATCACACAGGTCAAAATGTTTTACTTCACTTTTTTACAACTTTGAAATCAATAAGCAGAATCAGAATGTATAAAATTAAAACAATACCCAACCCATGCCACATGTTGTGAATCTCACTGATTTCTAAGTATTTTATGAACCTTGATCAGTTGGCAAAATGGCAAAATTCAAAAAGATGGTTCTTTGGTGCAACGTGCACACCCATGGCATACTGAGCGAGTATGTTCCAGTTCTCTGAAAAGACTAAAGATACGTTTTATTTTCAATGTTTGCTTTGTTTGCCTAAAATTAACCATATCATAGCTTTCAATATCTCTTTGAAAAATAACTTTGTAACTTTTAAACAAGTATTAAAATTAGTTCAATGTAGCTGTAGGAGTGTTAATGCCATAAATAAAGGAACACCAAAGTATACCCTATTTGTGGAGAGTTTCACTCTTATTTCCAGCCTTAGCTTATGTACACAGTTATTAAAGCTTCACTGTGTCCTAATATGATGCAGCAACAGGCGATACAAGTTAACATTCCATGTTAATCTAATGCTGTTCCCTTTATTAGTCCACTACTATAGTCCAGTTGAAAGAGTGGATGTGAATTCAGGCACTGAGTGAGCAAAAAGGACTGCCGCTGTTGCATAGTTATTCCTCGCTGTTTAAAAATCATTAGAAAACATAGCAAACTGGCAATTCCAGTAGTAATGGAAAGATTTATCTTCAACTCTGTAACTAGCATTTATAATCTTGAATAAACTATTTAACAATCAGTTGAAAATAAATGTATGCCTGTATGATATTATGCTGTCCCCACATTGGACAAGCGGTTTGAAAAATAGATGGATAATTCAGCAGTCGGCGCCATCCTCTGGCAAGACACAGGAATTCATATTAGAATGACCCTGGTAGTGCATTATTGGGGTTTTATTCAATGTTAAAAGTGTCTAATGGGAGTTTGAATATAATTTTTCATGAACTTAATAGCCAAACTGAAATCAACTATAGGTAACTCGAATTAAATGAAACATTAAAGCTGTGAACTCATTGTGAGCCAACAAGTGTATTCCATAACAAAAATGGTGTCACTCACTCATTATATACTTTCAATAATGTTAAAAAGGTTTAATATTTATGAGCTAGATAATAAACTTTCGTTTGATTGGGAGTGCAGTGCACTTGCAGAGAGAACCCACCCACATGCGCTTCTGGTTGCCTGTGATATTTTATTGATTTTGTAGTGTCGCATAGCAGTGTCGTGTTTGGTATGTACAGACAAATTGCTAGTCACCAGTTAGGACACAGCATTACGAGTTCATATTTATTACGAGTTCATACAACTGAAGCTTTTAAAACTGTTTGTACATTCATGTCAGATTTACTTAGCCTCTCAGCCACCCCTGTTCACGTGTGTATTCATTCATTTATCTGTTTATTTATTTTTAGTCTTTCCTGCCATTTATAAGTATAGTTCTGCAATGACACATGTCCTATAATTTGTACAGCATTATCTAGATAAAATGCCAAGTTGGCTGAATCATGTATCCAATTTGTGGAACAACAATGTCCTCATGAGTTAATTACTCATTATTGATTCTTTTCTCAGACATAAAGATTTAAATCTGCTTAAACATATTCTCCTTCTGAGATCAGCCATACATTTCCTTCCAAATAACCAATTACGTTGAGTTTAAATGATAAACGATGCCACAAAACCTAAAAACCCCAAACTGACCTCGTGAAAATTACATTAACTTCTGTGATATGGCACAATATACTGAACATTTCTTACTTTTTTATTTTCTCTGAAAACATTCTATTAGCTAACATTGTTCATTTAAACACTCAACCTTCAAAGTGTCAGCTGTATGTTTTGACAAGCTCTTTTTTGTCTTCTTGGGCTGGATACAGGTCATTCAGACGATCAGTGCTGTGGATAAAGACGAGCCTCTCAGCGGTCATCATTTCTATTTCTCTCTCGCTTTCTCTGCTGCCAATAATAACAACTTCACACTCAGAGATAATAAAGGTAAACTCTGCAAACCATGCGAGAATTAAACGCGCTGTTTGTATAATGCATTTGTGACCAAAACATGCAATGTTTCAAATGCTGACATTTTCATGGCTGCTACAGCAACACACCTGCTGTTAGTTTGAGCAGATGGGCTGTTTGTCATTTTTTATTTATTTGCAATTCTGTTTGCTGGTGTAAAAAAATATGCTCTTCATCTTTACTGCAGCTTTAAATCAACGGTATTTTAATTCAAATTTGCTTATGACCATTTTAAATAGGAACCAAACAGTGTTAATTTTTTATTTAGTCTTAGTCTTTATCTTGAGACGAAAATGCTTAATAGTCACATTTTAGTCTTTTAGTCTTTCATAGTTTTAGTCGACAAAAAGTCATTGGATTTTTGTCAACTTTTAGTCAATACTTTTAGTCAAACTGCAGTTACCATCATTTATTTTGGTATCTATTTTATATGTAGTATTCAAACAAAAAGAGTCATTAATTCTTCTCTCTTTAGACCAAATCAATTAAGATTGAGACATTTGAATCAAAGATTTAATTTGTATAAACTGGAATACATTTTCATTTTTTGATAGAGAAACAAATTAAACAAATTTTCTAGATACAGCAGGTTTTCTTAACAAGTATACATTTATTTAACATCTTTTTCTGGTTAACATTGATGACAGATAATTAAGAAGGCTGTCCAGTTAAGACGGAAGGTATGCATGTAATACATTGACACACATTCAGTTTTCACCCACCTGTTCGCGCTCACTTAAGCAATAACCGACTGTATTTATGTGAGATACTCTACACGATAGACATTTAGACTGCTGTGTGTGTATTTGAGCACTGAGAACTGATCACGTGCTGTAGGAGAACTGAAGAAGTGGAGCGCGCGTGAGAGAGAGAGCACTTCTATCCCGCCTTCACTAACTTTAAGTTAATCAACAACGAATTGTGAGTCTTTGGAAAAACAGGACGTCTGGTCACCCAGTCCCTAAGCCTTTGGGTGCTGAGGCCATTGTTTCAGATCGCCAGTTCGTTTTTTGGCAGTCTATCCATCCACTGCGGCTGCCATACTGAGACTAGATATGCAAAGGCCTCTTATCCAATGACAGAGATGCACATTTTGAAAGACAAGACAGTTAACTTAGTCCAGGGGTTCTTGGACCTCGTTCCTGGAGTCTCCCCAACACTGCATATTTTGCATAGCTCCTTTATCAATCACACCTGATTCAACTCATCAGCTCATTAGCAGCAACTCCAAGACCTGAAACGGGTGTGTCAGACAAAGGAGAGATAAAAAATGTGCAGTGTTGGGGAGGCTCCAGTAACGTGTTTGGGGAACCCCTGACTTAGCCTATAGAATGTATTTTGAATGTCCGGTAGTCCTCAAATAACATTTTACTCCCATCTTGTCTGAATAACGAAGACGCGGCATAAATTTAGTCAAAGTTGTTATAATCAGATATTAGTTTTAACTCGTCAACGTCTCATCTCAGTCACAGAAAAAGGTTCGTTGACAAATATTTTCCGTCTTCGTCAACGAAATTAACACTGGAACCAAATGTCCATTCTAAATGTTATAGTTTTCATCTGTCCTAAATTTCCATTTTAGGTTTTATAGTTCTGATTTATTTTTATACTGTATATAGGAGTACTGAAATCTGCAGTTTGATAATGTACACAACTTGAGGATATTGTTTAATTTAAAAGCTTATGTCAATTGTCAAGTAAAGCTACATTTCTTATTGCAGCCCTGCAGAATCATACCTACTAATATAATTTAGCTGATACAGAGAGACACAGGCAGAACATTTGTAGAACATAGAGATTTTCAATAATGTTTTTAGTTGAACTTTTCTGTAGGATTACAATCTTTTCCATGGAATGTGGATAAACAGAGCAAAACCGAAGTTGTTATTCAGTGAATCTATTCTATAATTGAGCAAATCCATAGAAAAATCAACCCGACCTGTTTTTAAAACAGTATCTACCTAATAGCTGAAAATATTAACTTAACATGTATGGATATTTTTTTTTTTTATGCGCATTTTGGGTCTCGACAGCCCCAGTCCTCAATATTTGTATTTATTTATTTTTTAATTGTTATTATATGGAAAAATGTGGCCAGGATATTAAAGATATTCAGTCTATTGAAGGTACATTTGCAGATAAACGGTGCTAAAATGTGCTAAAAGGAGTGAGAATATTTTATGTTTGCTAAACATAAAATTGAACTGTCAATCCTGGCTTTGGTGTCAGGTGACCAATTTTGATCTAATCTAGTTAGTTTCACTGTGCTTATTCTAAACCTTTACGCTTGGCCTTTCCTCTCACCTCAGATAACACCGCATCAGTGCTGACGAAGCGTGCTGGTTTCCGGCGGCAGGAGCAGGCGCTGTATCTGTTACCAGTGTTGATTGTGGACAGTGGCAGTCCGGCCTTGAGCAGCACTAACACTCTTTCTGTGCTAGTATGTGACTGCGGTGTGAACGGCGTTCCTCAGGCTTGTGGCCCAATGGCTTTCTCTCTTCCTGCGGGTCTCGGCACTGGAGCTCTGCTCGCTATACTGGGCTGCATCATCACTCTTCTGGGTAAGACTGTGATGGCACAACATCAAGCAGTGTAGAAACTGATTATACAAGAAAAGTGAGGGCAGCTGTCCAGAACATGATACATCTATTTATTGCTGTTTAGTTATATTTGTGATCTCTTTGTTTCACCCACTGCTACTGCATCCTGGAGGTCCTAAGGAATTTGTATGGTGGTCACAAGCCAAATCCTTAGGAATTAGCCTCTAGATGGGTGAAGGGAAGAAACTGCATTTTGACCAATGTGAAGTCCTGTCCTTCCTTGACTTCGTACCATAATTCTTCTTCTATCCCTCTAAGAGGTGTCTAGCCAGTACCCTAGCATATTTTTCAGATGGCATTGGACAGTCTGCTTATGTTGGTCTACCATGATTAAAATAAAAATGTAGCAAACCTTTGTCCACTGTTGTGGTCAGAGAGGGGATCAGCCATTAAACTAGGCCCTGGAATATGCCATTCACCACATTAGTTGTCAAAAAGTGTTAATTAAAACATGATCAGTTGTCCTGAATCAATACAACCAGCTGTAGAAATATCCAATATACACACACACACACACACACACACACACACACACACACTCACACACACATATATACATACATATACACTATGGCCTTTCATTTGACTTCATTGTTTTGTTTGTACTACATTGCATATACTGTGCATTTTTTTAAAATGTGATCATTCAAAATAAACACCAAAGATCAGATTTTATTCCAGTTTTTCTGGTAAAATTGATCATTCGCTTTCTTATTAGCCAGCACTAAAATGTATTGGTGGGAGATCTGTTGCAGATAGAGAATCCGTGCAACTCCATATTCCTCATCCTGGATTGACTCTGAAATAGTGAAATGCCACAGGTCAATTCAATTTATTTAAGTCTATCAGTGTTACAGTAGCCATATTCTGTGAGCATTTATATCTTGTTTTAGCCTGCCAAAATTATTGATTCGTTATAGTTTGCTTTCTGTGTTTTGGCTATAGTTGTGCTAATAGTGTGTGTGTGTGTGTGGGGGGGGGGGGTCCTTAGCCTCATGCATTTTAATTATGTACACATGGCAGAAGGAGAGACATGAGGCCTGAACATTTACCAATTTCTTATTGATTGCACATGATGGATCATTTGCACAATTTAATTGCAACAATACAATAAAAAATGTAGAATGGACACAAATGAAGATGAGGCAAGAGTCTGCAAAAGTTTAACGAACAAGGTAATAAATGATGACTGTAGATAATTAACTGATGGATTTCAGTGTTGATTACACCATAGTTTTTTTTTGCTGTCGTTATTTTTTTTGTCTCCATAGTCTTCATACTTGATTTCATATGTGACATCCTGCACCTTCAAAACGTTCAAGTGTTTGTGAATGCATTCAAGTCAAGTCACCTTCATTTATACTGGATCCAGATGACCGCAGTGACCATCTGATCTTGATACAGACTGGATCTAATGGCTACGGTGACCTCAGAATAAGAATGAAACAGACTAATGTTAGCATAGATACCATTCGTAGAAGTGTTCCTGGTTCCGGTTGGTTGACCTAATTAATGCAGTCTAACAATCCTTTAACAGATTTGATTAATATACATGTGTTAGTGTGTTATGTGTAAGCCAGGTTAAACAGATGGGTTTTTAATCTAGATTTAAACTGACAGAGTGTGTCTGCTTCACGAACAGTGTTAGGTAGATTGTTCCAGAATTTCGGAGCTAAATAGGAAAAGGATCTGCCGCCCGCAGTTGATTTTGATATTCTAGGTATTATCAAATGGACAGAGTTTTGATGAGATCATAGCGGATGTGAAGGACAATAATACAATATGAGCTCGCTCAGGTATTGAGGAGCTAAACTATTCAGGACTTTAGATTCAAGATTCAAGTTTTATTTGTCACATACTCAATTATACAGAATATAATCAGCAGTGAAATGTAAGTCAGGTCCGCTCAATGGACAGTGCAATTGTATGTAACACAACACAAGATAATATACATAAAAATAGGTAAAAAAATAATAATAAGAATAAAAAATAAAGAAGAATAAAATGTGCAATAAAATAACATGTGCAGGTCAGTAAACTGTAGACTTAACAAATAATAATATAAGCAGGGATGTGCAAGAAAAATGTGCAAACAGGTTTTACAGGGTATATACATGGCAGCAATACGGATTATGGAGAATAGTGAATATCTTACTGATTATTAAATGGAGTCATGTTGATGTTATGAGACCGAGTTTGAGTTTAGGAGCTTGATGGCCTGAGGGAAGAAGCTCCTCCTAAGTCTCTCAGTTTTTGCATGCTCCTGAAGCGCTTGCCAGATGGCAGCAAAAAGAAAAGATGGTCACCAGGGTGATTTGAGTTCTTGATGGTTTTAGCAGCTCTGCTTTTGCAGCGTTTGAGGTAGATGTCCTGCAGAGAGGGGAGAGCAGACCCTGAGATGCACTCAGCTAAGCACACAACTCTCTGCAGAGCTTTGGGAGAAGTGTCCATACCACACTGAGATGCACTGAGTCAGTACACTTTCTATGGCCCCTGAATAGAAAGTTTTCAGGATTGTTGGTGAGACCCTGAATTTCCTCGGCTGTCGCAGATGGTAAAGTCTTTGCCTGGCTTTCTTAACCTGTGTTTGAATGTGTGCAGTCCAAGTCAGGTCCTCTGAGATGTTTACACCAAAGTACTTGAAGCTGCTCATCCTCTCCACAGGGTTCCCACTGATCATAAGAGGATAGTAGGCCCCCTGCTGTCTCTTCCTGAAGTCCACAATCAGCTCTTTAGTTTTGCTCACATTCAGAGAGAGACCGAGTTGCTGGCAGCATGATTTAAGTCTCTCTACCTCATCCAAGTATGCGGTCTTATCATTGTTGGAAATGAGGCCAAGAACCACAGTATCATCAGCAAATTTGACAATAGAAGTGGAGCTGTGAGAGGACACGCAGTCGTGTGTGTAGAGAGAGTAGAGCAGGGGACTCAGGACACAACCCTGTGGAGCTCCTACGTTCAGGGTGATGGAGTTCAAGGTGAACTGGCCCATTTTCACCATTTGAGGTCTGCAGTAATTAGTAATTAGCAAGATTTTAGCAAGTATTATTTGAAGTATTATTTTAGCAAGTATTATTTTAGCAAGTAATTAGCAAGATTTTAAAATCTGTACAGTGTTTAATAGGGAGCCAGTGCAGTGTTGACAGAACCGGGCTTATATGGTTGTACTTCTGGGTTCTAGTAAGAACTCTAGCTGTTGCATGCTACATGTACTTTTACAAGTTGTTTGAACTGAAATGTGAGTCGGCAGTGTTTGTACACAACCACCCTATAATGGTAAAAATCCTCCAGTGTTTTTTTTCTTCTATCTACCAAAATCTTTATCCCTTTCTCAAATTGAGCTGATCTCAGTGTGACGTCACATGGACCTGTCTTACCCCAGACCCGCCCTCAGTAAGCTGTCATCAGTTGTTTCACCACCGGAGCAGATGTAGACAATAATGACTCCTAAGTGATTGTGGTGTTTTGTTGTTTGCAGCCGCAATGTCGGCTGCCCACTGCTCCACTTGGATGGGTTAAATGCAGAGAACACATTTCACTCCTCATTATACTCTGTATAATTGTGTATGTGACAAATAAAGCTCATCTGAGCTTAATTTGTATTTGTTTGTTGGATGTAATAGTGAACATTGCAGTAGTCATTTACTCCCGTCATCTGATCGGCTGAAGAGGATTACGTTTGGTTTTGAAGGGAATGCGCCCTCAATCTACCTAAATGTGTCTATGTTCACGCGAATCATTCGTTACACAGCTTCATCTACAAAATAAATAAACGCACATTTTTCTATAAGGATGACATCATGCCATACTTTTTACACATTTAATTGAATTGTTATGCTGTAAAAAAACTATTTCTAAGAAAAAAGGCATTAAATAGCGAAGTATTGTACTTTTTCAAAAGAAAGCAAATGCACTCTTTGCTGAGCCGCGGCGGTCTCGGTGAATCAGCAGCATCAAACAACTGAATGGAACAAAAAGTGTTGAACTTGAAATTGTTTTTGCGCAAGTGCACTTGCTAAATGAAGGCGGATTGTATAACATGGATAAAAAAAATTATTAGCGAGCTGCAGTTCCTCTTCAGGAACTCGAACTGCGTCCGGAGACGCTATGGGAATGCTTTCAGCATGACCGGCTCTGAATACACGTGTTTTCAGTCTAATTGATGGCGCGACGTCACGAGCAAGGTGACGTAATGACCAGCTGGTATAAAAGCATGTGCGGTGAAACCGGCGTCAGCTTTCTATCATTCAGCTAGCGCTCTGTGTACTGTTTGTCTTATTTGGTGTTGTCTGTCTATCTGCAAGCATGTCTAAAAGTCAGCTTAAGGCTAAGCATTTAGAGGGCGAGAGAAACGAAGCACATTACAGGCAGTGTGTTCGTCCCTGAAAATGTTACATGTCTGCAGGAGGCACACACAGCCTGTGTGTGGTTTGTTTGGGAGCGAGGCACGCAGAGTCGGCTCTTGAGGGAGCCCACATTGCTGTCGACTGCCCACATTGCAAGCTTCTCCCACTGCATTTGCTTCACTCCCGGAAGGCTCTGTTTAATGAGAGGGGAGCCTTCACTAGCACTCCCCGTGGTGTTGGTCCTGCTGCCACCAAGGCGGAGCGGTGTCGGCGCTCGTGGAGTTCGCAGTTAGATCTAATGGAGGGATTGGAGACGAGTGAGTCTCTATCTCCGTCCACACCATCAGATCTTACATCCGCTCCCCGAGATTGGAAGCCCACGCCGCGGATACTTCCCCTCGGGCAGCCGGCTCGCCGCTTCTCCTATCTTCCTCCGAGGAGGTTGATGTGGAGAGCGTTGACAATGTTCCCTCTCATTCGCCCCAATATGAGGAGCTTATGGATGTGGTCACTCATGCCGTGACCACATTGAACATCAATTGAGTGTCGCGTTGAACTGCAGAGAGGCAAGCTGGACGAACACTTTCTGCTGTTTAAAACACCCCCTCCACATCGAAGCCTGCCGTTTTTTCCCCGATCTCCACACTGAGGTGTTGAGATCGTGGGAAAAACCATTTTCGCACCCCCTCTTCGTCCCCTCGTCCGATTACTATGGTAATGTTATGGGGATGAGTGAGCGCGGTTACAGAACGATGACTCAGGTGGAACAGATGCCCGCGAGCTATCTGTCCCCTAATGCTGCGTCATCTTTGAAGGCTCTGACTTTGCCCTCAAAGCTGCGCACATCATCAGCGCTGGTGGGAAAGGGGTAAGCGGCGGCAGGTCAGTCTGGTTTGTTTCTGCACACCACAGCGGTAGCCCCGTTCTAGCCAGGCCGAGTTTGGTTCTCGGACCTTATTTATCTCCTCGATGGCTCTCCATGGGAGATTCCCGTCAGGAGGGATCTCCTCTCACAGGCAGGGGGCACCCTTGTGCATCCTCTGCTCGGAGTTGTAGAAGCTGTGGGTGTGGTCCCCTGCCGGTGCACCGTTCCAGGGCCACTAGCCGCTCTGATTAAACCAGAGGCCAGTCTTGAGCATGGTCTAAGCATGGAAACTACTGCCAAATGTGTCTCGGTGGGTCCTGCACACTGTAGAGACAGGCTACAGAATCCAGTTCGGTTCTCCTCCACCTCGATCCAACAGGGTGGTTCCCACTCTGGTGGACCCCGGGCAGACTCTGTTAATGGAACGAGAAGTAGATACTCTCTTAAGGAAGGAAGCCATTGAGGTGGTTCCTCCTCACGAAAGAGAGTCCGGGTTCTACAGCCGGTACTTCATAGTTTCGAAGAAGGATGGATGGTTGTGTCCCATTTTAGATCTGCGTCAGTTGAACCGCTCATCAGTAGACTGAATTTCAAGATGCTCACACTCAAAAGGTTGTGTCTCAGATCAGGTCAAGCTCATCCTTGAGTTTTAACTTTTTAACAAAACCTGCCTTGAATTGTCCCTCATTCAGAAAGCAAAGGAGTAAAATGATTTGCGCAGACATAAACTAGTTTAGGTGTATTCGTTGTCGCATTACCATCAAAATCAAAGGCTAATCCACTGCGTCCTCGGTGGCTCTGATGTTTGGAGAAAATTAGGACTCTTATATTCTCCTACATCTAACAACAAAACACCTGCACTGCTTACAAGACAAAGTTGTTGCAACAGCTGCTCAAGCACAGAGAAAATTACAGACTTCCTACAACTGGCTGAGGGCGGAAATATGCTAATACAGGACAGTACGTCAGTGGTCGTGGGAGGGGCCTGAGCAATATGACATCATGTTTTCTTGATAACGGTTTAGGTTTTTGGGGGATTAAAAAAAGAAGTTAATGGATTTGAATCATTGAGTGATAAAGGGTTGTTGTGTCTACGGACTACCAAGACACATTTTTATGCAAATGAAGATATTTTGCCTCCAATCTTGATTTAAGTAATGAAGAATTTTGAAAGATTGACAGTAATCAGTGTTGAGCACTACTGTAAGGTTAACCCTGCCTGATTTACATGTTTAAAAAATAATTACCAGTTGAAAACACTGAAATTTCAAAAAGTAATCTAATGTAATCAGTTACATTACTTTAATAAAGTAATTGAGAAGTTACACTACTTATTACATTTTAAGAAGGGTAACTTGTAATCTGTAACCTATTACATTTTCAAAGTAACCTTCCCAACACTGATTAAATATAACAAATTGTAGTGTTTGGACCGATCAGAAACACAACTTTGTTATTGCAGTAACCCTGCAACAGTATGAGAGGAAAATACATTTTGTACATGTGCTTGGCTGAGGAGCTACTGAACACCTCAAAGTCAGAATTTTCCCCCAAAATTATAATGGTGCAGAGCGTCAGTGTTTTCTCTCACACCATGATAACCCTGTGCAGTGTTTCTCTTATGGGTGTGTGAATTCACACTGCACGATTTTAGCCACAATTTTCACTCATCGACAGGTTTTATGAAATCACAGACAAATGACCGAAATCTGAGGCAAATTGGTGCTCATTCATGCGAGTGACAATCACAAAGTATCAATAATCAAAAACGTGATCTGAGAGAATCGCCAACGTGTCGGCACCTGTGAAATATTTGGGATGCTAAATATCTGGACTTGTCTGTGATTCAAAATCCTGCTGTGTGAAATGAGTTCTGACTGAAAAATACATCGGCAATGACGACTTTGAAAAGACTAAGTTAATCACAAGTACAGAGGGCATAAAAATCTACACGCCCCATTAAAATTCTAGTTTTCTGAGATGTATAAATTGATCCAATTAAAATCTTGTCATATCTTTTTCCACATTCAATGTAATATTGGACTAACCTTAAATTTTAAAGCATAAGAAAAATAAAAAACAGCAGCAAGCCTTTTTGAATAAAATTCTATCAACTTGGCACTTGTTACTAAATATTTACTGGGCATATTTAGCTTACAAACCAGAAGGGGGGGGGGGATCCTAAATGTTTTATCAATGCAGTTGTGGTCCCCTTAAGTTGGTTTAACCATTGAACCTTCATTTCCAACATGCAGCTTGTCTATTTCTCTTCTAGTTCTGATGCTGTTGATCATGGCAATGAAACACAGACGAAAAACACCTCTTTTCATCGAGGACGAGCGTGATGTGAGGGAGAATATTGTCCGGTATGATGATGAAGGAGGAGGTGAAGAAGATACGGAAGCTTTCGATATGGTCACCCTGCGCAATCTCAATAGCAAAGGTGATTCAAAAGTCCAGGATGCCAGTCCAGAAACAGCCTCTGTCAATCCATACTCAGCTTCTGCTACCTCCAGGACATCTTATAAAACAATTCCTGACAACATTGTCTTTCAAGAGTTTATATGGGACAGGCTGAAAGTGGCTGATGTGGATCCTTCCGCACCACCATACGATTCGCTGCAGACGTACGCATTTGAGGGAAATGGCTCCGTAGCAGAGTCTCTAAGCATGCTAGAATCACAGAGTGCAGATTCAGAGCAGAGTTATGACTACCTCAGCAGCTGGGGGCCACGCTAGAATCACCGAGTGCAGATTCAGAGCAGAGTTATGACTACCTCAGCAGCTGGGGCCACCTTCAAAAAACTAGTACGTACGAAATCTTGAAGCAAGCAGTGTTTTTCTCCTAGCGTTTCCTATCAAGGAGAATTTTGGCCTATAAACATCTGAGAACATAACAACTGTTATTGCTCTAAATGTGTAAAGGCAACATGTAAGGTCTACATTTTGTTTGTTGCCTTCAACAGATTTGTAGAAACAAAATCATGG
Source organism: Ptychobarbus kaznakovi (assembly GCA_027422405.1). NCBI lineage: Eukaryota > Metazoa > Chordata > Actinopteri > Cypriniformes > Cyprinidae > Ptychobarbus > Ptychobarbus kaznakovi. The sequence goes on along the minus strand of CM049814.1, from coordinate 14,760,600 downwards.
TACCAGAGTTAGATTTGGTAGGTGTACTGCAGGTTCCTCAGATTTGGCCATTGCCCTGGAGAGTTTAGTTCCAACCTTAATAAAAAAAGACACCTGAACAAGCCTATTAAGGTCTTAAAAGACCAAACATTGTATCAGATCCAAAAACCAAACAAACTGTGCTAATATTGTGCTGTAGTACTCCCAAAAATCATGACACTAATCCTTATATGCATAAAATCTCAGTTGGACAGACAGTGATCCATCTTTTCTGAAATCCATCTTTTCTGGATCTAATTAATGAATCGTTAGCAATCTCAAAAATGTGTATCTGTATTCAAATAAAAACGTAAGTGGACTTAAAACAAATAATGTAGAATCACATGAGCCAGTTTTAAATATCATTCTGTTCCCTTCTTCTTTTTCCATACAAATGCCTGGTATGATCCATTACATTAGTTTGTATTATTATAATTCTAACTTTTCTTAAATGAGTATATATAATATCTACAATAATACGAATCAATATCTACAATAATACAAAGTTTTAAATACAAGGAAAACATTATTTATTAATTCATTCATTCATTTTCCAGACCTTGTATAGTTTTTATATCAGGGCAGTCATCCATAAAATCGTGTCTGCTTGCCAGCTTTAGGAAAGAGGGAGACAGAGTAACATTGTGTATCATATAGTACAAGTTAATTTAAATAGATAGTAAAAATGTATATGATTCATTATATTATATAGTACTCTTGGCATAGCTCTGATTTCTGAGACACACAGAGACAGTAACACGGTGATTGATTTACATTCTTTGTTTCATGCATAGTGTTTACACTTAATCACTTCAGATTAATCAGTATTGCATCGTGTTTTGAGAGGTTTATGTAAATATTGTGCTTTCTCTGGCTCACATGTTATCCAGTAAACACAAGAGTGTGACTGTCTCGGCGGAATTTTTTTTTCTTTCAATTATCCGGTAGAATTCGTTATTTGTTTTAAAGCCATTTTCTGTGCCTTTCCAAATAAGGTATAAGCAGATGCCTATCCAGGACAATGCCAGCGTGGACACTGTAAAGTACACTATTACAAGTGCTCATAAATGGCTGTTGAGATGTTATTCTCAACTAAAACTAAGTGGAGGCTTGGACCAGTTAACTGTTTTCATTATATCATAAATGAACAAGCGAGTTAATTACAGTTACGTTCTTAAAGAAAATTACAGATAGGTGAGTTTGATGATGGTTTAAGCTAAACTCTCCAGTGCGTGGCCCTCCAGAGATGCGATTGAGTAAACCTGGCACACTGTATATAAACCACTGGATAAATTTAAGATACATTCATTATGACAGACCTGTAATTTTCTGAACATCTACATCTTATAATTCCACCTGGTTAAAGCTCAAATATTTTATATTTTGAATTTGTTTTTGAGACTTTCAGATAAATATTTGTGGAAAGATTTTTGTAAACCTCAGCTTGTCAGTGTTAATGTATAGACTTTAAGCATTCTCTTCATTGTGATGTGTAGTTTCAGTCTAGCTCAAAAATTATTTACAGCAAAGGTCCCATGGAACAATTTATTTCTTATTATTATTATTATTTTTACGTAACGTTTAAATATGCTTTAGGAGTATATGCTACTGTATCTAATAAAAAATAGTTTAACCTCCATCATATTAAACACTGTTCAGCAGTCACCGTTTACAAAGATGTACATGATTTCATGAAGCTGCACTGAAATTAATTTGCATAATAAAGTGAAAACTTGCACAGGTATGTGCAGTACTGAAGGTTTTCCAATCCCTCTTGGATACCTGCTATTCTTTTGACTGATGGTTGAAAGAGGTCATCTTTGGGAATTTTCTGTTATCAGGTAAAGGAAGATTATGTCTTATTGGGAAAAATATATATCTATATACAAATACATTAAATAAGTCCTGGAGCAATACAGAAAAGTATTGGATTGAAAGTCACATGTCTCTTTATATTTATATATGAGTTTATATTTCAAATCTGAAGAAGATACCATGAGAAATTAGATTTTCCTACATATAGACCCCAACCCCCCACCCACACACACACGTTTGAGGAAAAACATTTATTTACCAATTGTATTGAAGAGTTTTACAAACTATTTAACGATTTTAGTCATTATACATACCACTGTATGTTTTTCAATTATACAATTATTATAGACAGTATCTTAGACATCATATAAGTGATTTATTGGACCACTAAAATGTACAATAAGAATAATTTGAGTAATAAAATGTAAGAAAAAAACAAAGTACAACTCACGTACATACTCTGATTGCCAGACATACATTGATATGGCCAGACATTTACAACAATTGGTGGTAATAGTCAGTAATCACACACTGATGTGCGGTAATTCAGTTAGCGTAATCACAGCTGATTATCAGTCACACAGATGCCAATCATACAGATAGAGCCACATTCCCCACAAAACACAAATATACATATTAAAAATGTAAAAATAAAACGTTTATTTTGTCCAAAAAGCCGATCGCTAAGTTATATCTTCATCTTTCTCTTTACCTTTCTCTCCTTCCCTTGCTAGCTTGAATTTATTTGAACAATGCCTGAGACTTAGTGTTAGGGGCACTTCCTCTGTCTGTTTGCCTCTTCAAGATTAATCACTTTATGTATTCCCCAATTGTAAGTCGCTTTAATGACTAAATATAAATGTAATTTGAATAAAGAAATAATCAGAAACAATCTCACAAAAAATGTTAGGAAACATATAGGGAACAAAGACTTCAGGGGAGAGCTAGGCCAAAATAACAAACTAAACCAAAAATATTTATAAACGACCTGGAAAGATAATCCCAAAAAAGTACACACATCTTCCCACTCTTCCTATCTACCAATAACCAGGAGAAAAGAGGAGAAGTACAAACAAAAATGTCACCCACCCTCTACGTTCCCTAAAATAAAGAAAAAACATCAAACAACAATATTAAACACAGTTAACATTAAACAATAATAATCAAATGGTTCTCAACAACTTCAGATCTCTTTCTGCTTAAGAACACTTCCTCCCGTCATCATCCAATCACCGCAAGCATCACTGATTGAACACACAACACAACACAACACAACACAGACATATAAACAATTACAAAACACATTAAATAGTTCTTGGATGTAACAATATATGTGTGTTTTGTGGGGAACGGGGCTTTATCTGTATGATTAGCATCTGTGTGGCTGATATCAGCTGTGATTACTCTGACTGAATGAGGGCTATCAATATAAATGCCGATGGGACGTTATAGACTATATGGCCCATATCTGTATGATTATCATCTGAATTACCCCACTCATCAGTGTGTCATTATTAACAGTAATCGGTGTGAATGTTTAGCCATATCACTCTGTGTCTGGAAATCAGAGTATGTACTAGCCTATATACAAAGGATTTTTTTATTTTTTTATTTATTTCTTTTTATTACTCAAAATATTCTTATTGTATTTTTTTTTGTGGTCGAATAAATCACTTATATGATGTCTAATATTATATCTATAATAATTTTATAATTGAAAAACATACAGTGGTATGTATACGGACTAAAATAGTTTGTAGAAATCTTCAATATATTTGGTAAACAAATATTTTTCCTCAAACATGGGTGTGTTTGTGGGGGGGGGGGGGGGCTATTTATAGCCTCAGGAAAATCAAATTTTTCATGATATCTTCTTCAGATTTGAAATATAAACTCATGAGACATGTGTCTTTCAAACCATTACTTTTCTGGATTGCTCCAGGATGTATTTCATATATTTTTATATAAAATACAATTATTATTATTTTTAATTCAATGTGGTTGACTTTTTTCAAGGCACTTCAGTCTCTATAACTTTTTATCATTTTGAGCATTATCAACTCTGGATGATGGATAGTAAAGCCCAAAGAGTCCTCTTTACAAATACACCAAAATTGTGTATGTAGCACACTGAAGTCAGGAAATGTTATTATTTTAAGATTGGGATGTCTTTTTCAACTGTGAATCCAACAATCCCAAAATGGGTGGTGCTGGCTAACAGGTTAAATACAAAATACAGTTGATTTTTTTCACATGTATTCAAATAAAAAATTTAAAATGTGTTTTGTATCTCAAATACGTATTTGAAATACTGCCCATCCCTGGCAGCAGCATTATTTCCTACATGCTCACAACAGCATGTTGTGGATGTATTGGTAGTAGCAAGTCTCGGTACTTGCTCTGCCACAGCAGAAGCAGAAGCGTAGCAGATCTATTCCGCCAAGACCAAACACATTCACATTGTCATGTACATTACTATACCAATCTCTCCCAGAGTTATCATGACAGAATTATATTTATGTGTATATTTAGATTTAGAATAATGGCCTGGTCTATTTTGAGATAGTTACTGGATGATTGTACATCACCATATACCTCTCTCTTCAAGGTTCAAGGTTCTTTATTATTCGTCACATACACAATCATACAGGGTATAATCATTAGTGAAATGTAAGTCAGGACAGGTCTGCTCAATGGACAGTGCAAAATAAATAAAAATAAAGCAATGCAACATAACACAAGAGAATATATATAAATATAGGTAAGAATAAAATAAAAATAGGAACAAATAATAAAATGAGACTGAGTTTGAGTTTAGGAGCCTGATGGCCTGAGGGAAGAAGCTCCTCCTCAGTCTCTCAGTTTTTGCCATCATGCTCCTGAAGCGCTTGCCAGATGGCAGTGAAATAAAAAAAAAATGGTTACCGGGGTGATTTGAATCCTTGATGATTTTAGCAGCTCTGCTTTTGTAGCGTTTGAGGTAGATGTCCTGCAGAGAGGGGAGAGCAGACCCTGAGAATCGCTCAGCTAGGCGCACGACTCTCTGTAGAGCTTTGCAGTCCTGGTTTGAGGAATTACCATACCACACTGAGATGCACTGAGTCAGTACACTTTCTATGGCCCCTGAATTGAAAGTTTTCAGGATTGCTGGTGAGACCCTGAATGTCCTCAGCTGTCGCAGATGGTACAGTATTTGCCTGGCTTTCTTGACCTGTGTTTGGATGTGTGCAGTCCATGTCAGGTCCTCGGAGATGTTTACACCGAGGTACTTGAAGCTGCTCACCCTCTTCACAGGGGTACCACTGATCATAATAGGAGTGTAGGGCCGCTGCTGTCTCTTCCTGTCTAAAATCAGCTCTTTAGTTTTGCTCACGTTCAGAGAGAGACAGTTGTCCTGGCACCATGATGTAAGTCTCTCTACCTCACCCAAGTATGCAGTCTCATCTTTGTTGTTAATGTTCAGCATGGGAGAGGTGGGAAGATGTTTTTGGGGGGTGCTGCACAATCTTGTCTACTGGACCTGTCTGAGGGAGGTCGAGACTAGTGCGATAAAAATGGCTCCCGACATTTTCCCATGAAAACAAAACTAAAACTCCTATTCTGTTTGTTTTCTAGTAAACATGTGTAGTGACAGGCATGTAATATGTGTAAGGCATGTACATATGAGGTGTATAAGCAGTAGGTAGAATGAACTGGCTATGCATATGTAACGGGTCCCGGCCAGGGGTCCGCTAGCAGATATATTTTTATAACCCTGGTCGAAGTACTCTGGAAATATGACACAGAAATTAGTGACGCGGGACAACACTTGCTCTTTCTCCATTCAACCGGATTATATTTATTAATCCAACTTCATTTCAACTTTTTATCTGCAATCACAAATTATTACTGTTATTTTTGGTTGCTCTGTATTGAGAAACAGGTTATATCCACAATTGGATAACATGAAGTCACATATACTTCAAAAGTACATTTTCACATAAATGTATCTCACATATTTCCTCAACATCAACTCATCACAGTTTTATCTTAAACCATAAACACATTTTCTCTCTAAAGCATATTCCCTGTGTATCTCTCATTAAATATGAGTATTTCTGTATTCAGTATACATTTTGTAAGTGTTCACTTTATACATCAGAATAAATTCTATTTGCAGTTAAGTGAATTATATTTACATTAATATGAGTACAAACTTCAATAGTAAACATGTCTCATAACTTTTACACTAAATTTCTATGAACCGAAAACTGTGTTAGTCTAATATTACCACGTGCGTCAAATACTACCCCGTGCATTTCACTCAAAGCTACATCTGTAAACTGCTTTTACTCTGTACATTAGCATTATTTATCACCCGTAATGCACAGTCTTACACACACAGTTACTTTACACATACACAGTAATAAACTCAGAAATATCCTCGAGCCATTAGGAATACATAAAAGAAAGCATTAGTGCGAGCGTCGGCCGCCATTTCCTCCACTTCACAACGTTGAATATTCACACACTTAACATACCTTTAGCTTCTCAAACACACATCACCGGGGATTCATAGTAGCTTAATAAACATTTGTAGTCACATAAAAGATGTAAAACTAACCTGGAAATATGACACAGAAATTAGTGACGCGGGACAACACTTGCTCTTTCTCCATTCAACCGGATTATGAGCTTGTCTTCCTCCGCGCCTCGCTAAGGGTCCCAGAGTAACGCGGCTGAAAGGTATTGCCACCTGTGTCCGTTCTATGAAACAGCATGTCATAGTGCGCTTCTGTGTATTCTCTCAATAGTATTTAATGTGTAATAAAAGGAAAGAAAACAAAAGATAATAATCTCAACAAAACCTATTTTTGTGAGTGTCACACGAGCGGCTGGCATCCCGGCGGTCTGAGCGGTTCTTTCACCGTCTGCTTTTGTTCTGGTAATGGCAGATGCCATTTTGTGTGTCTGGCCATACACACTTCTCCCGAGGTGGCAGCAATCACTGCAGAATCTCCCAAAGAGGCCGTCCCTGAACACCTGGTCTCAACCCTGGCAGCCTATTCTGCCTGGTACCTATCAAGTAAATATGCATGTGGATACGGCCAAAAATATCCTCACCCGACATATATGTAACTCCATATCTCCTTCCTTAATGAGCTAAATAACTTCTATGTTCGCTTTCAAAGGGATAAACAAGAACTGACAAACAAAATCGGCTTTGGTAGGTTTTGGTTGAGTTCATGTTGGTTTTACATTTACATTTACACATTTAACAGACGCTTTTATCCAAAGCGACTTACATTGCATTCAGGTTATACATTTTTTGTCAGTACATGTGTTCCCTGGGAATCGAACCCACAACCTTTGCGCTGCTAACGCAATGCTCTAACCACTGAGCCACAGGAACATGGTTTTCAGGTGTTTTTGGTAGATTTTGTGTGGTTTTGGTTGGGTTCCCGTTCTTGTGGGGATGATATCGGCCTGGTTTCCCTTACCAAAATGTAGTCTATTTCAAGTTTATTTTATTAAGTATACTTAAGTAAAGATTTTAAGTAACATTTTTAAGTATACTTTATATAGTAAGTCTACACATATCAGTATATTTGTAGTATAATCGTAAGTGTACTATTTCAATACTCATTGGGACTAAATTGGCCCACTGTCTGGTATATGAAAGTTTACTTTTAAGTATAACAGTAGTAAACTTTGAGTACACAGCTAGTTTACGTCAAAGATTTTAGCTTGTACTGCAACTATACTAAAAGTGAACTTAAAGGTTTACTGATAGTTTCCTAATTAAATACTAGTAGCATTTTTAGTACACTTTGAAGTATAGTCTGAGTAATCTACTAGTTTAGTAGTTTTGTACCGAAAGTAAAGTGAACTTTACATCATACTTTAATTATACTACTATGTCCCTTTTTATGTATTCATTTGTATATATTTGTATATTGAATATGAAAAACAAAAGAAAGAACATATCTGCTTGTAAAACAATTTTGCACTATTGCATTCTTTTTTTAAACACTTGAATGTGGGTAAGTTTCATAAATAAAAAATAAAGAAATAAACAACATTTTGAACAAAATTCTGAAAAAATAATTGGATATAGTATGATAGTAAAAATGGATAATCAACACCTCAAAGCTTGACAGTCATTATTACCTCTTTATTGGTGACATTTTATTCCATATAGTTTTGATGCTGTTTTATGTCAGGTGATCATGTTAGATTACAGCAATGTCCCAATCTGGAGTGTACAGAATCCGGAGGGCACTTTTAAAGTGTGATTGCATCACAGCGGCACAACGAAGGCTGTCCCAATCTTGAGTGTACAGACTCCAGGGGGCGCATTTGAAGTGTGATTGCATCACAGCATCACTACGTAAGCTGTCCCAATTCAGAATGCACACTCCGAAGAAGCACACTTTAAATATGATTTGACTAGTCAAAATACAATTAGAGATATCTCTAATTGAATTTTTTTAAAGATATCCCAAATACATTTGTAGATATCTGCAATTAGGATTACGACTAGTCAAAACTCAGTTGAAGATATCTCTAATTGAATTACCACTAGTCAATTTGTAATTGGAGATATCTCTAATAAGAATTTCAACTAAGCAAATCGTATTTAAAGATATCTTGAATTGGAATTACGACTAGTCAAAACTCAGTTGAAGATATCTGCAAATATTTTTCAATGGAAGTCAATGGAAGATTATGACTAGTCGTAATTGCTTTGTAGATATCTGGAATGTGTATTATGACTAGTCGTAATTGCATTGTAGATATCTTCAATGCATTTTATGACTAGTCATAAACACATTGTAGATATCTTGATTCCAATTACGACTAGTCATAATTGTAATATAGATATCTGGAATTACAATTGTGACTATCCGAAATTATATTTATGGATAGTCAAAAAAGTTTTAAATGTTAAAAGGGCTTGCCATAATAGTCTTTCCCTTTGTTGTGTTTTTGTAGTGCCATCATGCAATATATGTCTACAAATGTTTTAACCAAACTTTAACACATCAGTATTTTGAATGCATGTCCTGCTGTGTCATATTTTATAAAGTTACGATTGCAATGTCTTTATATTTTTCATAAGGGTTTCCATTTTATCTTGTTTTAGGACTATTCTGGAGAAAATACAGATTTTTGTGGAAATTCATTGTGCTGTTGTTGTTGAGAGCCATGGTTTATTTGCTCTGGCTTAGAATTGAAAGTTTCCTGGGACAGGTGAGGGAGTGAGTGATTGCCCCTGGACAGGTGAGGGAGCAAGTGGGTATCCCGGGACAGGTGAGGGAGTGAGTGAAAGCTGGTGGAGCAACTCAGGGAGGACATCCAACTCCAGAGAGAGAGACAGAGGAGAGAAGAGCAGCGAGAGACTGATTACTCTTCTCTGGAGAATGGTTAACAAATGAATTATTAGCCATTCTCTATTAGACAAGAGAAAATAGTTGGAAAAATGAGTACATTGCAATTTTTCATCTTTTTTTTAAATGTCACATTGTCAACGAAACAACCTGATTTCTGCAGTTTATTTTTGTGATGTAAGTAAAAAATTAAATGAATAAGTTGTACCGTATATGTTATTCATTTTTGTAATGTAATTTGTTTGTTAATGTAATTTATTTGTAAATGAGTCTGATTATTTCCTGTACATTTATATTTTGTATGCATATTCTTGTGTAAATAAAAGATAATTAATTATTTATATTGTTATTTTTTTAATGCAGCTTATAATTTTTAAACAAAACATTATTCTATACCTTTATTTTTTGTCATGTAAATACATTTTTTAAACACATTAAAACAAACTGTTGTATGCATTAATGGAAGTACTTTTTACAACTATTTACAACATAACTTTTAAATTTTAAGGTTTAACATCAGTAAAACAACATCTGTTTTAAGCCCAGCCCTACCTCCAGGTCCTCTGGGTTCTTCAGGAGGTGACTCTCTTGGTGAATGGCCAGCACCTCCCCAGTGACTCAGAGGACAATGTGGTGGACAGTGTAACGAAGCATGTCAAACACTCTGGAGACCACTCTGTATGATGTAACACTGGCTAGACAGAAGATAAACACCAGGTTCTGAATTGTGGAACCCCATCCGTGTCATCGTTCACTTCTCAGAAGATCCAATAGCACTGTCAGGTCCTCTCTGCTCAGCCCAAAACCATTAAAAACCCGTCCAGTGCTGGCACATTCAGGTTTATCCTGCAGTACAGTGGTCTGGTCTGATTTAGTGAAATAAAAAAAGAGAAATTTTTAAGAGCTTTGACAAAGTAATTAGTAAAATTAACAGTGACGTACTTTGGTAAACTTCTTTTTTGTCAAGTCAAGTCAAGTTACCTTTATTTATATAGCACTTTTAACAATACAAATTGTGTCAAAGCAACTGCACAATATCAAAATAGGAACATTTTTGAGTTAAAGGCATTTCATTTTTGAATTCAGTGATGTCATTGTCCTGCTCAATTCAGTTTAAATAGTATCCGTGCAGTCAAGTCGGTGATATTGCTGGAAATGAAGTGTCCCCAACTAAGCAAGCCAGAGGCGACAACGGCAAGGAACCAAAAATCCATCGGTGACAGAACAGAGAAAAAACCTTGGGAGAAACCAGGCTTTGTAAGTTCCCCTCTGGCCAGACGAACCAGTAGTTTGTTCCAACTGCAGCAAAATCAGTGTAAGGGCTCCACTGGTTCCAGTGGTATTTTCCTGATGGCTGTCTAGGTGACGAGGTCCTCAATGGAGATCTGTCTCTGGGGCTCATCTAGGTGCCCTGGTCTCCGCTGACATGCATAGCTGTAGAGGTCGTCTCTAGGTGCTGATCCACCATAATATTAGCGTAGATGTCATTCTTCTTACGATGTGTTTTATGGGATGTGTTCCCAGGTTCCGGTTGACCTGATTAATGCAGCCTAACAATCCTTCAACGGATTTGAATATTAGAAGCATATTAGTGTGTTAAGTGTACGCTGTAACTGTAGTCTGTAACTACTAATACCATATTGGGGAAAAACTACTAATCATATTTAAAACATTTGTTAAAGGGATAGTTCACCCAAAAATGAAAATACCAAACATGGAAAAACTTGAGGGTGAGTAAAGGATTGCAGAATTTTCTTTATTGGGTGAACTATCCTTTAAGTACATTTACATTTACATTTATGAATTTAGCAGGCGCTTTTATCCAAAGGGACTTACAATTGAGGAATACAATAAGCGATACATTATAAAGAGACAAACAGACACAGGTGCTTGTAATGCAAATTTCTAGGCATTGTTCAGAGCAAAATCTAGCTAGACAGTGAGAGGTTAAGAGACCAAAGTTAAGGAAATAGAATGAAGTAATACGTTTTTTTTAGTTTTTTTTTAGACGAATTCAAGTGATGACGAAAGAGATGAGCTTTCATGTGTCGCTTGAAAATGGTCAGGGATACAGCATTCCGGATGGCGGTGGGAAGTTCATTCCACCAGCCAGGAACAGTGAATGAAAAAGTTCTGGAGAGGTTTTGTGCCTCTCTGTGATGGCACCATGAGGCGATGCTCGCCCGCAGATATCAGACTTCTTGAGGGGATGTAGATTGTTATAAGTGAGTGGAAGTAGGAGGGTGCTGAGCCTGTGGCTGTTCAATATGCAAGCATCAGTGTCTTGAAATGGATGCGAGCTGCAACCGGGAGCCAGTGCAGGGAGATAAAGAGAGGTGTAACATGGGCTCTTTTGGGTTCGCTGAAGACCAGTCATGCTGCTGCATTCTGAATCATCTGTAAAGGTTTGATTGTACATGATGGAAGTCCAGCTAGAAGAGCATTGCAGTAAGGCAAGGCAAGGCAAGTTTATTTGTATAGCACATTTCATACACAGTGGTAATTCAAAGTGCTTTACATAAAAGAAAGTGAAATAATAATTCACAGCAATAAAAACAAGGAGTTAAAAATAATAAAATTTAAAATGATATAGAAATTGATTTAAAATTAAATTTTAAACAGGTAAATAGAAAAGGATTATACGTAAAATAATGCAGTCAGTTCGGACGTAGCACAGCGCTCATTCAACAAATGCACAGCTAAATAGATGAGTTTTGAGACCGGATTTAAATGTGGCTAATGTTTTAGCACATTTGATCTCTTCTGGAAGCTGGTTCCAGCTGCGGGCGGCATAATAGCTAAAAGCGGACTCCCCTTGTTTTGTGTGAACCCTTGGTATTTCTAACTGACTCGATCCTAATGATCTGAGTGGTCTGTTAGGTTTATATTCAGTGAGCATATCTGCCATATATTTAGGTCCTATACCATTGAGTGACTTATAAACGAGTAAAAGTACTTTAAAATCAATCCTAAATGTAACTGGAAGCCAGTGTAAGGTCCTGAGGACTGGTGTGATATGCTCATATTTTCTGGTTCTAGTTAGAATCCTGGCAGCAGCGTTCTGGATGAGCTGCAGCTGTCTAATGGTCTTCTTTGGAAGGCCGGTGAGGAGACCATTACAATAATCCACCCTGCTGGTGATAAAGGCATGAACAAGTTTCTCCAAATCTTGACTGGAAACAAAACATCTAATTCTTGCAATGTTTTTGAGATGATAGTATGCTGATTTAGTTACTGCTTTGACATGACTACTAAAGCTAAGGTCTGTCTCCAGAATCACCCCAAGATTTCTGACTTGATTTTTAGTTGTTTGACCCCTAGAGTCAAGGTATGCATTCACCTTGAGAACTTCATCTTTGTTTCCAAATGCAATGACTTCAGTTTTCTCCTTGTTTAACTGAAGAAAGTTTTGGCACATCCAACTGTTAATTTCATCAATGCATTGGCAGAGGGAGTCAATGGGGCTATAGTCATTTGGAGATAACGCTAGGTAAATCTGGGTATCATCAGCATAGCTGTGATAGGCAATTTGGTTCTTCCTCATTATCTGACTTAGTGGGAGCATATACAGGCTAAACAAGAGCGGTTCAAGAATAGAGCCTTGTGGGACTCCGCATGTCATGGACGTCCACTTAGACTTATGCTCTCCTATACTCACATAATAACCTCTCCCTTCTAAGTATGACCTGAACCATTTGAGTGCCATCCCAGAAAGCCCGACCCAGTTTTCCAGTCTCTCTAGAAGTATGTTATGATCGACAGTGTCAAACGCAGCACTAAGATCTAGTAGTACCAGCACTGATATTTTGCCAGAATCAGAATTAAAGCGAATATCATTTATTATCTTAATGAGTGCTGTCTCTGTGCTGTGATGCACGCGGAAACCAGATTGAAAATTATCCAAGTATCCATTTGAGTTTAAGTAGTTGTTCAGCTGATTAAAAACTACCTTTTCAATAATCTTACCTATGAAAGGAAGATTTGATATTGGTCTATAGTTGCTCAACACAGTGTTATCAAGATTGCGCTTTTTCAGAAGGGGCTTAACAACTGCAGTTTTCAGGGAGTTTGGAAAAGTCCCAGAAAGAAGTGAGGTGTTTACCACTTCTAAGAGATCTGCTTCTAAACAGTTAAGCACACTTTTGAAAAAAGATGTGGGAAGTGTGTCAAGATAGCAGGTTGACGATTTAAGATGCTGTACTATTTCTTCCAAAATTTTGCTATCAATTGTTTTAAAAACAGACATAGTCACTTCTTTTTGAGATTGCTGTCGAATCTGTGTGACCTCTGTATTACAGGAAGATGTGCCAATCTCCTTCCTGATATTACTGATCTTCTCTGAAAAGAAGGAGGCAAACTCATTGCATTTGCTGTGAATCTGACTTGGGGGGTTTGTCAGTCTCTCAACAGTAGCAAAAAGAGTGCGAGTGTTGTTTAAGTTACTGTTTATAAGGTTTGAGAAGAAGGTCTGTCTAGCTGTGGCTAGTTCCAAATTGAAAGCATGAAGGCTGTCTTTATAGATGCTATAGTGTATTTCTAGTTTCGTCTTCCGCCACATCCGCTCAGCTTTTCTGCATTGTCTTTTCATATTCTGAACTGCTGTTGATTTTCTCCAAAATGATTTTTGTCTGCCATTCTTCTTGCTGACCTTTATCGGTGCAATATCATCAATAACATTCTTAACTTTTGAGTCAAATGAATCCAGGAGAAGATCAACAGAGTCTGCAGAAATGCTCGGTGTTAAAGATATTGCCTTCATAAATAGCACACTAGTGTTCTCATTAATGCATCTCTTTCTGACAGAGACAGATCTAGATTCAGTGGTGACAGAGATCAATATATCAAAGAAAATACAGAAGTGATCAGACAGAGCTACATCCTTAATGACAATGGATGAAATGTTTAGACCTCTACTTATGAGTAAATCTAGAGTGTGTCCACGATTGTGTGTGGGTCCGTGCACATGCTGAATCAGGTCAAAAGTGTTTAAAACAGTTACAATTTATTTTGTAGTTTTGATTTCAGCATTGTCTATGTGAATATTAAAATCCCCTGCAATAACAAAACAGTCAAACTCTGAGGAAATCATTGATAACAGTTCTGTGAACTCTTCAACAAAGGCTGGGGAGTATTTTGGGGGCCTGTAAATGATAATAAACAGAATGCGTGGGGCACCTTTCAGCACAATACCTAGATATTCAAAAGACAAGTACTGACCAAATGACACTTGCTTGCATTGATAAACATATTTAAACAGAGCAGCTACACCTCCACCTCTCCTAACAGTCCTGCAGACACTTATAAAATTACAGTTAGGAGGGGCTGTTTCAGTGAGGACTGTTGCACTGCAGTTGTCTTCTAGCCATGTTTCAATTAGAAACATAAAATCCAGGTTGTTTGTGGTTATTAAATCATTGATCACAAATGATTTATTATTTAGTGAGCGAGTGTTTAAAAATGCTAACTTGATGGAATTACATTTAGTCTCTACAGCAATCTTAGACTGATGCATAACAGGCCGCAGATTAGATGGGTCAGCCGTACGCCTTTTGAAGGCCTTAGACCTTCTATCACGTGATAAAACAGAGATAGAGAAGGCTACAGGCACACTGGGTTCCCGCTTGTTTTGTAAACGTTTGTGAATGTTGCTGCTAGTATAGCGGGGACCCGACACATATCACTGAGAGCTGTTATCAGTTGTTTTTGGTTCACCTACAGCAGATGGAGGAGGGTTTGGGCCCTTGCGTTGTGGCAGCGGTCGTAGAGCTCTCACAGGAGGAGGCGGGAGAGCTGAGCCTGCAGTCTTTGGTGGTTGGGGGGCCCGCCGTTTTTTAGTTGATATCTGGGGACTTGCAGTAGTCCAGTCTAGAAATGACAAGGGCCTGGACAAGAAGTTGAGCTGCATGCTGCGTAAGGAATGGCCTTAAGAAAGTAAAAGTATTATCTTGCTTACTCTAATATACTTAAGGTATTTCCCCGGGTGCCGCAACGTTGGCTATCCACTGCTCCAAGTGTGTGTGCACTTGGATGGGTTAAATGCAGAGAACACATTTCACTGCTGGTCATACTCTGAATAATTGTGTATGTGACAAATAAAAAAAATATTCTTCCTTCTTATTCTTTATTCTATTGAGAGTAAAAGGAAAGGTATACAGTATTGTTCTGAAAAAAAAATTATCAGGATGGTTTGGTATAAATATTACTGCTGCACTACTGTGAATGTTGCATTTGACTTAAGAATATGTTCAAGGTTGTTACATTTAAAGTTGCCTACTTCATATTCTGCTGGGTAGTTTAATCTACAACAATGCATTATGTTGTAAAAGACCACATATTTGTAGTGTTGCTGTCCTGTGAGAAAAAAAATGTATTACTGAACATTGAGCTGAACAATGCTGTTTTTTATTCACAGTTTTATTTTTACAAACCTGTCTACATATGATCACTCTTGTCAAGACAATAAACTATATAAAACTGCACCTTTGTAAGATATCAGTCAGCATTTGAACTGCTGTGTGTGTGTATGTGTTGTAGTTTTTCATGTGTATCATTACGTTATTTAAGTAAGTTCCAAGCCAATACCTGCATTTAAAGTTATAATCTGGACGCAGCAAACCCTGGATTAAACATTCCTACCATCTACCGTCTTCTCCATTGTGATATAATTTTTTTTTTTTTTTGCAATTCTGGCTCCACCTGTCCTGTCAGGATGGCAGCTCTTCTCTCGCACCATTGCTATGCGACAGGAGCGGCAAACTTAAACACCTGCTGACGAAAATAGGAACGTCTCATGCAATTTGGAGGGTCCTCTGTGCACTTCGGAGGCGTGGCCTTTGAAGTCCGTACACTCCGGAGTCTGCACACAGATTGGGACACAGTTTACATGTGGAATCATCTGTTGTTTCGGTTTCTTCACTTCTGTTTTGGAAATCCTGTAAATAAGATGTTTAATAGCGCCCCCTACCATATAACAATGAAAACACAGATTCTAAGAGCACAAGTATAGCTCAAATATAGGTAGAATTTTTCTAAGTATATGTCAAGTATACTTAAATGTCATTGTAAGTATATTTCTGAGAAGTACATAAAGCCCATTTCTGAGAAGTACATCAAAAGTAGACTAAAAGTATACTTTCCTATTTTTGTTTAAAATAAGTATACCAATAGCACACTTAAATAAACATCTTTTTCATAAGGGTTGCTATTCATTTTAAAAGGGAAGTCTAGTAGAAGCTTGATGCTCTGCATCCGCTAGTCTCAACCCTCGACTTTTGACCTTTCCTGGTGGTTGTGGACTGTTTTCTCTATCGTTTTTGGACCTCTGTCTACAGGCTTTTTTTCCATATTATTCACCCCATCTTCCATTTGGACCTGAACTTTTCATGGACATTGGTTTAATCCAATATGCTAGCCCATTTTTTTCACTCCTACTTCCATTTCTTATGGATGTTTTTGATAGTTTTCTCAGGTTTTCCAGTCCCCATCCACTTTCTCTGCATTTCACTTCACTCTTCATGGACCCCCTCACTTTTCATGTACAGTGTGGAGGTTTTATCCAATCTCTAACCCCATTTTGCTTATCTTATGGACGTTTTTGATAGATTCCTCAGGTTTTCCAGCCCTCCGTCCCCTTTCTCTGTATTTCACTTCACTCTTGATGGACTCCTTCACTTTTATGGACATCTTGGAGGTTCTGATTTATGGGGGGATCACTTCACTTTGCTCTTGATGCTTCGCTATTGTTAGCCCTTCAACTTTTATGGACATTGGTCCATAAAAAATGGTTTGATGATGGTTTCTTCACAATATTTTAACCCCCATTTCAGTCCTGATTTCAGATTTTGGGAGGAATCAGGATGTTTTTCTTGATGGTCAGATCACTTTACTTTGCTTTCTCATGTCTTATTTCTTCCACCCTAGTTCTGGTAACCCAGTTTATTGTCGTCTGTTCCTCCCTTGACAGAAAATATTGCACAACCCTGTAACAGTTCCATGGACCATACAATGTTTCAATAGGTGTAGTTTTCATCCTCGCCACCAGGGGGTTCTCGTGTGCTCCCTGGGTGTGATAAAAGGTGAGGAAGTGGTAGAATGAGAGAGAGGACAGCATGGTGTGCCTTGTGTTCCTACTCTTTCCTGAGAGATAATCCTTGTTGAGAAATTAAGTTGTTTGTTGCTCAATTAAGGATTTTTGTTTATGGGCTGCCTTTCCTTGTTCATCGGCTCATGCTATGGGAATAATGTGGAGGTGCTATCATTGAAGAAAAGATTGATGTGCAAGGGCACATTGAATATGTCCTGTTCTGTGTCTGGACTTTATCACAAATATAAGCATTCTTTCCCCTGATGAGATTTTCTTTGTATAAATATTTGTGATGTATGACCATTGTTTGTACTGATATAATTTGAAAAGGTCTGCTCAAAATGGGTTATACATGTATGGTTTAAATGAGCATATCTTATGTTTACATATAAACATGAACTTAATGAACAAACAGGTTTGTGAAAATTCTTTATTGGTGTAGCAGAGTATAATGTGAAGTAAAACAGTTGATCCCTCCTTCATAAATTTGTATAGCTGTTTCTTTGTTTGAGAGACAAAGAATTAGTTATAACCCATAGACCTTACTTTTGAGTACACGGATGAGGGGCTTGACTATGGAGACGTGTTCAATGGGGCATGTAGTGAGAACACAAAAACTTGCTTAACACATTCTAATCCATCATCCACAAAAGACAGGATGTGTCCGAAAGTTCGGGACAGTTTATCAGATCTTTAAGTTCGATGACAACGCCATCAGTGTCATAATCTGAGTTTATTGTGTCCTTTGCTTGGGTGACAGTAGTGGGGAAAAGAGGGATGTGGACATCCTCATCTCTGAAGAATGCTTCTACGGTGTTGAGGCTGATCTCTTAAACATTTGTTGCATGACAGCAGAATACAAGAGCCCACACCCAGTGTTCTGCACTGAGATGCAAGGGCCAACGCAGCACAAATACTAAATGCATGTCTTGGATGTCTTTGCTGAAAAATTGAAATCACTACCGTCAGAAGACATGCAACGTCCAACTGTGAGGAAGGCCAACCTGAACGACTTGGGACTTATGCATGTTCTACTGCACAACCAATCATTCATACTGGAGATACCTATGCAGGAAATCCAACAGGCTGACCCGACCCAAAAATATTAATCTTTCTGACGAAAAGAGGAAAGAACACTGGAAATTTCATCCCTGGTGAGCCAAAAATGTATACGCTCCATCATATACCACGCTCCATTCACCCTCTCTGAAAAAGATCAAAGCACTGACCTAATGTGGTCGAGGTATGGACCCCAGGATGTTGTCAGACAAAAGGGAACACTTTTGTGCTTCTAGAAGTCATATATCCTCTTTTGGCTATTATTAATTCGTCATTGTCATTAGGGTATGTCCCCAAAGCCTTTAAATTGGCTGTTATTAAGTCTCTCATTAAAAAAAAACACAACTTGGCCCCAAAGATTTAGTTAATTACAGACCGATCTCGAATCTCCCTTTTCTGTCAAAGATACTAGAAAAGGTAGCATGCTCACACTTATATTCCTTCTTATGGAAAAATTTTATCTGTGAGGATTTACAGTCAGGATTTAGACCATCTCATAGTACTGGGACTGCTCTCATTAGAGTGACAAATTACCTGCTCTTATCATCTGATCGTGGTTGTATCTCTCTCTATTAGTGCCCCTGGATCTTAGTGCTGCGTTCGACACTATCAATCACAACATTCTTTTGAATAGACTTGAAAACTCTTTTGGCATTATTGGAAGTGCATTGGCATGGTTCAAAATCGTAATTATCTGACCACCATCAATTCGTAGCAGTGAATGAAGAGGTATCATATCGATCCCAAGTGCAGTATGGAGTACCTCAAGGCTCAGTACTAGGGCCGTTACTTTTCACGCTTTACATGTTACCCTTGGGAAATATCATCAGGAAACATGGGGTTAGCTTTCACTGTTATGCTGATGATACTCAGCTCTATATTGCTTCCTGGCCCAGTGAAACACACCAAATTCAGAAATGTATGGAATGCATAGTCGATATAAAAAACTGGATGATGAATAATTTCTTACTACTAAATTCTGAAAAAACAAAGGTGTTAATTATCGGACCTAAAAACCACACAAGTAATAACCTAGAACACTGTCTAACACTTGATGGCTGCTCTCTCGATTCTTCATCATCAGTCAGGAACCTAGGTGTGCTATTTGATAGCAATCTCTCCTTTGACAGCCCCATTTCTAGCATTTGTAAAACTTAATTTTTTCATCTTAAAAATATTTCTAAACTGAGACCTATGCTCTCAATGTCAAATGCAGAAATGTTAATTCATGCATTTATGACCTCAAGGTTAGATTATTGTAATGCTTTATTAGGTGGTTGTTCTGCACGCTTAATAAACAAACTACAGATGGTCCAAAATGCAGCAGCTAGAGTTCTTACTAGAACCAGAAGTATGACCACATTAGGCCGGTTATGTCTACACTGTACTGGCTCCCTATTAAACATCGTATAGATTTTAAAATCGTGTTAATTACTTATAAAGTAATTACTTATAAAGCCCTGAATGGCTTAGCTCCTCTGTATTGTTAAAAGCGCTATATAAATAAAGGTGACTTGACTTGACTGTTCACTGCCACTGCCATCGCTGAGGATGCCAACTTTCAATTGAACCTTGACACCACCCCTTAACCATTGACAGCAGGGCCGTGGCATAGGCGAAATAGGCAGTTGCTCAGGGCGTAAATTGTTTTGAGGAAGTGCGTCCTCTTGAGACCATCGTGTGTTCCTACACCCATACATTAAAGTCTGCGTGAACTGGAACTTGCTGCCGACTTTATTTCAGTATGATGACGTATTTCCAAATGAAAAGGAATATTGAATAGAGGGCGGGGTTTTAATTTCCACTCCTCCTCTCATCTCTCACTTGAAGCAAACTAATGACAGTTTAATAACAGATTTCAGTATAATGCTACACACACAATTTTGGTGTCTTTGGAAAGAAGACCCTTTGGGCTTTACTATCCATCATCCAGAGTTGATAATGCTCAAAAAGATTAAAAGTTATAGATACTGAAATGCCTTGAAAAATGTGTACCACACTGAATTTGAAAGTCACATGTCTCATGAGTTTATATTTCAAACCTGAAGAAGATACCATGAAAAATTAGATTTTTCTAAGCCTATATTGAGCCCCCTCCACCCCTCCCCCATTCTGGAAAAATATTTACAAAATGTATTGAAGAGTTCTACAAACTATTTTAGTCATTATACATACCATTGCCTGTTTTTCAATTATACAATTATTATAGACAGAATCATAGATATCATATACGTGATTTCTTTGACCACTAAGAAATAAAACATAAATTATTTGAGTAATACATGTATGTAGTACATACTCACGTATATACTCTGATTGCCAGACATGCACTGATATTGCAAGACATTCACACTGATTGTTGTTAATAGTCAATAATCACACACTGATGTGCGGGGTAATACAGATGATAATCATACATATATGGGCCATATAATCCGTAATGGCCAACAGCATTCATACTGATAGCTTTCATTCAGTCAGAGTAATCAAATGCTAATTATCAGCCACAGATATGCTAATCATACATACCACATTCCCCACAAAACACAAACACACATATATGAAAACTTTATACATTTTTTTAAAGGTTTATTTTGTCCAAATAGCCCACATCAGATGATAGGTGTGTGATAGGTGTCACAGCCTTCGTGAGAGAGCACCAGAAACAATTTTCCGCTTTTTTGTTTGGGTGGGGGGGCGGGGGCTCATTCTGTTTTTAACACTGTATGCTACAAAACCATGTTTTTTTTCACAACCAAGACTCAGTTTTTTGAGCGTGAGTTATTCCATAACAGATGCAAACAATAACTTTCCCTGAATAAACAAGACATAAACAAAGGAATATACATCCATATAGCAACGTTATTGTTGTGTTGGACTAAAGTTCTCTATGGGATGTTGCTCCATGGACCCTTACCTCTCTAACTAAACCGGAATTTACAGCAGTCGATGCTTTTGTGACTCAATATTACAGGAAGCTGGCAAGTACTGCTTTTTTATTATGGATGTTTTGATGTGTACTGCTTACACAAATTTAGCAAATACATTCCTTATATTCTTTCCATCCAAAAACAGCAATCTATTGTCGAGGCTTGAGGCTTAGACCTTCAGAATGATTTATAGTTTTTCAAGATTAATTTTGTCACGTTTATTTTAATATATCCGTAAACAATGACGTGCAAACAGAGAGCATTCAGTGTGCTGGCGTTCTGGTGCTATGTAACAGGTTAACATAATTTTAGTACTGATCGATCATCAAACTAATTACAATATTATTATAATAAAATAAAATTGAAATCAATGAAAAATTATAAGATTTGACAACATGTCATGTTGGATGCAATGTTCCAGACAAGGTCGGAAGAGGGAACGCTAGTTACATTTGTAACTGTGCTTCTGTGAATTCTGGATGACCTTCAGAAGCGGTGCTAAGCACTAATGGATAATTATTGGACCAGCTAGATAGGTCGAAAAAATAGCAACAAAGTCAAGTCAGGACGCCGACCGAGATGCGAGGATATAAACCACAGCAGCTTGATGCCCAGCCTCGGAACGCTTTCTCGCGCATTCCAAATGAAGGGAAATTCTGGAGGTCATCCGGAATTCACAGAACCACCATTACAAACGTGACTAGTGTTCTGTTTCATTCCTCCTGATTGCCAGAGGCGTTGCTAAGCACTAGTAGATGACACATACCAACACAGTCATGAGGAATGCCACCCACCTGCAAACATCAGGGATCTTCCAGAAGGACTTCAGAATTCCCATCATGGGAAGCAGCCATGTTCAACTTGTAGAACCGTGCAAAGGTACATGCAAAAGACCAGGTAGCAGCTGCATGACTTTCGCCAAGGAAACTTGCCGTAAAGCGGCCCAAGATGAAGAAACATCTCTAGTAGAGTGACAAGTAACACCCACTGGTAAAAGCTGATTATAATTACTATATGCTAGCTTCATCACCTCAAAAATCCAACATGACAACCTTTGCTTAGACAAAGGGGTGCCCTTGCGCACCTCACTATAACAGACAAATAACTGATCCGTCTGACTAAATGAAGCAGTAGACTTAACATAGCACCTCAAAGCCCTAACTGTTTTAGATGTTAATAGAAGCTCTCGAGTTTTGCCAGCTTTCATAATTCAAGCCATACAGATTCTTACTTGTATTTTTCATATAAGAATAAGTGTTGTGAAATTTAAAGATAGTGGAGTGTATAATATGGTTTAGTAGAAACATTTGGAGAAAGATTCAGAAACCCTTCACATGTGTAGCTAGAGTCTGGATTGTTGTCATTGTGGTCTGCTTGCTGACATGGCTGACTCTATAAATGTGGATTTCTCTAAATTACGCTGAATATCCTTAGATTTTCTAGAACTACTAATGAACTACTTATATTAAAATAACTTTGTTACTATGGCAATATATTTTTCTGTCCCTACTGAGCTCAAATATAGAATGTATCTGCAATAAAATGGTTAAAAAAATAACTTGAATGAATAAATGTATTTATTTTTCAGCATGAATGTTGAATTCCTCCACAAGCAATATCTCTGACATACCTGTACTGAATACAAATTATTTCAAACTTCAGTCTCAATTTATGTGCATTTGCCATGTAACTTTTTTTTCTTGCACTACAAAATTATACAGCTGGGACTATTTTAAAACCATGCACACATAGAGAATTGAGGACTAATGTGTCAGAATTTATTTATGTGGTGAATCCCTAGCAGCATCTTTCTGTCCACTGAGATGACAAACTCTCCCTCAGGTCTTGCCAAGTTTTGACATTAACATATCTCTTCTGACAATTGCTCATTCAGAAAATTAAATCTCCCTAAAGACCCGAGACCTTGAAACATGAAGAGCAATTAAGGAAAAACAATACTCTTCGTTTTAATGTTGTAATATTCCTCAGACATAACTATGGCAAGGCATTTTATCATTTAATTCCCTTCTCCAACTCCGGATATCATGCAATTTCGACTCGCTGTAACTGGTGTGAAATATATAAAAATGCTATTATAACTAGTCATAGTTTCATTGACCTACATATTATTTATAGATATATATATATATATATATATATATATATATATGCACACACACACACACTGGTGCATCTCAATAAGTTAGAATGTCATGGAAAAGTTAATTTATGTCAGTAATTCAACTCAAATTGTGAAACTCGTGTATTAAATAAATTAAATGTACACAGACTGAAGTAGTTTAACCCTTTAGGCGCCAGGGTTTTTTGGAAAAAAATGCTGGATTTTGACATCAAGATTTCAAGAGCTTGATCTTTCTCCAAATGTTTCTACTAAATCATATTGTACTCTCCACTATCTTTAATTTCACAACAATAATTCTTATATGAAAAATACAAGTAAGAATCTGTATGGTTTGAATTATGGAATCTGGCAAAACTCAAGAGCTTCTATTAACATCTAAAACCGTCATGCTCCTCCAAATACCCCCCCAAAAATGTCTGTTATGTAACTGCGACGTAATTTGAGGACCAAACTTTTGTTGTGGCAACCGAAAAAAAAAAATTTGAACCAGTTGGCTTTTTTTATTGTTAAATGAATTCTTCTATGGGAAGACAGCTTAAGCCGGGGTCTCCAACCCTGCTTCTGAAGACCTACTATCCTGAAGATTTCAGCTCCAACCAAAATCAAATACACCTGAACTAGTTAATCAAGGTGCTCAAGGTTACTTGATAATTACAGGCAATATGACCAAACTTTTGTTATAGCACTCTGTCTGCATTGTAACCTTATGACTATGCCAGTCAGTAATTGTGACATGGCAAACACTAGCAAATGCATTAATGTATAAATTATACTGACATGTCATGAGCTGGGTTTGTTCTCTCTCTCGCTCTGGCCCTGCCTGTCTATCTTTCCACACCTGTTCATCGTTGCAATCAGCGCTCGCGCTGCTTATCTGTCACACCTGTTCTCACTTTTGTCTCATTACTTTCTCTCTACTTCTGGCATCTGTTTCCCCTTTTTCTTTCTCGGATTATTTCATGTGTACGTGAGTCATGCCTGTGTGTTATGCTATCTACATGAACATTTGTCTTGTTTGATCTAGTCTAGAGGAGTTGTGTGCTATCGAGTCTCTGTCATCCTGCTGCTTGTGACCTGTTACAAGGACTGTGTTTCTGCCCTACGATAAGTTCCAGCTCTGCAGTCTATCCTCAAGACAGGAGTCTACCTTTACCGAAGAATTTATCTGCTTTATATTTGTTCCAGTTCTGTGTCATTGCTCGACAGACTGCCTGTGTTCATTCTTCATTAAAAGCTATTACTGAACTTACCTTTGCATCTGGATCCTCTGTTTCACCTGACATGACAATAAATGTATAACCTGAATAAACTGTAAGTCGCTTTGGATAAAAGCGTCTGCTAAATGCGTAAATGTAAATATTTAAAATAACTAATCATTTTTTATATATTTACATGAATGAAAGGATTCAAGACTTAAGGATGCTATGCTATCTTAGGCCCAGTTTACACTGTCAGTTAAATGTGACCCAGTTCCAATTTTTTACTCGTATGTGAAAATCTGGGTGTTATATTAGACAGCAACCTATCTTTTGAAAATCATATTTCCAATGTTACAAAAATAGCATTCTTCCATCTTAGAAACATTTCCAAGCTACGGAACATGTTAAGTGTTTCTGATGCAGAAAAGTTAGTTCATGCATTCATGACCTCTAGACTGGACTATTGTAATGCACTGCTAGGTGGTTGTCCTGCATCTTCAATAAACAAGCTACAGATAGTACAAAATGCTGCGGCTAGAGTCCTTACCAGGTCAAGAAAATATGACCATATTACTCCAATTTTACAGTCTCTGCACTGGCTACCTATTAAATTTCGTATCAGTTACAAAATATTATTACTTGCCTACAAAGCCCTAAATGATTTAGCTCCTGCGTACCTAACTAATCTTTTATCACGCTACAATCCAACCCGCTCCCTTAGGTCGCAAAACTCTGGACTCTTGGTAGTACCTAGGATAGCAAAGTCCACAAAAGGAGGTAGAACTTTTTCATATCTGGCTCCTAAACTATGGAATAGCCTTCCTGAAAACGTTCGGGGTTCAGACACACTCTCTCTGTTTAAATCTAGATTAAAGACGCATCTCTTTAGCCAAGCATTCATATAATGCATCTCACAATCTTGTACTGCCAGTCTATCTGAACAAATGCACTTTATTATGCTTTAGCTTGGGTTATACTGATAATTTCATCCAGGGTTATTCCTGGATGGAGCCGCTGCTACGCTAATTGTCTTACTGTTTCTATGTTACTGCCACGGGATTAACATCCCGTGGTAGTTAGGAATTACACAAGCTTCAGTCTGGATCCTACCCTTTAACGATCTGTGATGACCGAACACCTGAGAAGAGACGATGACAACCCCTCCGAGATGAGCCCCAGAGACAGATCTCCAGTGAGGACCTCGTCACCTAGACATCCATCGGGGAAAGACCCCCGGAACCAGTGGACCACTTACACTCTGACTTTGCTGCAGTTGGAACAAACTACTGATTTGTCTGGCCGGAGGGGAACTGGCCCCCGACTGAGCCTGGTTTCTCCCAAGGTTTTTTTCTCCATTCTGTCACCGATGGAGTTTTCGTTCCTTGCCGCTGTCGCCTCTGGCTTGCTCAGTTGGGGACACTTCATTTCCAGCACAATCATCAACTTGATTGCACAGATATTATTTAAACTGAACTAAGCTGGACAATGCCATCACTAAATTCAATAATCAAATGCATTCAGCAGATAATTGAGTGTTAAATCCTGTCATTTTACATTATTGACAAAATTTGCCTATTTTGATATTGTGCAGTGCTTTGTTACAATTTGTATTGTTAAAGGCGCTATATAAATAAAGGTGATTTGATTTGATTTGATTTGTGACAGATCGGATCTGCTCTGTGACAGTGTAAACAGGAAAAAAATGCATGCATTCGGATATTTCGAGATCGGTTTCAGACATCATACATATGTTGAAATAAATCCGATATGTTCCAATGCGACTGTCATGCAAACAGGCATATCGGATTTTCTGAGGTATTGCATTATGTACATCATTTCATGAGTTCACACTTACATATAATTACATTGACATTTAGCAGACGCTTTTATCCAAAGCGACTTACAATTGAGGAATACAATAAGCGATACAATATAAAGAGGCAAACAGACACAGGAAGTGCTTGTAATACAAAAGTCAAATGTGGACGGAAGAGATTAGTTTTCAAGTGTTGCTTGAAAATTGTTAGGGATTTGTCAGAAAGGCCCTGGTCTTTCTGATGTTGTGCAATGCAATTCGGCAAGATCGAGCAGTTTTTACAATGTGGTCTTTGAAAGTCAGCTGGTCATCGAAAATTACACCAAGATTTCTGAATTAACTTGATGGGGTAATTGTAGAAGAACCTAGCTGGATGGGGAAATCATGCTGTAGAGTTGGAGTGGCAGGGAAGACAAGAAGCTCAGTCTTTTCCAGGTTGAGCTGTAGGTGATTGTAATGAAGTTCGTAGATACGGGAAGAAGGAGGCGGGAACCGGCGAACATTTAAAGACTTTAATAATCAAATAAACAAACATAACAGAAAAGCGGCAGCCCCTCACGGACGACTGCCGCACACAAAACACAAACTAAAATTCCAGGCCTGGTCCACTCTCGTCTTCCACTGTCGTCACTCCTCATTTAACCCTTCCGAAGCTCCTCCGTGGGACTCGAGACCGGTGAGTGGCGCATGTGTCGTTCATTACTATTTACTCCACCGGCCTCGCTCTGTTCCCACGGCTCTCAGCCCCGCCCCACTCGTCACAGAGATGTTCTTTCATCCATACCGAGATGTTCTCCAGGCAGCCTGAGATCTGTGCAGCTACCGTTGGATCCTCTGGTCCAAACGAGAGATCAAGCTGTGTGTCATCAGCATAGCAATGGTATGAGAAACCATGTGCTTATATGATGGGAACCAGTGATGTAGTGTATGTGGTGAAGAGGAGGGGTCCAAGAACCGATCCCTGAGGAACCCCAGTGACCAGTGGATGTTCTGCGGATACCTCCCCTGCCCAGGCCACCTTGAAAGACCTGCCCTTGAGATATGATTCAAACCAGCGAAGTGGAATCCCTATGATGCCCAGTGATGAGCGGGGGTGGTCAGTAGAATCTGATGGTCAGCAGTATCAAAATCAGCAGATAGATCTAGCAGAATGAGAACTGATGATTTGGAATCAGCTTTTGCAATTTGCAGGGCTTCAGTGACTGAGAGTAGCGCAATCTCAGTTGTTAGCACGAGTATGGTAATGAGTATGTGGCAAGTATGGTAATGCATGATTGGTGTGCTGTCCGGGGAAGGGCTCCGAGCTGAACGAGCTGTCCGGGGAATGGCCTGAACCCAGAGTACCCCCCCATAATGTGGTGAGAACTCTAGTAGTAACCTTGAGTGGAGAAGGGGTGGCTAAGTATTTAATGTGCTCCTCACGAACTTTGTTAATAAAACATAATTAAAACTGCAACAATTTGGTACTTCTCCATAGTTTAATGACATCATATGTAACCCGTGCTTGCAAAATTTGTGTAAATTTGCATGAGCTATTTTGAGCTACAGGCAAAAAAAATCTAAATATATAAAAGTTCATAAATTAAAAAAGTAGATTTTAGTCAAATATGCGGTTTTCACAAAAACTTGTTCATTAAGTCCTTGTCTAACTATCCCAATACTCCAAATAGTAATTAAACATCTAAAATAATATTTTATTTGTAAATTTTCTGAGAGGATTACCATTCACAATTACCATTTCTGCTCTCACTTCTCGCACCGACTGTCATCTGAAGTGGTAGCGCATATAACGGTGCACAATCCCGATAAATACACATACAGAATTACAGTATTTCAGTATTCATGCAAACAAAATCGGTTCTGTCTTAAGTGAACACTTGGGGAACTGTTGGCAAAAAACATCTGATGCATAACATTATATTTGATTTGTGCATTACAGTATATAAGCTGTCTGTCTCATTAAAATAACAATAAAAAAAGAGGGAAACACTCGGCACAATTTATTAAACTCATTTTGTAGTTTTAATAATCCATTTATTTGAAATGAACACACTGAAATAATTTTTACATTTGAGTATTTGTTTTTTTGTACATGAATGCTTTTGTTTAGATATAAAATGATATAGGTAATGCATTATTTGTTTCTTTCTAGGCTATTTGTTATGCTTTTTTGCATCTGTTATTATTTATAATAGCTAAGACAAAATAAAAATAGCTATATTGTGAATATTAATATAGTAATTATTAATAAGAAAAGAACTTGAGGAAAACTAATTTTTCTCATAATCAACTTTGCTGAATCTATCGACTTCAAACAGGTGTAGCGCAGTCATTTCTTGTCCGAATCCTACAAATCATATATCATTTTGAAGGTCTTTTAATGGAGAATGTTAAAATAAAATAACACATTTTTTAAATTAGCTACTTGTGACTCATTTGGTCAGCAAATTTCACATATTATTCTCAGGAGGAAGCACGTATATACAATGCATGTGCAATGTTTCAGATGGTATGGCAAGTGTTAGCACATGAATCGGATATGGGTCAAAATTGAAAGAACGTGTAAACGGACAGTCAAAGAAAATTAGATATAGGCAACAAATCAGAATTGGGCATCGAGACTTGCAGTGTAAATGAGGCCTTACTTGCTAGTAGAAGTTTCAGATGCTCAAGGAAAGGTATTAAATCACGAAAGAGGCATAACTATTTACAAAAGTAATTAAAATAGACTTAAATTTATTTGACCAGTCTGGTGCAGTCATTGAAATCCTGTTGATGTAACTGATGAGAAACAGATATTTGTCAGATGTTATCTTCTCCGGCAGCTTGAATCTGGCTTCCCGGTTGCCGTTGCAATGTTATCAGGATGTTGAGATGAGAATTAGATATGTTGTCTGGTGGTATGTCATCAGAGGCGCAACTGCATATTTGCATAGGGGTTTGTAATATAATTGCTTGTGCCCCTGTGTATTTTATCCCCTAACATAAC
The DNA here is from genome assembly GCA_027422405.1 of Ptychobarbus kaznakovi. NCBI lineage: Eukaryota > Metazoa > Chordata > Actinopteri > Cypriniformes > Cyprinidae > Ptychobarbus > Ptychobarbus kaznakovi. Next base: position 14,731,178 of record CM049814.1, on the reverse strand, counting down.
CCCCACTAAAACTGCGCCGGACTCATTTAGGGAGAGAGAGATGGAGAGCAAGAGTGCAACAGAGTAGAACTTAATGTGTTCTGTGTTGCATGTAAGTGCTGTCTATGTCAACAAGATAAACAAATGCACGCATGCCACCCACAAGCTGCAGCCCAGGCATGTCTAATGATGACAAGTACATAAACTGTAAACTGAACCTAATTATACACATCACAAAGCACATCCTCACCCCCAACTCTTTATCCACACTTTAATATTATTTGTTACATTTAGTATAATGGCTATGCTCTTCTCAGTTTTTTAATTTAATCTAAATATCAACATTTATAAGTAACTTTAATAAACTTTTGGATTTGTGTGAAACACATTAATATTTATAACCACTGACACTCCCTCACAATACGGCCTTTTTAACATAAAGGCTCTAAATTAGTTAAATATGTTGATGATTTTCACATAATTTTGTAGCTCTAGTCTACAAAATCCAGCATTCAAAAGTCTTGCAAACAAATGTTTGGTACGTGTTTTATGGTCTATTTCAGTGACTTCTTCAGAGTTAATTTCAATGCTGTATCCAGTGGTCTAACTAAGCAATTAGCCTAAGTAGCTTACTGTTATACATTGCAGAGGGCATTCTTTTCATGATTGGACAGTGATAGAAGTGTGTGAGCGTGATTTGTTTGGCTTGGATTTATTCATTGATTGATTAATTTGGTTTTGTGTTTGGTAGTATGCTAGATATGAGCATTGGCCACACCTAAAATATATTCTTTTTGTTATTCTTATTCTAACACTGTGTGCTAACTACATGCAATGTGAAGCTTCTCCATGTTAATCAGAGTTTTTGTCCTTACTAGCCATGATGGCGACACACCAAGTTTCTAATTTAGAAATGATTTTTAATTCCATAATGAAGCGGCTGGAAAACAACATACAAACTTTATGACAGTTCATGGATGTATCATTCACTGATGTAGCGGAGTTCACGGATGTAGCATTAAGCTTTGTAAATATGTTAACAGAGCAAGCTACTGAAACAATACCTAGAAGGACCATCCCAAATCAGGAACCGTTGGTGGACAGAACAATCCGTGCTAAGGTTAAAAAACCACTGCCGCATACAATGAGGCTATTTTGTCTGGAAATATAAACGAGTACATAGCATCATGCTTTGCACTCCGACATGCAGTTATGAGACGTCAAACTCCGATACAGGGAGAGAATTTTTAACCTAATTTTCAGCTTAATGACTCTCGAATCATGTGGCAGGGACTGAGGACCATCTGTGCCTAGGGCTGCACAATATATTGCATGCGATAGTCATGCGCATCTGGTCAGTAAAGACGGTTCTGTGATTAGCCGTAAATCTCCATCACCTGCTTTCAGATGGAGTGGCATTTATGACACAGAGCCGTAGATTGCTGACAAGCTACGCAATCTCACGTTCACTATCGCATGCGATTCTGAGCGTCAATTGCATAACTTGTAAGTGAACTGAGGTTCTGTCTATTAAGTGCTATTCCATTTGAAAACAGGTGATGGAGATTTACGGCTGATCACAGAGCCGTCTTTGCTGATGAGATGAGCATGACTATCGCATGCTAAATATCATGCAGCCCTATCTGTGCCTTTGTAAATAAATCCTCAGCAGAGGTGAGACCAAATCCGTTGCTGGCAGATGAGTTAAACACCTTCTACGGCTGATTTGAATGCAATGGCGGCAGCGTAACTCTGCAGATCAGCACGTCGGGAAGCAGCAGGCAGAGCAGCGATAATACTGTAATCACCGTGTTGGAGTACAATGTTCGGAGGGCCCTAAAGAGAGTGAACGCCAGGAAAGCAGCCAGACATGGGATAACTGGCCGTGTTCTGAGATCCTGCGCTGATCAGCTTGTTGGTTTGTTTACATGAGTCCCTTACTACCTCTGTGGTTCCGAACCTCCTTTAAAAAATCTGACATCATCCCTGTGCCCTGTTCACACACAAATTAACCGTTAAGCGCGAGTGATTTACATGTTAGGTCAATACAAAGACGTGATAGACATTCTGCGGCACGATTTGGCAAATGACGAGGCGCGGATTGATCGTTTCGGGCGTTTGACGCCCGTAACACATGATATGCGCGAATGGCGTGAGTTGAAATATCTGAACTTTGGCAAATATTTGTGCCGTGTTAACCAATCAGGAGCTTGCTCTAGTAGTGACGTGATTACGAAGTAGCGAGCGGAGGCAGAAATCCGAAACAAAAATGGAGGACAAAATCATCGTCACTGGATGTAGATACCAGAGCTGTACAATACATCTTCGTACTTTTATAGAAACAGGAATAAAAAGGATCTTGCTTGGAAGAAAGTGAGTGAGGAGGTCGGACAATCTGGTTAGTTGTAAAAACGCTCTTTACTCAATTTTAGCTACAGTGCTCAGCGTAAATGAGTACACCCCCTTTGAAAAGTAACATTTTAAACAATATCTCAATGAACACAAAAACATTTTCCAAAATGTTGACAAGACTAAGTTTTATATAACATCTGTTTAACTTATAACATGAAAGTAAGGTTAATAATATAACTTAGAGAACAAAATTTTCAGTTTTACTCAAATTAGGGTGATGCAAAAATGAGTACACCCCACTGAAATTCTCTGGAGCAAAGCTACATTTTAGACTACAAATGTCTAATTTAACAAGAATTCAACCACAGGTGAGTCTAATTATTCATTACACAGGTGACAGTTGACTATAAAAGGGTGTTACTTAAAGAAAACCCCTTCCCATTTCATGCTGTCAGCAATGGCACCACATGGAAGAGAAATGTCACAAGACCTGAGAAAGAAAATAATTTCTTTATACAAGAAAGGTGAAGGCTACAAGAAGATCAGCAAAGCTTTACTTATCAGTCAGAATACTGTAGCAAAAGTGGTACAAACATTTAAAAAAGATGGAACTGCAACCATCTCACAGAGACGTCCAGGTCGTCCACGGAAGTTAACACCTTGTCAGGAGCGTCTTCTGATGGGAAGGGTTGAAGAAAATCGACATGCAAGTTCACTGCAGTTATCTAAAGAAATAGAAAGCCAAACTGGGGTGACTATTTCCCGTGACACAATACGGCGTACACTGCAGAGGAATGGCATTCATGGGTGCCGTCCACGAAAGAATCCTCTCCTAAAGCCCAGGCGCAAAAAAGCCCGCCTAGAGTTTGCCAGGGCCCATGCTGACAAAGATGAAGACTACTGGGACTCTATACTCTGGAGTGATGAGACCAAGATAAATGTTTTTGGAACTGATGGCTTCAAAACACTATGGCACCGCAAAGGAGACGAATACAAAGAAAAATGCATGGTGCCTACAGTGAAACATGGTGGTGGCAGTGTCCTTATGAGGGGCTACATGAGTGCTGCTTGTGTCGGGGAGCTGCATTTCATTGATGGCATCATGAATTCACAAATGTACTGCTCTATACTGAAAGAGAAGATGCTACCATCACTCTGTGCCCTTGGTCGTCGTGCACTTTTCCAACATGACAATGATCCTAAACACACATCTAAGGCCACTGTTGGATTTCTGAAGAAGAACAGGGTGAAAGTGATTCAGTGGCCAAGTATGTCTCCTGATCTGAACCTAATCGAACACCTATGGGGAATTCTGAAGAGACAAGTTGAGCATCACTCTCCATCCAGCATCCAATCTCTAAAAGAGGTCATTCTTGAAGAATGGAAAAAGATAGATCTGGCAAAATGTCGCCAACTTGTTAATTCCATGCCTAGAAGACTTGGTGCTGTCATTAAAAATCATGGAGGCCATAAAAAAGTACTAGATTTAGTAGTTTTTGTTGTGGGGTGTACTCATTTTTGCATCACCCTAATTTGAGTAAAACTGAAAAATGTGTAATCTAAGTTATATTATTAACCTTACTTTCATGTTATAAGTTAAACAGATGTTATATAAAACTTAGTCTGGTCAACATTTTGGAAAATGTTTTTGTGTTCATTGAGATATTGTTTAAAATGTTACTTTTCAAAGGGGGTGTACTCATTTACGCTGTGCACTGTATATATATATATATATATATATATATAACTGAATCGTGAAGTCATGCTGTAGAGTTGGAGTGGCAGGGAAGACAAGAAGCTCAGTCTTTGCAAGGTTGAGCTGTAGGTGATGTTCTTTCATCCATGCCAAGATGTCTGCCAAGCAGCCTGAGATCCGTGCAGCTACCGTTGGATCATCTGGTCGAAATGAGAGATAGAGCTGTGTGTCATCAGCATAGAAATGGTAGGAGAAGCCATGTGCCTTTATAATGGGACCCAGTGATGTAATGTATGTGGAGAAGAGGAGGGGTCCAATAACCGAGCCCTGGGGAACCCCAGTGACCAATTGATGTGCTTTGGATACCTCCCCTCCCCAGGGCACCTTGAAATGGCTGGAGAGAAGTTTTGATACTTCCACCTCAGTGAGGGGACAGGAGGAGAAGATTGGAGTTTGAGCAGTGGATTTAGTTGGTTGGAGGTCCTGTGTGAGTGGAGGCGAAAACTGACTACTGATTGTTTTAGTTTTGTCTGTAAAATAAGTTGCAAAGTTATCAGCTGTTATAGAAGTGGTGGGAGGTGGTGAAGGGGGACAGAGGAGAGAATTAAATGTTCTGAAGAGATTACGCATATCTGGAGCACTGTTGATCTCGTTGTGGAAATGTGACGATTTGGCAGTGTGGACTTCTGGGGAGAAAGATGAAAGCGACGATTGATACATACTCAGGTCCGACGGATCGTTTGATTTTTGCCATTTTCTCTCTGCCGCTCGGAGTCTGGTCCGATGTTCACGAAGAACATCAGATAACCAGGGGTTAGAAGGGGCAGTTCGTGCTGGCCTGGAGGAGAGAGGACAAATGTCGTCTAGACAAGAGGTTAAGGTAGTGCATAAAGTGTCAGTAGCTGCATTCACATCCAGAGATGAGAAATGGGTAGGTGAGGGAAGAGAGGAGGATATTACAGAGGAAAGATGGGAGGAAGAAAGGGAGCGTAGGTTTCGTCTAAAAGTAACCGGTAAGGGGGTTGGTGGCACCCGGGTAGCAAAGTGTAATGTAAATTTAATGAAGAAATGGTCAGAGATATGTAGTGCAAAGGGGCGTTGTAAATGTGTTGCCACCCAAATGAAGCTAATAAAGTCTGTAGCATAAGGCTTTTCTCATTCCATCCTCCATGTAGACAGACCAGCTTTAAGTATAACTCCTTTGAAGTAATGGTGCTTCATATAACATTATCTAGAGAAAAAAGTATTAATGATAAATCCCCCGTGATGTTTGTATAGAGGTATACAGGCCACCAGGGCACTATACAGACTTTATTAAATAATTCTGTGATTTTATATCAGAGTTAGTGCTGGCTGCAGATAAAGTCTTCATTGTGGGTGATTTTAATATCCACGTTGATAATTAAAAAGACACATTATGATCAGCCTTCATAGACATTCTGAATTCTATCAGGGTTAGACCTACTCATTGTCGAAATCATACTTTAGATTTAATACTGTCACATGGAATTGATGTTAATGGTGTTGATATTCTGCAGCAAACTGATGATATATTAGATCATTATCTAGTCTTGTATAAACTCCATATAGCTAAAGCTGTAAATTCAACTCCTTGTTACAAGTATCGTAGAACCATCACTTCTACCACAAAAAACTGCTTTGTAAGTAACCTTCCTGATTTATCTCAATTTCTCAGCATATCCAGCAGCACAGAAAAACTTGATGTAACAGAAACTGTGGATTCTCTCTTTTCTAACACTTTAGATACGGTTGCTCCTTTACACTTAAGGAAGTTTAAAGAAAAGAGTGAAACACCATGGTATAATGAGCACACTCACGGCCTAAAGGGAGCAACCCAGAAAATGGAGTGCAGCTGGAGGAAAACAAAACTAGAGGTATTTCGTATTGCTTGGTGGGAAAGTACCTTATACTACAGTCTCTTTTAGAAGAAAACAAACATAACCCCAGGTATTTATTCAATACAGTGGCAAAATTAACAAAAGATAAAGCATCAACAGGTGATGACTTGCACAGCAGTAATGACTATGAACTATTTTACTTCCAAAATCGATGCTATTAGAGATCACATTGACCCCTTTTCCACCAAGGCAGTTCCAGTGCTGGTTCGGAGCCAGAGCCTAGTTTCAAACCGGTTCTTTGTCTTTCGACACCAAAGCACCAGCTCCGAACCAGGAAAAGTGGTTTGTAAGTAGCACCAAAATATTGCTGGACAAGAAGGAATTACCGCTTGCATCAGTGGCTGGGGGCGGAGTTACCGTGACCAACACGACGACAGACATTTTGGACCGCCATATTTGAAATAGCATTTAAACACAAAAACGTTGGATTCGCCATGTTTGGATGCCAATTTAGGTTAGCAAATCCATGAATATCAATAGCAACGCAACGTCCGCCATTGATGATAGTTTGTTTAGGCTTGTTCGGGATGGGACGGCGCTGTGCAGACCGGTTGGTGCGAGGCATCGGGGTGCTGCGGGAGCGACTGGAAAGCAGACAGCTCTTTAAGCTTTTTGATCGCTCTCATGGTGCTTCAGTGTGTTGTGTGCCGATCGATCGATCTGCGTGGCGCGATGCACCTCGAACAAGTCTGTTGTGTTTGGTGCTGCCGCGGCAGCACTAGTGAAATGAAACATGAAACGTATTCAGTGATGTAAGACCTGGCTCTGTTTTGGCTCTCTAGCCTGTGAAAAAGCAACCGGTTCTTAAAGGGCTTGTCAGTCGAACCAACTAAGAACTGGCAACAGCACTGGCTCTGAACTAGCACCTGGTTCCTGCTGGTGGAAAGGGGTTAATTGTAACCATGCAGCCGTCAGCTACAGTATCACATCAAATAGTGCACTGTAGATCCCCTGAGGAAAATTCCACTCATTCTCTACTAAAGGAGAGGAAGAATTGTATAAACTTGTTAAATCAGCTAAACCAACAACATGTATATTAGACCCTATATACCCGTTTTCTGTCAAAGATACTAGAAAAGGTAGTATCCTCACAATTATATTCCTTCTTAGGGAAAAATTATATCTGTGACATTGCGTTCACACCAGATGCGACTTGCATGAATAAATCGTGCTATTCACACATAGTTGGATGCTTGAACATTTTGAGTTCACTCGTTTCAATTGTGAGTGAAATTCACTTCACAACAGACGCGAATTCGTGCCATGGGAGGGGCTTCTGCAGCAGATTCCGTGTTGGTGTCTCTACAGTCTGCAGGGTTGTCCCTGACGTGGTGACTGCAATCTGGGACTGCTTAGTGGAGGAGTTCCGTGGCAACTGACTGAATAGTTTTTGTTTATTATATCCTGTGCTGTTTATGTCCTTTATGTTTTGCTCTTGTAAATATTCCCATCCTTTTGTCTTTTCTTTTGATTTACACCCTTTATATATATTGTAAATAATCACATCTTTTCAACCTCTCTTGTAAATATTGCTATCTTTTTTCATTCTTAACTCTTGGACATCTTTTCATCATGTTAAAATATGTTTTTGTTCAAGTTTAGATTGTTATACTACTCTTGTTTTCAAATAATAAATGGAGCCAGCCTCCAAAAGGAATCCCTGTCTCATTGCTGCATTCTCGTTACACTATACCACAACACTGGTCCAATCACAAATAACTATTTTTTACTATACTCTTGTGAGTGTATTTGCAATAGGATATAATTAGAATGAATGTACAAACCCGATTCCAAAAAAGTTGGGACACTGTACAAATTGTGAATAAAAACAGAATGCAATGATGTGGAAGTTTCAAATTTCAATATTTTATTCAGAATACAACATAGATGACATAGCAAATGTTTAAACTGAGAATATGTATCATTTTAAGGGGAAAATAAGTTGATTTTAAATTTCATGGCATCAACACCTCTCAAAAAAGTTGGGACAAGGCCATGTTTACCACTGTGTGGCATCCCCTCTTCTTTTTATAACAGTCTGCAAACGTCTGGGGACTGAGGAGACAAGTTGCTCAAGTTTAGGAAAAGGAATGTTGTCCCATTCTTGTCTAATACAGGCTTCTAGTTGCTAAACTGTCTTAGGTCTTCTTTGTCACATCTTCCTCTTTATGATGCGCCAAATGTTTTCTATGGGTGAAAGATCTGGACTGCAGGCTGGCCATTTCAGTACCCGGATCCTTCTTCTACGCAGCCATGATGTTTAAATTGATGCAGTATGTGGTCTGGCATTGTCATGTTGGAAAATGCAAGGTCTTCCCTGAAAGAGACGACGTCTGGATGGGAGCATATGTTGTTCTAGAACTTGGATATACCTTTCAGCATTGATGGTGCCTTTCCAGATGTGTAAGCTGCCCATGCCACACGCACTCATGCAACCCCATACCATCAGAGATGCAGGCTTCTGAACTGAGCGCTGATAACAACTTGGGTTGTCCTTGTCCTCTTTAGTCCGGATGACATGGTGTCCCAGTTTTCCAAAAAGAACTTCAAATTTTGATTCGTCTGACCACAGAACAGTTTTCCACTTTGCCACAGTCAATTTTAAATTTAAATTTGAATTTAAATTTCTGGATCATGTTTAGATATGGATTCTTTTTTGACCTATAGAGTTTTAGCCGGCAACGGCGAATGGCACGGTGGATTGTGTTCACCGACAATGTTTTCTGAAAGTATTCCTGAGCCCATGTTGTGATTTCCATTACAGTAGCATTCCTGTATGTGATGCAGTGCCGTCTAAGGGCCCGAAGATCACGGGCATCCAGTATGGTTTTCCGGCCTTGACCCTTACGCACAGAGATTGTTCCAGATTCTCTGAATCTTTGGATGATATTATGCACTGTAGATGATGATAACTTCAAACTCTTTGCAATTTTTCTCTGAGAAACTCCTTTCTGATATTGCTCCACAATTTTTTGATGCAGCATTGGGGGAATTGGTGATCCTCTTGCCATCTTGACTTCTGAGAGACACTGCCACTCTGAGAGGCACTTTTTATACCCAATCATGTTGTCAATTGACCTAATAAGTTGCAAATTGGTCCTCCAGCTGTTCCTTATATGTACATTTAACTTTTCCGGCCTCTTATTGCTACCTGTCCCAACTTTTTTGGAATGTGTAGCTCTCATGAAATCCAAAATGAGCCAATATTTGGCATGACATTTCAAAATGTCTCACTTTCAACATTTGATATGTTATCTATATTCTATTGTGAATAAAATATAAGTTTATGAGATTTGTAAATTATTGCATTCCTTTTTTATTCACAATTTGTACAGTGTCACAACTTTTTTGGAATCGGGTTTGTACAAATGTTTGCCATAAGTATTCGTCTTAATATAGAAGTAATATTTTTATGTAACAAATATAATTTATGATTTACTATGTCGTGTACAAAGTAACACATCGAAACCTTTGGTCATTGTATAAAACATTTATTTATACAAAATAAATCAAATCAAATAGAAAAACTATATACAAAGAACATTTACAAATATTTACATGCATGAATAAAAAGGATATTGCTTGGAATAGGGCCAAAGTGAAGGAGAGGAGAAAGGAGAGAAAGTCTGGTTCATTCCCTGCAGAGATTGCTGCCTCTTTTTAAAACTACTCATTAGGCTCCAATTGTTCCAAATTAAGCAAAAATTAAATTTATTTGTGTATTTGAAATTTGACTAATTCTTTCGTTTGGCGGCACACTCTGCAGGGAAGGGACCAGACTCAAGAGGAAGAGTTTATTCACGGAGCGTGGAGGTGGTGCTGGAGCTACAGGACGGGTCCGGAGTGCTTCTAGGAGCTGCCGCTCCACCTCCGATGGCTGCTCCCTAGGCCTTCTCTGAGCTCTTATTCTTGGTGGAGCTGTATCAAATGATAACATATTTTGTGCAATGAGAAGGCAGAAAAGCATTAAACTCATTCACAAACCGCCAGTGTTATATGAGGCTATGAGTGCTTACTGTAAATATAATATGCATGTAAACATGGTCATTATTGCCTCTACACACCTGTTGGTACAGCAGCAGATGTTGAAGAGCCGGCAGGGGAAGCAGAAGTGGCAGAAGGTTCTGGCAGAGGGGGCCCAAGATCACTGCCATCAAAAGAATCAGTCGGCTCTGTCATGACATATTAAGTATTAATACAAAATTGCACACATTGCACATTACACCAGTCAGAGAGAAACTAATTTAGACTTTCCATCACAAAAAAACAACAGCCTATATGCCCTGTTGTGCTGCTTCACTTGTCAACACACCTCCTGTCTCTGAATGCCCTGCTGCTGCTTCTGTCTCACCCTGGTCCTTGGGGTGGTTGTACCCTGCGGCCTGATTCTCCTCATCCCCCCTCTCCATATTCCCACTTGTCTCCCATGGGGAGACGAAAGGGTCGAGGAAAGACAGAAACGCAGAGTACTTCCACTTTTTCCCTGACCCTGCTGCTGACCCACTCCTCTTTTCCGTCTCCTTTCTTCTCTCCTTACTCATGTGTCCCTCAGACTCTTCCACTTCTTTCTGCACACTTTCTCTGAATAAACACATCAACTCGTCAGCGGGAAAGTAACGTTAGTAGTAAAATACGTTGAATTAGCTCAATTTGCCGGCTTTAGCTAGCTTGTGGTCTCAATATGTATATATATATAGCTCAAATTGTATAAAGAGTGTTTTTTACAACTTACCAGATTGTCCGACCTTCACATTCACTTTCTTCCAAGCAAAACATTTAAATTTCTGTTTCTACAAAAGTATGAAGATTTATCGTATAGCTCCGGCTATCCACATACAGCAATGATGATATTGTCCTCCATTCTTGTTTCAGATTTCTGCCTCCGCTCCCTACGTCGTAATCACGTCTCTACTAGAGCAAGTTCCTGATTGGTTAACGCGGCACGGATATCCGCCAAGGTTCAGATTTTTTAACTTGCATTATTCGTGCCACACATTGCGCATCAAACACACGAAACGTTCAATTGGTGCCTCGTCATTCATGCAAATAGCGTCATTCGCGCCGCCTCATTTGCACGAATCGCGCCGCAGGATGTCTATCGTGTCTTTGCATTCACTTAACATGTAAATCCCTCGCACTTAACCCATTATATCCCATTATAGTCCTCCATGTCCACTGTGCTTTCAAAACTCTGGCCATTTGATAATACCTAGAATATCAAAATCAACTGCAGGCGGCGGATCCTTTTTCTATTTACCACCCAAACTCTGGAAAAATATACTCAAAAATGTTCGGGAGTCAGACATACTCTGTCAGTTTAAATCTAGATTAAAGACCCATCTCTTTAATTTGGCATACACATAGCACACTAATACACTTTTAATATTCAAATCCATTAAAGGATTGTTAGGCTGCATTAATTAGGTCAACCGGAACCAGAAACACTTCCTATAAAACATGATGTACTTGTTACATCGTAAGAAGATTGACATCTATGCTAATATTAGTCTGTTTATTTCTTATTCCGAGGTCACCATAGCCACCCGATCCAGTTCTTATCCAGCCCAGATGGTCACTACAGTCCCTAGATCCAGTCCATATTCAGATCAGATGGTGGATCAGCACCTAGAGACAACCACCACAGCTCTAAACGTTAGCAGAGACCAGAACACCTAGATGAGCCCCAGAGACAGATCCCCAGTGAGGACCCCATCACCTAGGCAGCCATCGGGAAAAGACCACTGGAACCAGTTGAGCCCTTACAATCTGACTTGGCTGTAGTTGGAACAAACTGCTGGTTCATCTGGGCAGAGGGAAACTGGCCCCCTGACTAAGCCTGGTTTCTCCCATGGTTTTTTTCTGCATTCTGTCACCGATGGAGTTTTGGTTCCTTACCACTGGCACCTCTGACTAGCTTAGTTGGGGGCACTTTATTTCCAGCTACATCATAGACTTGATTGCACAGATACTATTTAAACTGAACTGAGCTGGATGATGCCATCACTAAATGCAATGATGAAATGCCTAAAAATTGAACTGAAAATTGAGTCTTAAATCTTTTCATTTTAAATTATTGACACACTGACTTGGACTACACACCTTCAGACACAGGTTAAGAAAGCCAGACAAAGACTGTACCATCTGCGAAAGCTGAGGAAATTTAAGGTATCGCCAGCAATCATGAAAACTTTCTATTCAGGGACCATAGAAAGTGTATTGACATGGTGTTTCTCAGTGTGGTATGAGAAATCTCCAATCAGGACTGCAAAGCCTTGCAGAGAGTTGTGCGCTTAGCTGAGGGCATCTCAGGGTCTGCTCTCCCCTCTCTACAGGACATCTACCCCAAACGCTGCAAAAGCATAGCAGTAAAAATCATCAAGGACTCAAATCACCCTGGAAACCATCTCTTCATTTTACTGCCATCTGGCAAGCGCTTCCGTAGTGTGATGGTAAAAACTGAGACTTAGGAGAAGCTTCTTCCCCCAGGCCATCAGGCTCCTAAACTCAAAGTCAGTTTCATAACATGAACAGGACTCATTTAATAATCACTTAATAATCAGTTGTAAAATCCTTATTCTCTACCATTCATTTTTCTGCAATGTAAATACCTGTACAACCTGTTTGCACATTTTTTCTTGCACATTCCTGCTTATATTATTATTTATTAAGTCTACAGTATACTGTCCTGCACATTTAATTTTAATGCACATTTGATTTTATTTTTTATTATTTTTCATTTTTTATTCTTATTTTTTTAACTTCATTTTTATCCATACCTATATTTACATTTACATTTATTCATTTAGCAGACGCTTTTATCCAAAGCAACTTACAATTGAGGAATACAATAAGCGATACATTATGAAAAGCAAACAGACACAGAAAGTGCTTGTAATACACATTTCTAGGCATTGTTCAGAGCACATTCTAGGCAGATAGTGAGAGGTTAAGGGAAAGAGAGTAAAGCTAAGGAAACAGAGTGAAGTATTTGTTGACAGCAGACTGACAATTACAGAGGCCCATGCAAAAAGAGAGGGGTAAAGAAGAAGAGGAGCAGATATTATGCAGGTGAGCAAGATTTTGTTGCCGTCCGCGTTTGATGTAAGAGCGTTGTTGTGAGACAACTGGAATGTATTGGAAACACATGATAGATGTGGTAAAAATGAGGATAGAAGGAGAAAGAGGAAACAAATAAAGCAAGAGATAAAAATAAGTACATGCGTTTCCGGTGTCGTTGCTCGGTTGAAGTTGTGCAGGAATAAGTCGCAGGTCTTTACACTCGTCGGTCTTCCCAGGAGGAGGCTGAACGCTTCCGCGCCAGCAAACTAGCCTTAATTTAAATACACACCTAATTAAGTTGAGTTGAAACAGCTGTCCCCGCCTTTCTAATTATCACAACAAGGTCTAAAAAACGCGAATGGCTCGAGTCGAAACTAAGTGCGGTTCAGTTTGCCAGTGCTTAATCACAAATTAACAGGTGGCAAACAGTCTTTTTGTACCTTTTAATTACAGCCAACAACAAACCACAAACACAATTAGCACAAACGGTTCAGATAATAAAGCAGTAAACGAATCACTTCTCACAACTAGCATATATTAACTCTAAAGAACAGAAACAAATTGTATTAGGAAGATCACTTAATCGTTCTTATATTTATTCTTATATATATCTTATATTTGTATATTTATGTATATTCTATTGTTTGTGTTACATATAATTGCACTGTTCATGGAGCGGACCTGACTTACATTTCACTGCTGGTTATATTCTGTATAATTGTGTATGTGACGAATAAAAAATCTTGAATCTTGACAGTAGATAATCAGGGGATTATGTCCTTTATTCAAAGTTAAACGTGCCTAATATGAGTTTAAATATTATTTTGTGTGACCTTAAAGACATACTGAAAGCAACAATGGATAGTTTACCTTAGATCTTGAAAATAAATTAAAGCAAATATATATGTTAAAACTGAACTCAATGTTGAACCGAGTGTATTCCATAACAAAGATGTTATCAGTCACTCAGTTTGTACATTTAATAATGTTGAAAAGGTTTAATATTTATGAATTATATCATAAACTTTTCAATTTCATTGAGAGTGCAGAGCGCTTCCAGAGAGAGCCCACCCACACACTCGTTTGATTGTATGGTGTGATTTAAATTTGCTGTGATATTTAATTGATTCTGTCGCATCATGTTTGTTGTGGACAGACAAAATGTTTTTTGCTGGAATCGTGCCATGTCGTGTGTAGTTAGGACATGGTGTTGTTCTTATTGTTATTCTGTATAAACTAGGTGGAATAGAGAAAGAACATTTAATATGGTCAAAACTGTATACATATAAATGGAACAGTCTAATACCAAATTTTTCAGGAGATCTCAAGCAATCAGAGGTAAAATATCATATCTCACACAGTTTCATATATATTAATGGAAAAATACATTTGATTATTATTATACCGTTACCTACGATGAATGTTGGTGCAATATAGTGCCATCATACCAACTTTTGGGACTCTGCATTATACATTCTCTGATTCCCAAAAAGTTTTAGAACTAGTAGTATCAGAAGACGAATAGGGTTCAAGAACCTACTTTGCTTTGACCCTTAAAAGTTCAGTTTCGTTAATCCAGTTTTGGTAGGTATGAAAAAAATAATGCCACGTTAGAATACTTTTGTTATCCTCAGGTCAGAATGAGGTCTCGTCAGCTGCTGCTCCTAGCCACGGTGACAGCCGCAGGGGATGCTGCCCCACATCACAAGTTTGACTCATGCAGGGATCAAATGTGGAAGACTCAAGTGAGCTAAGTGAGCCTGTGACAGACTCTGTCCCTTCAAAGGCATATGTGTGCAGACAGTCAAAGGGTGGAATGTTTGGGTCTTCATCTGCCTCAGCCAGCCGGCCCATCATAAACTGTTGAAAGACTGTGTCTTCTGGTCCAATGAGGTAAGAGTGACGCAGAGACATGCGGATACTTGTGGTGACCTCCTCCCGAAAGAGTTTGCACTCTCGCCGATGTGGGTGCCGGAGAGGAACTGTTTGGCTAGACTCTGTCTCTGGGACGGCAAAACTCAAGATTTTCTCAGAGAACTCCACTGTTTTCAGCTCTTGTGTTGCCATTTTCTTCTGCCGTAATATCTTGTACTTTCGCACAGCAAGCATTAGTGTGGATAGCACTGCAGAACAAACCAGAGAAAGAACAGGTTTTACTATACTTTTAAAACTAACACTTCTTAAACCAGATATAATCAAGAAACTCTTAACAGGGTCAGGTCACTAGCTTCATTAAAATCAATAATTAAAATAAAGCTATATTAACATAATGAAAATGTATTTATAGTAAGGTTGCAACTCATCTTCTTTTTAAGAACATGAGGAACACTCCTCATTCCTTTATATTGTATATGCTATTTGAGATTTAAAGTAAACCATTTTTGAAAACTGAAAATCAAAACAATTTGATTGCTGCATCTTCACAGTTGACGAAGATCGAATATGTTAGCACACGAGCATCTCAAAAGTAATGGATCAACACTTACCTATTCATTGCAGCTTTTGACCATCATTAAGAAGTTTATTTTCAGAAAAGTCTGATTATCATCTGATTATTATTACTTTTTGAAACATCTTATGTGATATTTTCCAACTAAGTAAGACATTACTGGTGACTGGTTTACTAACATCTCACAACATAAGCTTTGCAAACACATTTGTTTAAACCCAAATTTATTTTAGAACCACAAATAATGCTGCAGCACACTGCAATGGCTGGAAAAATCAGACACATTAGTATCTGTTATATTTAACAATTAATCCAACACCCTAAACCCAACAAGCCAACCATGAGGGTCTATGGGACCCATAGAAAAATGTATTCTTTGCAAATAACCCAAAAGGACAGAACAGACCTCTGGTTACCACAGTAACCAGATAAACTTTATGAACCAATTAAATGTAGAGAGAGACTCTCAGTTAATTCACTTTGAAACGGACACATACTGCCCATATAACATGACTTCTTTATTTAATTAATAGAACAACCTTCCCACGAATGAACATGCATGTCCCCAGATCTTACATTGCCAAGTAAGTCATGTTTTTTATTTGCTTGAACACATTTACTAGTTGAACTTTTTCCAAACTGTAATTCCAGGCTAAAATGTGTGAAATCGAGTGCAAAATTTAGAAATATGATAGGAAACCTTTCATTGCATTAAAATGTTGTACAGCGTGAGGATGGTTGTATGTTCTATAAACAATACTAAATAAAATTACTGTTTAGACGATATAAAAGTTATGTCTAAGAATGTTTAGACTTATCATTACTGTGAAATACGCTGTTTTCAAATATATGTTCAAACATGTGCTTAACAATAATATATTTTCTCAGATATATAATGTCCTTTTGTACTGTATGATAATACATATAAAGCATGTGTGCATCTATGATAAAAAAATCACGTAGGCAATATTAGTGATTGCTAATGTAATAATATAGTTTCTCCTAATAAGCCTATCAACATGCTCACTTTAGTTATTTATTTATTTATTTTAGTGGGGTGGATTAATAAATTATATAAATTAATACTTTTGTTTAGCAAGGATGCTTTAAATGGATCAAAGGGGTTAGGTTAGAAAAAATTACAACAGCTCCCCCCGAACTAGCACCCGTCCAGGAAGGTTTGGAGTAGGGAGACTGAGGATAGGTGCACGGGCCTATGCCTGTTAGACTATACCAGAAAAGCCTTGATATATCTCCTGTCTATGAGAAGAGCCTTTTTGGGCATTGGTCTGAAAATTTGGAAGACCAAGAAGTAAGGACATTTATAAAAGGGGGGACGGGTCGACACATGTTAGACTTAACTGTATCAACTTTGATTGAATCCCATCTAGAAGAAATGCCTTTATATGTTTTTTGCTTTTTTTACTATTAGATCCAGAAATGCGAGGTTTCTGACTGAACCTGCTCCAGACCAGCGAACCAGACTGCCAACTTTTCAGTCAACAATCCAATAATCCTAAACTGGCATCGCATTCCATCAAATAACTTTGGCTGGAACGGTTTGATTGATTCCTGTCTAGAAGAAATGGCTGTATAGGTTTTTTTGCTTTTTTTACTATTAGATCCAGAAATGCGAGGTTTCTGACTGAACCTGCTCCAGACCAGCGAACCAGACTGCCAACCCTTCAGTCAACAATCCAGTAATCCTGATCTGGCATCGCATTCCATCAAAGAACTTTGGCTGGAACAGTCCTTCCGCAACTCCTGTATAAGTTGTGAATTGGTTGAGGGCTATGTCTTGCCTTTAAGCCTGTAAGGGGTAGGTTTAGTGTGTGATCCAGTTCCTTGGTTAGATGTTAGGCTATGCTCCTGTTGGCTTTGTTTTGTTCCCTTCTAAGAGATTAGCCTATTTGGGCATTGGTCCCAAGGGTTGGGAATGTTAGGTTTCACGTCCATAGGTCTACGAATGTTAGGTTTAGGGTACGTGTAAGTTAGGGACTATCTTTCATTTTGTTTCTGCCAGAAGGTTTTGTTTTTGATTTTGTTAAATCTGATTTTCCTTTGTAAGCTTACTCCCTCAGGTATGTTTGTGTGAGGGAAATTTTTAAGATATTTTCATCAGCAGTGTACCTCAGGCTCATCGAATATTTCAGCACTTTAAACACTATACACCCTCCTCTGAGGCGGCACGCCTTAGGTGATCAATCCCAGGCGAGTGTCTTATGTCCAATCACTAAGCGAGTTTGTCCAGAGCCACAATTGGATGGTTGGGTTCTGGTTATCTTGTCTTTGTTGAAGTATTGTGTTCAAAATGACCTGATAGGGGTGTTTAGGATTTTATTCATATTGTTTTAAACGGCTATGTAAGCTATTATTCCATTTTTAATATTAGGATTTGGATTTATAAATAGTTCGTGGTTAAAAGACTGTTGCATATAAAAATTAGATTTTTTTAAGGTTCATAGTGAGAATCAAATGTCTAATGAAAAGCGTTGGTTGTTTTATTACCGTAATACAAGTTATTTTAAAAATATATAATTTTTGAGAATCAGTAAAAACGAGTTTCAAAGGTTCATTAAGAAGCAAATGTCAGTGTGTAGGGGTGTTGGTGCGAAATGTGCCATTGCGTGAGCGGTGCTAATCACCAGTAGAAGACTGAGCTACAATTAAGGCCTGTTAGCCCCAGGCCACCGTCCCTGCGTGCTGTCCTAGTGGACCCAGCGGAGCTGGATACTTACCACTCTCCCAAGTGTCCCTTTGTTAACACCGCAAGGTTACCCAGGTCACCTGAGAAGAGTCTGTAGTGGATCGGTCTCGTCTTGGGGTATACTCTGAGTCAGAGCTGGATCTTGTTGGGTTTGACCCCAACATTCTCCTTGCCCAAATCAGCCCCCTGCCGATTTTGGTGGGGCTTACTCCAGCTAAGCCAGAGATCAGAACCTATAGAACCCCCGAGATTTTATACAGAGCCTGAGTCTCCCATGAGTCCCAAAGGACCTTTGCCCAAACCAGCCGAGTCCCAAGACTCAGAGAAAAGGTCTGCCCCGAACTAGCCGTGGCTTTCCAATCTCCCCTGCTGGTTTTGGTTCGAAGTTCGAACAGGTGGATGCAACCCTGAAAGGAAGCACCAAGCTTCTACCAGCTCTCTCCCCTAAGATATATGCAAAAACCAAACCGACATTATCCATACCAAGGACAACTGTTGGCTGCATACACCCTGAATCAGTGGTTGGAGTGCTAAGCCATGTCTTATTTGTAGACAGCAGTTATCATTATGGTCAGATTGATATTTATTAACATGTTTTATTATTTTTGGAATCCCCCTGTCAGTAGATTATATTTATATAGTTTGTTTTGAGTTTTTTAAACATAAATGGCTGTTTTTAATGTTTAAAAAACGGATTTTAGTGAAGCAATTTGCATATGCACATACTGATCTGCCAATGGCTTTTTTTGCTTGTTTATTGGTGGAAAATAGTGCAATTCTCTTGTTCTAACACTTGTTTTTGGATCCATACTGTCTTGGTGTTCTGTTGCTAGTACTATATAATTCCTATTAGCATGCTAATGCTAATAATAACCTATTTATGTTTAAAAGAATACTATTATAGCTTAAAAACTATCGTTGTTGCGTTTAAATGTTATTCTGACTTGATCCGAATCATCTCTAGTCCACTCAGATCCCATCTTGTAGACAAAAGAATGACTCAGATTTTTTAGATTAATTACTTTTAATAAATTAATATTACGGTTAAATAAGTTTATGGAATAGACTATAACAATTTGAATGTTATTTTGACTTGGTCCGAATCATCTCTAGTCCACTCAGATCCCATCTTGCAGACAAAAGAATGGCTCAGATTTTTTAGATTATTACATTTAATAAATTAATATTATGGTTAAGTGAGTTAGGGTTAGGGTTAGAAGATAAAGACATTTATATTTCAGAAAAATTTTGTTCTTCTGAACGTCTTATTAATTAAAAAAACCTGAAAATCTACTAAGCTGTTTTCAATAATAATAAAACAAATACATTTTTGAGCAGCAAATCAGAGTATAATAATTATTTATGAAGGATCATGTGACACTGAGGACTGGAATAATGATGCTAAAAATTCAGCTTTGAAATCACAGGAATAAATTATGTATTATAATATATTTAAATGGAAAACCGTCATTTTGAAAAGTAAAATTATTTCAAAATGTTGCTGTTTTTGCTATACTTTGGATCAAATCAATGCATGGTTGGTGAGCAGAAGAGACTTCTTTAAAAATTACAAATCTTACTGTTTAAAAACGTTGACTAGTAATTTAGCCTATACATATACAGGTGCATCTCAATAAATTAGAATTTCTTGGAAAAGTCCATTTATTTCAGTAATTCTAATCAAATTGTGAAAATAGTGTATTAAATAAATTCAATGCACTGAAGACTGAAGTAGTTTAAGTCTTTGGTTCTTTTAATTGTGATGATTTTGGCTCACGTTTAACAAAAAAAACACCAATTCACTATCTCAACAAATTAGAATATGGTGACATGCCAATCAGCTAATCAACTCAAAACTCCTGCAAAGGTTTCCTGAGCCTTCAAAATGGTGTCTCAGTTCACTAGGCTTCACAATCATGGGGAAGACTGCTGATCTGACAGTTGTCCAGAAGACAATCATTGACACCCTTCACAAGGAGGGTAAACCACAAACATTCATTGCCAAAGAAGCTGGCTGTTCACAGAGTGCTGTATCCAAGCATGTTAACAGAAAGTTGAGTGGAATGAAAAAGTGAGGAAAAAAAAGATGCACAACCAACCGAGAGAACCACAGCCTTATGAGGATTGTCAAGCAAAATTGATTCAAGAATTTGGGTGAACTTCACAATGAAATGGACTGAGACTGGGGTCAAGGCATCAAGAGCCAGCACACACAGACGTGTGAAGGAATTTGGCTACAGTTGTCGTCAGAGGCGTCTTACCTGGGCTAAGGAGAAGAAGAACTGAACTTTTGTCCAGTGGTCAAAAGTCCTCTTTTCAGATGAGAGCAAAATTGATTCAAGAATTTGGGTGAACTTCACAATGAAATGGACTGAGACTGGGGTCGAGGCATCAAGAGCCAGCACACACAGACGTGTGAAAGAATTTGGCTACAGTTGTCATCAGAGGCGTCTTACCTGGGCTAAGGAGAAGAAGAACTGAACTTTTGTCCAGTGGTCAAAAGTCCTCTTTTCAGATGAGAGCAAGTTTTGTATTTCATTTGGAAACCAAGTTCCTAGAGTCTGGAGGAAGGGTGGAGAAGCTCATATCCAAAGTTAATAATAATAATAATTTGTTACATTTATATATTGCTTTTCTGGGTACTCAAAGCGATTTACATAGAATGAGAGAATCTCCTCAACCCCCACCAACGTGCAGCATCCACCTGGATGATTGCGACGGCAACCATATTGCGCCAGAGTGCCCACCAAACACCAGTTTATTAGTGGAGAGGAGACAGAGTAATGATGCCAATCGGTGTACGGGATTATTAGGAGGCCATGATGGTCAAAGGCCAATGGGGAAATTTGGCCAGAATGCCGGGTTTACACCTCTACTCTTTTTCGAAGGACATCCTGGGATTTTTAATGACCACAGAGAGTCAGGACCTCGATTTAACCTCTCATCTGAAGGACGGTTCTTTTTACAATATAGTGTCCCCATCACTATACTGGGGCGTTAGGACCCACACAGACTGTAGGGTGAGCAGACCCTACTGGCCTCACAAACACCTCTTCCAACAGCAACCTAGTTTTCCCAGGAGGTCTCCAATCCAGGTACTGACCAGGCTCAACCCTGCTTAGCTTCAGTGGGCAACCGGTCTTGGGCTGCAGGTTGATATGGCTGCTGGTTCCAAGTTGCTTGAAGTCCAGTGTTAAGTTTCCAGTCTGTGATTATTTGGGGTGCAATATCATCTGCTGGTGTTCGTCCATTGTGTTTTTTTAAAACCAACGTCACATCACCCGTTTACCAATACATTTTGGAGCACTTCATGCTTCCTTCTGCTGACCAGCTTTTTAAAGATGCTGATTTCCTTTTCCAGCAGGAGTTTTCACCTGCCCACACTGCCAAAAGCACCAAAAGTTGGTTAAATTACCATGTTGTTGGTGTGCTTGACTGGACAGAAAACTCACCAGACCGGAACCCCATAGAGAATCTATGGGGTATTGTCAAGAGGAAACTGAGAAACAAGAGTCCAAAAAATGCAGATGAGCTGAGGGCCACAGTCAAAGAAACCTGGGCTTCCATACCATCTCAGCAGTGCCACAAACTGGTCACCTTCATGCCACGCCGAATTGAGGCAGTAATTAAAGCAAAAGGAGCACCTACCAAGTATTGAGTACATATACAGTAAATTAACATACTTTCCAGAAGGCCAACAATTCGCTAAAACAGTTTTTTTATTGGTCTTATGAAGTATTCTAATATGTTGAGATTGTGAATTGGTGGGTTTTTGTTAAATGTGAGCCAAAATCATCACAATTAAAAGAACCAAAGACTTAAACTACTTCATTCTGTGTGCATTTAATTTATTTAATACAACGAGTTTCACAATTTGAGTTGAATTACTGAAATAAATGAACTTTTCCATGACATTCTAATTTATTGAGATGCAACTCTACTGTCACCATGTTTATTCTGTCTTTGTCCGATCATTGTGTTGCTCGGGTCCATTTGTTTTCTCGTGCAGTTTCTGCTGTCTCCCATTTTCCTGCGTTTCAGTTTCCTGCCACTGTTTTACATATTTTGTGTATTGCACCCTCGACATCTTGACTCTTGTGTGGGTTGTTTATTTCTTTGTTTGTTCCTAATAAACGGTTTAACTGCACTTAAAATTGAATCTCAAGTTATTTTGTGTGAAAGTTTAATATATTCTAAATAAACTGCAAACAAAAAAATATATACATTTTTTTGTCCTCACATTCTTTCTTGTAACTCTTCCATCTCAGTCACACAACTGACTGAAAGGCTCATTATGCAGCTCATTATTTGGTCCATATTATTCTCAGGTGTGAATCACATTATTATTCATGATCATTCAAGCCTCCTCGCATACAGGCTTTCTAGACAAAAAGTGACTTAGAAAATGTAAATCCATATAATGTTTTATGTGAATGAGTAAACAGAATTATTTTCACAACAGTTTGAAGAGAAAACTACAAGATACAGTCCTCAAAAGTCTTGTGAACCAATGTTCTGTATGTGTTTTATGCCTTATTCAAGTTATTTAGAAAATTTAGTTTTTCACTAACCACGCATAAAGGTTGCTTTCTCAAAAAATACAATCATGTACAAACATGCTGATCACATATTGATGTAGACCAGTGTGTGCTGATTACAGTGTTATTAGACTTTAGCCATTCATATAGGTACATCAAAAAAAATTGAATATCATGAAAAAGGTCAATATTTTTTGTCACTCATTTCAGAAAGTGAAACCCATATATTATATAGATTCATTATACAGAGTGAAATATTTCAAGCCTTTATTTCTTGAAATTTTGATGGTTATGGCTTACAGATAATGAAACCCCAAAATTCAGTGTCTCAGAAAATGTGAATATTACATAAGATCAATAAAAAAGAAAATTTTAAACAGAAATGTCAAGCTTCTGAAAAGCATCTTCATTTCGTTGCACTCAATACTTGGTTGGGCCTCCCTTTGCAAGAGTTACTGCATTATTGCGGCATTGGATGGAGGCAATCAGCCTGTGGTACTGCTCAGGTGTAATGGAAGCCCATGTTGCTTTGATAGCGGCCTTCAGGTTGTCTGGCATCTCACACAGATGTAGTGCTGAAGAAGGCACATCAGCACCTCTTCTTCCTGAGACGGCTGAGGAAGTTTGGAATGAGCCCCAGCATCCTCAGAACATTCTACTCATGCACTGTGGAGAGCATCCTGACCGGATGCATCACCGTTTGGTTTGGAAACAGCACTGCTGGCAACCGCAAAGCTCTGCAAAGGGTCGTGCGAACTGCCCGCCACATTGTTGGAGGTGAGCTTCCCACCCTCACTGCACTGCACTGCACTTTAACTTTTACACAGTTAAACTGGACTACACTCACACACTGCACTAACACAACAACCTATCTGCTACCACTGGATACCATCCAATGCACATCCATGACATTGCATTTCCAGCTTATGTATAATCCATTGCACCT
This sequence comes from Ptychobarbus kaznakovi, assembly GCA_027422405.1. NCBI lineage: Eukaryota > Metazoa > Chordata > Actinopteri > Cypriniformes > Cyprinidae > Ptychobarbus > Ptychobarbus kaznakovi. Next base: position 14,707,533 of record CM049814.1, on the reverse strand, counting down.
TTGCATATTATTGTGTATATATGTGTACATAATGTAGAATGTGTACATATGGTGTATAATGTGTATTAATAACTTTAAGTATGTCTAACAGTACACTGTGTGTACTGAGTATATATATAGGTGTATTCTGCATATTGTCATTTGTATACATCTGTAAGTATATATTGTCTCTATGTAAATTGTTTCTGCACTGTCTGGAACACTCTCTCAAGAATTTCCCTCACCAAGGCATATGTGCTGTGATGATATGACAATAAAAGTGATTTGATTTGCATTGTTGGGTCTGGTGTCTCTCATCTTCCTATTGACAATACCACATAGATTCTCTTTGGGTTCAGGTCAAGTGAGTTTGCTGGCCAATCAAGCACAGTAACACTGTGATCATTGAACCAGCTTTTGGTACCTGTTGCAGTGTGGGCAGGTGCCAAGTCCTGCTGGAAAATGAAATCAGCATCTCCATAATGCTTGCCAGCAGGAGGGATGAAGAGCTCTAAAATATCCTGGTAGATGGCTTAGTTGACTGTGGACTTCAGAAAACACAGTGGATCAACACCAGCAGATGACACTGCAGCCCAAATCATCGCTGACTGTGTAAACTTCACACTGGACTTCAAGCAACAAGGATTCTGTGCCTATCCACTCTTCCTCCAGACCCTGGGACCTTGATTTCCAAATTAAATGCAAAATGTACATTCCTCTGAAAATAGAACTTTGGACCACTGAGCAACAGTCCAGTTATTTTTCTCCTTAGCCCAGGTAAGATACTTCTGACGATGTTTCTGTTTCAGAAGTGGCTTGATAGCCCTTTTCTTGAAGATGTCTGAGCGTTGTGACTCTAGATACACTGACTCCTGCTTCAGTTCACTCCTTGTGAAGCTCTCCCAAGTGTTTGAATCGGCTTTGCTTGACAGTATACTCAAGCTTGCTGTCATCCCTGTTGCTTGTGCACATTTTACTACCCAATTTCTTCCTATCAGTCAACTTTGTATTTAATATGCTTTGATACAGCACTCCTTGAACAGCCACCCCTTTCAGTATTGACCCTCTGTGACTTAACCTCTTTATGGAGGGTGTCAAAGATCATCCTCTGGACCATTGCCAAGTCAGCAGTGTTCCCCATTATTTTGGTTTTAAAGAACAAGGGATACCCACAATTTACACTGTATGGATGATCATTTATTGAAACTCAAATGCAAATATTCTAATATTTTGAGATACTGATTTTTGACTTTCATTAGCTGTAAGCTCTAATCATCAAAATTAAAACAAAAAAGATTTTGAAGTGTTTTACTTTACATGTAATAAATCTAAAATATATGAAAGTTTCACTTTTTGAAATAAGTTACAAGGAATTAATTTTTTTCTCTTTTTCACCATATTCAATTATTTGTAGATGTACTTGTATGTTTAAAATCAACTGAAAAATAAAATATCAGGGCATGTCAAAACTTCTCCAGACCCCCAAAACACTCTCAGACCCCAGGGGGTTGAATAATTAAGAAATACAAAATGTGAAGAGCAGCGGTAGCCCAGATCTGGAGCACTCCTCGAACACTACCACACTGAGCACAGGGGCCCCACAGGACTGTGTGCTCAGCCCGCTGCTCTTCATGCTGCTGACCCATGACTGCATTGCCAAGTTCAGCTCTAACCACATCATCAAGTTTGCCGATGACACATCAGTGGAAGGTCTCATCAGCAACAACGATGAAACACACTACAGAGAGGAAGTGGCACAGCTGGCTGAATGGTGTGGTGCTAACAACCTGTCCCTCAATGTGGGGAAGACAAAGGAGGTTGTTATGGACTTCAGGAGAAACTCTGTTGACCACCCCCCACTGACCATCAGCAGCTCGACTGTGGAGAGAGTCAGCAGCACTAAAGAGCAAGTCTCCCTCCATCCATCCTTACCACTTTCTACAGGGGAACTATTGAGAGCATGCTGACCAGCTGCATCACTGTCTGGTATGGGAACTGTAGTGCAGCAGACCGCAAGACCCTCCAGCTGACAGTGAACACAGCTAAAAAAATCACTGATGCCCCTTTCCCCTCCATCCTGGATATTTTCCTAACACGATGCTCCAGAAAAGCAAATAGTATCGTGAAGGACCCCACCCATCCTTCCCCACAGTCTCTTCCAGCTCCTACCTTCAGGAAAACGGTACCGGAGCATCAGAGCCTGCTCCGCCAGACTGCTCAACAGCATTTTCCCCCAGGCTGTGAGAGCCCTGGTCTCAACTCACCCGCCCCTCTCTGAAACCCCATACTTCCTGAAACATGGACCTTCTCAACCCCCCCCCCCCAACCTTACCACATCACATGGAAATAAATGTCAAACTTTTTTGTGCAATTCAAGGTGTGCTACACACCAGTGAGTGGGCCTGTACAAACCACCTGTAGTAACACACTTCCCTCCATTCGCACTAGACACTTTTCACACACTACTGTGTGTACTGTGTGTCATAACCCCACAAAAGACTCAGTAATATATATATATATATATGTGTGTACCTGCTCATGCACTAAAACTATCTTACACTTTTCCCCAGCAAGCTGCTTGACTCACAATGTTCTCTTTGCACATGTACAGTATTTGCGAAGTATTTGTACAAAAATCTAATTTCTTAGATATGTCACAAAATAAAGACTGGAGGATTCAAGTAGCAGAAACAAGAACGGTTTATTCCGAGAGAAGTACAGGTAAACCGGAAAACAGGGCGGAGCTCTCCGTAGCTCGAGGCGGGTAGCGCAGGGAAGCAATGGGCAGCCTAGTGTCCGGTGATAGGAGTCCAGAAAACGGCAGGGCTCCGGGATCGCGGAAGCAGGAAGCAGGAACGGACGGAATTCGCAGACCAGGACACGGCAGACACTACGAGGATCTGACAACAGGAGACAGCGTGACAGGATCTGATATAGCCCAGGTAAATGACTCTCAGCTGGAGAGAATTAGCCTCAATCAGACACACCCACCCACAGACTCCTGTTCACACACACACACACATACATAACAAAGCGAGGATGGGACCGAGAGCCCATGAACCGTGACAAGATATTATATGAAATTACACTGCATGTTTTCTGGATGAACAGATTAGTTAATTGTAATATTCTGCTACGGTTTATAACTGATATAAATAATTACAATTAGTTGTAAATATTTATATATATTTTCCTTTGATCTTAATTTGTTATAATACATATATTCGTGTTAATACCAAATTTTCATCTGTGATCAATGACCAAATCAATTTTGGATCAAAAAGCATCCAAAATGTATTGCTTTGCAGAGGGAGCAGTACAGTGAGAAGTGACTGATTCCTACAGTGAAGTTTGGAGGTAATACAATTTTTATATAGGGATGAATGAGTGCTGAATGTGTGGGGGAATTCATTGTGCTTTATCAATGAATTCACACATGTAATGTAAACCTTTGAAACAGAAGATGATACCCCTGCATTGTTGGACAATTTCCAACTTGAAAATGACTATACATTCTCCCAAGCTGAAAATCATGCAATGTACATCACTCCCCATCAAACATCAAGGCAATCAAAATGGTGTTCTCTGAGAGTTAAACAAGAGAAATGCGAATATTTTCCATCAATGCAAGAAAGGTCAGAGCAGTATATTTGCATATACTTTTTATACTTTTAGTTATGAAGTATACTCTACATATTAGGATTACACATTTGTTTAATTTAGTGCAAAATGTACTAATTTGTGCAACCCATCATTTAAGCAAAATTGCATAATTTACCTATTTAAAAAATACTGAGGACATTTTTATTATTTTATTTAAATATGCGTTTAATACATTTCAATGTTGTCATCTTTGTGTGAATTGGAATATTTATCATTAAAAACATAGAACTATATCTTTATGCTGTGCTCTTTTGTGCTGTGCACTGTAAAATATGTGTCTTCACGATCAGTGAACCCAGCTCCACACCTATAAAAACAAGTGTTGCAGCCAAGGCAATTAAAACAATGCTGTCTTGGTTCACTTGCAACCCCAAGTCTATCAAATGATCGAGGATACATCACAATGCTTTGAAGCCAAGTTATCTGAGCAAACACCAACCAATCATTGAGATGTTATATGTGAATGCCACACATTCACAGGTGCATTAAGACCACATCCATATACTTTGTGAATGTGTGACACAAAACTAGTACAATTTGCGAAGTAATTCCTCAAAGCCAGAATTTCACACATTCTGACGTCTTTCTTGGGTATGTAGGATTCATTCCTAGAAATGCTGTCTGTGTTTGTATGTGCTGAATGATGTAACCTTAGTGCATTGCTCGGAACATCCAGTCTGACACTCTCTCTAACTGCTGCCAAGCCAATAGATGGCCTGTGAGAGGGCCTGATTTCTAACAATGCTCCATAGCTTGTTAGTTGGATGGGACCCTTGAATCTGCGAGATTAGTTTTTTTTACATGAAATAAGGTGAATTCCTAATTTTATTAATCTGGCCTCCACTTCAGAACATTTATATCAGGCTCACCTCTGCTGCCCAAGTGGTCAGTTGAAAGAAAATAAGCTTCCAAATGTCTGCATATACGTTCTCTCGAAATTCAGTCCCAAGCCCTTGCCTAGGTGCCTCATACAAATAGTAAGACAGCTAAAGTGTGCATTGCTAATGCCACACTACCACGACATAAGTATGCCTTATTCCACAGAGAAGAAGTTAATTAAGAGATGGCTTGGAACAGATGAAAGGCTTCCACACAGCATCCTTTGAGATGGAGAGATGAGTCACCTTCACTGCTGGCATGACTATGCAGCCAGTAAAATTCAGTGAAATTTGGTGAAGGATCAGTCACAACTTGGGGGTGCCTCAGCATGAAGCAAACCCAAAACAAGGTTATCCTGGAAGAAACTTGCTTCCTTCTGCTCTGACAATCTTTCCCAAATCTAAAAATTGGTTTGTCCAGCTAAACAATACCCCATGCCACACAGTCAGGTCCATCAAGGTATGGATGGTTAGAACACCACATCAAGACAATGTCATGGCTAGCACATTCTCTAGACTTGAACCCAACCAAAAACATCTGCAATGCTTTTTAAGAGAGGGAGATGGAACAGCCATCAAACAAAGCAAGCTTCTTGTATTTATTTTTTTTGCACCAGGAGTGGCATAAAGTCACCCAGCAGAAATGCAAAAGACAGATTTTGTTCAGATGGGCAAGGAGCACCTCTGTGGTCATTAAATGACAAGCAGGGTTTATGGCCTAATTTTCCATAGCAGGACAAGCAAATACAATCAAGGATGGCTTCTGTGGCCATGACAGGACAGGCAGAGAATTCATTGATAGCCTCCTTGGCCATAACAGGACAGATATAGTGCTCAGAGACGGCCTCTCTGGCCATGATAGGACAGGCTGTGAGCTCAGAGATTGCCTCTTTGGCCATGACGGGATAGGTAAATATATCTGGAATGGACACCATTGCCTTTGGGGGAGCTGGAGGGCAGTGTGTTGCGCAAACATACAAGATGGTGGTCACCATCAGAGAAAGCAGTGCCAATGGTGGAAGGAACTCTGAGACTACTGGACTAGATACCACCAGAGATTCCAGCTGTGGCATCCATGATTGCTGGAGGCTCTATCATGACTGTGATCATGTTCTGTTAAGCTGGCAATCTCAGAAAGGAGGTAGAGCAGTATTCAAATGGAGTTGAGTGGCTTATTCAATGAATGACAAAAATGCACACAGCCAATCACAAAAACAAATGGAGATCCACAAGGAACAAAACTGAACCAAAAACAAGGGAACAGAACTGAGTAAAAATCAACACACAGCCACAATGGATACACCAGAAAAAGAACATGAGCAAAAACACAGGGGCATATAGATGCAAGTTAACCAGTGCTAACAAGGAACAGTTGGAGGCGATTAACAAGGGTAGCTATGGTAACAAACAAGGGGAACTATGAAGGCAAACAGAAATACAGACCCCGAATAGTCGATGATTCGATACTTCAATAGGAGGAGCCTGATTCGACTCCCAATCTCACAGTCGAATATTAGCAGAGGTGTTATGATTATGCCATTTTCGCTATATGGGGGTTCTCAAATGTCTGATTTCACATAGAACTACCGGTTTTCTCCCCAAGTTAATAATGCTGTAAATAGGAATCTGAAAAGAAAGAAGCTTTAAATAAATATTTGAACTTGCGTGTAGGCTGTATATTATTTATCTCATAAGATGTATTTGGTTGAATTACGCTGCAGTAAAGCGCTTCATTGAATTACTATGGTGATTATCACTTCAGCGCGCACAGGAAAAAGAATAATGAAGAAAATTAATGACTATGACTGGGACTGTCATTTACACATGATCTGCAATTGCGAAGCCGGTTGGATGTACTGCCAAATTCTCTGAAACGCCTTTGGAGATGGCTTATGGTAGAGAAATTAAAATTCTAATCATGGGCAACAGCTTTGGTTGACATTCCTGCAGTCAGCATATCAATTGCAAGCTCCCTCAAAACTTGCGACATCTGTGGCATTGTGCTGTGTGATAAAACTGCACATTTTAGAGTGGCATTTTATTGTGGCCAGCCTAAGGCACACCTGTGCAATAATCTTGCTGTCTAATCAGCATCTTGATATGCCACACCTGTGAGATGGATGGAATATTTCGACAAAGGAGAAGTTCTCACTAACACCGATTTAGACAGATTTGTGAACAATATTTGAGAGAAAAAGGCTTTTTGTGTACATAGAAAACGTTTTAGATCTTTGAGTTCAGCTCATGAAAAATGTGGGCAAAAACAATAGCGTTGCGTTTAAAATTGTGTTCAGTGTACATAGCAATATAATGAGAACACTATTATTAATAAAACGCTGTGAATTTTTTTTGTTTCGTTGCGGTGCTTCTGCATGTTCTTGCATGAAGAATGCATACACAAAAGGAGTTCATTCAGAGCCGCGCAGACATACATTCGAGGCATTTTGTGCAGATAGCCTAGTCGGAATATTAACATTTAGTTGTATAAATAACGAAGCATATTCAATATGAGATAAATGATGAGTTAAATCCCATTGATTAAAAATCTGCAATTAGATGCTTTATTCCAGGGTACTGGTCATCTTCAGTGCGTACAGCTCAAAACAGAAATGCAGAACATTAATAACTATGTAATAATTAGAGCACTTAAAAAAAAAGTGAATTCTCAGGGATTCTTTTAATCAAAATTTAAACATTATTTTGGTATCTGCGAGGTGTCCATTACACATCATCCCTCTGTGTTAACATCAGTAATTATGACTGTCTGACTTGACTCTTGGTAATATAGGCTATTTTGCCCCACATGGCCCCGTCCCTGAACATATTATTTGACTATCAGTCAACTATATGCAAGATTAAAAAATTCTGATTCGACAATAAAAATTCATAGTCAGGACACCCCTTACACATTGCAAAACAAAAGTCTTTAAACACAAAACAGGGGAACACGAGACAGAACAGAAATTTTGCACCACTATTTAAAAAAAAACTAAAATGTATAGTCAAGTCAAGTCAATATTATTTATAAAGCTTTTTTTTTACAATGCAGATTGTATCAAAGCAGCATTACAGTATGAAACAAGGAAATAGTTTGTCAAAAAGTAACACAATTATAGTTAGTTGGTCATTATCACAAAATCAGTCTGACTTTAAGGAGAAATGCTCATTATGTTTAAATCAACACTGCACATATGCAAATTATGTAAGCAGCTTAATTTACATACAGTATATCATTAGCATTCTGACACTCAATTACACATCAGTGTTATTATATTAGTGTGAGGTCACACTGGTTTATCAGTATATTGATAATGAGAGCTTATTAGATTGTCCTGTCATACTTGCCTGCTTGGAGAGTAGATAATATTCCCTTACTAACACAAGAGCTCTGTTAGAAAAGAGAGTCTTGTAATTCAGTTCTGACGCAACCATATATGAAGCCCATAATTAATCAGAAATGGAGAAATCTATCTAGGGCTACATAAATACCACTTTAAAAATAGTCATTTTGAATAAAGATTTCCCATAATGGCTCACCTGTAAGTGTGATGAGGCAAACAGAGAGGCCCATTAAAATCTGCATACTGACATCCAGAGAGACTTCCACACCAGCCGATAGGCAGTGACCGGTAGGCTGACATGCACATACCCTGATGGTAAGTGTGGTGGTACTGGACAGAATGGGGGGACCGCTGTCTCTGATCACAACTGGAAGATGGTAGTGTGTGCGATCATGTTGGGTGAAGGTACTTCTCCGTGCCAGAATGCTAGCTGTGTTATCTGTGACAGTTTCAGATTATGACCCAATTATATGTTCATACAGTATATCAGTTAAAGAAGTGTAACACGTTAAAATGAATACATATACTGTATAATGAAAACACCTAAAGTGTCATGAAACCCTAAAACACTAAAGCACATTTTTTTGATGTTTTATTGGTTGTTTTCTCCCCTCTTTACATCCTATTTACTTCTACTATATCACAGTTGTACACGCCCATTTCTGCAGTCTTTTTCAGATCTAAGATGAGAAAGACCAGTGCTGAAACAGGGGCGTTTCATGAAACTTTAAATCACACATTGGATATTAATTAATTAATTGAAGTTGAAAATATTTACTTATAGTTACATCTACATTTATGCATTTAGCAGACACTTTTATCCATGGTGACTTACAGTGCATTTGGGCTATATATTTTTTGTCAGTATATATATAATTTATGTAACTTATACACTCACTGGCCACTTTATTAGGTACACCTTGCTAGTACTTGTTACGGAAGTACCCCAGGACTCAGAGATGATAGTCAAAGATATATTTATTTAGTACACACAGCAGAATGAGTATGAGGAATCAGGTGAGTAACTGGGTTAATGACACTTTAGTTTTCTTGAAATGATCCGTGATGATATGGTTAGTTCTTACAGGAGATGAAAGCACACCAGTGCTGAGATCCGGGACGAGGAGGACAAGGACACGACGACGGACTTAGACGAGGAGCACACTCTGGAGCAGACCCAGAACGTAGGTAAAGGAGTTAACCCTTTCGGGAGATCACTAGGAAATATCGCTTGTAAGAGGTGGGAGTCTAACTTGTATTAACGAGACCAGACACTGGAGTGAGGTGCTGTGAGTGCTTATGTAGTTTGCTGGGTGAGGGAGTAAATGAGTAACAGGTGTGGGTGATCAGTATTCTGGTGATGAGGTGCGCTGGGATTGGTTGGGATGTGAGTACGTTTGTTTTGTGTCAGTACTGGGTTGGACCCCCTTTTGCCTTCAGAACTGCCTTAATTCTTTGTGGCATAGATTCAACAAGGTGTTGGAAACATTCTTCAGAGATGTTGGTCCATATTGACATGATAGCATCACGCAGTTGCTGCAGATTTGTCGGCTGCACATCCATGATGCAAATTTCCTGTTCCACCAGATCCCAAATATGCTCTATTGGATTGAGATCTGGTGACTGTAGAGGCCATTTGAGTAAAGTGAACTCATTGTCATGTTCAAGAAACCAGTCGGAGATGATTTGAGCTTTGTGGCATGGTGCATTATACTGCTGGAAGGAGCCATCAGAAGATGGGTACACTGTAGTCATAAAGGGATGAACATGGTCAGCAACAATACTCAGTTAGGTTAGGTTACTAAGGGGCCCAAAGTGTGCCAAGAAATATCCCCCTCACCATTACACCACCACCAGCAGCCTGAACCGTTGAGACGAGGCAGGATGGATCTATGCTTTCATGTTCTTTACGACAAATTCTGACCCTACCATCTGAAAGTCGCAGCAGAAATCGAGACTCATCAGACCAGGCAACGTTTTTCCAATCTTCTATTGTCCAATTTTGGTGAGCCTGTGTGAATTTTAGCCTCCGTTTTCCCTGCTTAGCTGACAAGAGCAGCACCCGGTGTTGTCTTCTGCTGTTGTAGCCCATCTGCTTCAGGATTCAACGTGTTGTGCATTCAGAGATGTAATTCTGCATACCTTGGTTGTAACGAGTGGTCATTTGAGCTACTGTTGCCTTTCTATTATCTCTAACCAGTCTGCCCATTCTCCTTTTCAGCCACTCACTGGATATTTTCTCCTTTTCAGACCATTCTCTGTAAACCCTAGAGATGGTTGTGCGTGGAAATCCCAGTCGATAAGTAGTTTTTTAAATACTCAGACCAGTCTGTCTTGCACCAACCATTCCACGTTCAAAGTCACTTAATCCCCTTTCTTACCCATTCTGATGCTCGGTTTGAACTTCAGCAAGTCGTCTTCACCACATCTAGATATCTAAATGCATTGAGTTGCTGCCATGTGATTGGCTGATTCGAAATTAGTTTTACCAAGCAATTGAACAGGTGTACCTAATAAAGTGGCCGGTGAGTGTATGTGGTGTAAATTGTTGAGAACAAAATGATCAAACCTCAAAAAACAGAGATATTACTTTTTTTATTCATCATACATTAAAGTGATAAAAAGAGAGTGAAGAATAAAAACACTTAAAATGTTACAAAATATTTATATTTAATAAATTACATTTTATAATATATTAAAATAGAAATGTTAGATTTTCCTTTTTTTGTTGTTGTTTTGCTGTTGTCTCTCCAGTGCAACTGTTGTCACTTTCTTTTGCACCAAAGCAGGTGAAACTGATTCACAATCACTCATGCTTCCTAACTGGGCAGACTGATATCCTTAAGTTTAAATGAAATGACTTAGTGTTATGCTGTAATTTTTTAGTGTTCCCTTTAGTGGCCCTATTTAAACAGTAAACCTTGGGCAGTGATTTCTGAGGTACTATGTTGAGATTTCTTTCCATCTTAAATTACAGTCATCACTTTGAAGTCCATCAAAATTCATAACTCCAAACTATAAATGTAAACTGTTTAAATAATTTAGATTGAGTCAGATATACTACTGGTAATTATAAAGTGCTGTCTGTGTGCATATGGCTGGCAGGCATATTTTCTGCTAAGTTCAGCATGAAACTGTACTCGCAGCTGGTAAAAACTGTTTATCACAGTGTTGCTGTTGTGTTAATATTCTATACATATAGAATATTTATTCTAAACATAAGCGAAAAAATAAATATACAGCACTCACTGTTTGTGCTCAGGTGTAATGTGTGTGAACCAGCCATTCTAAACATAGAAAGCTCATGTTTTGACATACCTTGGTTGTCTCTGATGGTGAAGTTGGGGTTGATGTGTTTGTCTGGGATCATGGAGAAATATAAATGATGGCCATCTACAGGATCATCTGCATCAGTGGCACTGATCAACTCAATTAGCTTTAAGTGAGACAGACAGAGAATGTACAATCTGTGTATGTACGTCAATTAATTAACAGTTTAAAACTCAAACAGTTAGATCCTTGCCTACAGCACATACTTGGACTATTATGGCTATAAAAATGTCTAGTGATTGTTAAAATGTTGGTTTTATGTAAAAATCCACCCATGCAGATACAGAAAATAGACCAGAGTGACTTAACTGTGTGTGTGTGTGTGTGTGTGTGTGTGTGTGTGTGTGTGTGTGTGTGTGTGTGTGTGTGTGTGTGTGTGTGTGTGTGTGTGTGTGTGTGTGTGTGTGTGTGTGTGTTGTATGCTTTCAATGCACCAATGCAGTCTAACAAGGAGCATGCAAGTATTAGTTGTTGATCTTTCTGTGATTTCTTTACTTCACTGAAATAAACTGTTATTGTAACTAAGGGGGTGAGCAAAATGAGTATGCAATTCTCATACGGAGAAAGTTCAGTCTTTGTGTGTGGTTTACCTCTCCTGCCTGTGTGTCCTCACACACATAGGGCTGATAGTCTTGTGACAGGGTGGGCATATTGTCATTGATGTCAAGGACTGTGATGTGCAAAGACACCAAGGAGGACAGCTGCTCATTGCCTGAAATATACAGTAAAACATACATGTTATTCATTTTGTCCAACAGTAACTATCCCCTGTGCTCTCAGACAAGAGTACATTAAAGTGAAACAAAATTTAAAAAAGGTACGCTTTTGACATTAAGAATGGGTTTAACTAACTATAAATGATTTGTGATAAAAATAACAATAGTGACAATAATTAAATAATAAGACCCTCTAGTCTGAGACATGTATGATTTTGCAGCCTTGCTCCTTGAATAATTCAAGTCAATTATTTAGGGAGAGAATGGACTATTGCTATAGTTATTCTCTTCGGTGCGAAACCCAACTGCATAGAAAGACAGAACATTCTCTGACTCTCTTATTCATTCAATTTTTAGGTAAAACAAATACATTTTCTGTGTGGGGTATAAATGCTTATGTGGGGGAAATATATATCCAAAACTAATGTTGACTGTTCAAATAACAATTGCAGCAGGAATCTCTTAAGCAAGGATAATAAGTTTAAAGCTTACATGCTTCTGTTACATCATGTGCCACATCATCTTCTGGGATTTCTAATGATTCATTTCTCAAGTCTGCATTCAGTTATCTTTACTTGTGTAACAGGTTAAAAAGGTGCTTCCACTTGCTTTAATTTTTTACATGTGTATGGACTTAATTATAATCAGACCATGCTCTCTATTCATTGGTTGGCTCCATGCTGGAAACTGGTTCCGGTTAAGTCATTAATATTCGCACCAGTCAAAAGCCTGGTTGTGGTGGGTGAGTGCTCTTGAAAAACGTATTCCTTTTGTTGCTCTTTTTATATTTTGATGATGCATTTTTCTTCTTTCTTGTTGGCAAATTATATTGTAATGTCTAATGTACACCTGCCATTGCAGGACATCATGTAAGAATGCTGTGAAACGGAACACTTAATTTGAATGTATTTTAACAGGTACATGTTTTACTGCATGTTACTGTTTTTTGCAAACTGTCTTGTATATTTACTCTTGAAAAAGAGAGTCAAGAGAGTGGTTGTGATGGGACGTCGTATAAAAATGCTGTTAATTTGAATGTTTTTTAACATAATTAAATGATCAACCCAAGGCGTGAGATGGTGTCGGTTGTCGAAATTATTACACACAACGCAGATATGAGCGGTCACACTTGCATTCTTGAGTATTGCAATCGCACTTCTACAGTTGATGATGACATAGTACAAGAAAACAAGGATGCAAAATCGCAAATTGAGAAATGGCCTAAGTCTCCTGACAGCCTCCTTAATAAGTTTTCATCTTGTTTTTACATCAGTTTTTTAGCAGATGCCCTGTTCTGTGGAATGTCATTGTGGTACCGCATTGTTTCCACTTGTTGATGATGGCCTTGTCAGGGATTTCACACTGTCACAGTCATCACAGTCACCAGTCCCAACACACACCAGATCCCAGTCATCTGATTATTAATCACCCGCACCTGCAGTCACTTTTCAGCACTCCTTCATATACACGCTTCACTGAGACAATCATCGTATGGTCTACCATTCACTACCTGAACCTAGCCTGACTCTCTTTATACTAACCTGCTTATACTTACCTCCAGAAAATCCAGCACTCCTGCCATTCCGTTCTCCTCTGCTCCAGCACTATCCAGATTCCACCTGTAAAAGACCCAACATCAGTCATACAGCTAAGAGCCACAGAACTGTCACCTCATCCTGTAATTCAGTCAATAAGCAAACCTGTGTGTTCACTTACCTCTTGTCTCCGGTCTATGTTGTGACTGAAGACTGGACCAACAACATTGACCTCCATGGATCCCTGGCACCAAACACCCGCTGATGTCCTCGAGGAACTCGTCAATACCCACCGGACTTCACTCACCCCAGTCACCATCCCTCCTGCTGCCTCTGGAAGTCACAATGCCTTGCCTGCTTCCTACATGGATGACGCAGCTGAGTGTGACGGCTTCCTGTTACAAGTAGCTCTCTTCATCGAAATACAACCTCAAAGGTCACCGAATGCTCCAAGGTAGCCTTTCTCATTTCATTGTTAACCGGCAAAGCCCTGTTGTGGGCCCGAGCTAAATGGAATGCCAATAATGTCATAATCAGCTCGTATGATACTTTCACTAACCATTTCAAGGAGGTGTTTAGTTTAGCTACCGGAGCGTTGGCTGTGTCCGATCAGCTGCTGCGGCTGAGACCATCAGTGAGACCATCAGTGACTACACTCTACAGTTTTGCACGCTAGCGGCGGCTAGCGGATGGAATGAGCCTGCCCATCTCAGCTCCTATCATCATGGATTGAACCCAAGCATCCGCGCAGCTATATCAATCTACGATGACAAGATCGGACTGGAAAGCATCATGCAAAGAGCCACCCGCATTTCACAATGCTTATCGGCATGCCAGCTCAACGAAGCTGTTTAACGAAACTATCCAGGGCTATGTAGGATTACATCTAGGAGGGTCTGCGTTAAGGATTCATCCAACCTTTCACCTCATCTGTGGCCTCCAGCTTCTTCTTCATGGGCAAGAAGGACGGGGGCTTGAGGCCTTGCATCCACTAAAGTACTCTAAACTCCCAAACAGTGAAGCTATCGTATCCACTTCTACTGGTCCCAGCCGCCCTTGAGGAACTCTGTGGAGCTCGCATATTCTCCAAGTTGGACCTGTGGAGTGCATATTACCTCATTTGGATCCGGGAGGGCGACGAGCGGAAGACGGCCTTCATCACACCATGAGATCACTATGAGTACAAGGTTATGCCGTATGAGCTATCCAACTCACCGTCAATCTTCCAGAGCTTCATGAATGAGGTGTTCCGGGAGTTCATCCCACAGCTCGTTATTGTGTACATCAATGACATCCTCATATTCTCCCGGAACCTGGCCAAACATCGCCAACACATGACACAGGTCCTCCAATGGCTCAGACAACATGACCTCTACCTTAAACTGGATAAATGTGAAATCCATCGCTCCACGGTTCCATTTCTCGGGTACGTCATAGGCCAAGATGGAATCCAGATGGACCAGGGAAAAGATAAGGCCATGCGGGTAAAGGACTGTAAAGGACATGTAACGATTCCTCGGATTTACCAACTTCTATCGTTGATTCATCAAGAACTACAGCATGCTCACTGCACCGCTTACCTCCCTCCTGCAAGGAAAACCCAAGTCCCTGCCCTGGAATGCCAGCGCCCCCGAAGTCATAGAGCAGCTCAAGGATGCGTTCTGCACGGCCCCCATCCTGCGTCATCCAGACCACGCAAGGACCATTCTTGGTGGCAGCCTCCTAGCCTCCATCCTTGTGCATATTTCTCCAAGAAACTGTCCCCAGCGGAGCTCAGCTATGACATCGGCAGCCGAGATCTGTTGGTCATCAAATTGGCTCTTGAGGAGTGGCGGCACTGGCTGGAGGGATCACAGCATCCATTCATGGTGATCACTAACGACAAAAACCTCCAGTATCTGAGGGATGCGAAGAGACTTAACCCCTGTCAAGCTCGCTGGAATCTGTTCTTCACAGAGTTAAATTTCACTATCACCTACCGTTCCGGAAACTGCAATTGTAAGGCTAATGTATATATATATATGTCAGTGGCCTTTGGCTTGGTGTTGTTGGTAGAATTTGGCCCTCGGCGAAAACTAATTGAGGGACCCTGCCCTACATCCTTTGCAAGCTCTTTGCAGATTGTCATCAAGCCAGTCTGTGGTCTTCCATCCGATTTCCACCAGAAGTCTCCCTTCCAATACATTGACTCTCACACTACACAGACTGTTTCATGTTACCTTGGACTACATTACGCTTCTCGCTTCAGTTAATCCGTAACATGGATATTGGCTTCAGCAATAAGATGCAGTGATGAAAATACTATTATTATCAATAGCTATTTTTATTTATGTATTTATTTATTGTTTAATTATTTTAAACTATTTCACAATATAACACTTATGTATCATCTTGTCTCTGTGTGAGCATGCAGTTTGACTTCGCTCAGGAAGGGCACTCTTTCATCCTTGTGTTACACGTTGGGAGCATGAAATTGGAGTAGCTGGTACCTGTCAATTTGGTTTTGGTTCAGTGTCGGGGTTCGAACATTTATGTTCCACCTTTGTTGTGAGCGCACATGTTGAGTGTGCTCGTCTCGTGGCTTTGTTGGTTCTTGTGTTGTCATATTTGGAGCACGTGGCTCGTAAGTGTTCTCTTTGGCAACATGCTGTTGTGTTGTCTTGTATGAGCGCACAGATCATGAGTTCTCATTGGCCGTGGGGGTATTCCAAAAAGCAGGTTATGTGACATACCCGGGTATGTTTGAGGACAAGCGAGTCTATAACCTCAGCTTTTGTTCCAAAATCAGAGGTTATTTTCAGGGTATGTACAGTGCTCAGCGTAAATGAGTACACCCCCTTTGAAAAGTAACATTTTAAACAATATCTCAATGAACACAAAAACATTTTCCAAAATGTTGACAAGACTAAGTTTTACATAACATCTGTTTAACTTATAACATAAAAGTAAGGTTAATAATATAACTTAGAGAACAAAATTTTCAGTTTTACTCAAATCAGGGTGATGCAAAAATGAGTACACCCCACTGAAAGTCTCTGGAGCAAAGCTAAATTTTAGACTACAAATGTCTAATTTAACAAGAATTCAACCACAGGTGAGTCTAATTATTCATTACACAGGTGACAGTTGACTATAAAAGGGTGTTACTTAAAGAAAACCCCTTTCTTTAACCCCATAGAAAAGCTATGGGGTATTGTGAAGAGGAAGATGTGATATGCCAGACCAAATAATGCATAAGAGCTGAAGGCCACTATCAGAGCAACCTGGGCTCTCATAACACCTGAGCAGTGCCACAGACTGATCGACTCCATGCCACGCTGCATTGCTGAAGTAATTCAGGCAAAAGGAGCCCCAACTAAGTATTGAGTGCTGTACATGCTCATACTTTTCATGTTCATACTTTTCAGTTGGCCAAGATTTCTAAAAATCCTTTCTTTGTATTGGTCTTAAGTAATATTCTTATTTTCTGAGATACTGAATTTGGGGTTTTCATTAGTTGTCACTTTTAATCATCAAAATTTAAATAAATAAACACTTGAAATATATCAGTCTGTGTGGAATGAATGTATACATTATACAAGTTTCACTTTTTGAATGGAATTTGTGAAATAAATCAACTTTTTGATGATATTCTAATTATATGACCAGCACCTGTATATAAATATAAGTAAAAAAAGAAGATAAATAAAGAGTAAAATATACAAAAGAATAAAAAGTGCAAAACAAATAAGATGTGCAAAACAGTATACTCATTTCATTCATTTTAGCTCCTGCGATGGGTAGGGGGGCGTCCCATCCCTGTGCGTTGAGCCGACCAGATGAACCAGTTGTTTCCAGTGCTGACGATCTTGTGCCAGCTGCTCTGCATCCTCCACAGCAATTCCATGTTGTTGGAGGTCACCCGCAAGGACGTCAAGCCATCGGGTGCGGGGTCTGCCGCGTGGTCGTCTCCAGCCTGCGTCCCTCGGATCAAACTGGAGAATGGCTCTCGTCGGATGGTCGGGAGGGAGGCGGAGAACATGGCCGAACCAGCGGGTGCGACGTTGCGCAGCTAGGCAGGATGCTCTGGGTTGGCACGTACGGGATCTAAGAATTTTATTGGAAACCCGCTGGGGCCACCTGATGTTCTCGATGGTTCTGAGAGCCCTGCTATCAAAGCCATCTAATCTTGCAGCCAGTGTCTTATTTAAGGGCCAAGTCTCCGAGCCATAAAGCAAGATGGAAAGTACTGCTGAGTTATAAATCCGGAGCTTCGTCTTGCGTGAGATGGTCTGGTGCCGCCAGAGTGGTTTCCAGAGAGACTGGAGGGCTGACGCAGCCAGGGCTCTTCTGCGGGTAATCTCAGGTTTTAGGTCCCCGTTGTCTGTCACTATAGATCCCAGATACACAAAGTTCTTGACAGGCTCTACAATGTCATTGCCAAACCGCAAGGAAGGTGGATGCGGTCTGTCACCGACATACATGAACTTGGTTTTCGTCCAGCTCACCTGGAGGCCAAGCTTTCCAGCCTCTTCACTGTATATGCCCAGAGCGTCTCTCAGCTGGCTGTAGGACGTGCTGAGCAAGATGGTGTCGTCAGCGTACTCCAGGTCAGTCAGATGGTAACTGCCGAAGGACACTCCGGGGACCCGCTCACAAACCTTGGACATCAGATGGTCAATGATGCAATTGAAGAGGTCAGGAGCAGCCACGCAGCCCTGGCGAACGCCACTGGAGATGGAAAACCAGTCTGAGTCTCTGCCGTTGATGCGGACACAGCTCTGAGCGTTGCTATAAAGCAGCTTGAACAGGGCAACGATCTTGGGTGGTGCTCCAAGAGCATGTAGGATACTCCACAGTGAAGTGTGGCAGACGGTGTCAAAGGCAGCCTTCAGATCTATGAACCCGATGTAAAGATGGCGATCTTTACGGAATTCATATGTCTTCTCGATCAGCAAGCGAATGGCGGAGATTTGGTCTGTTGTGGAGCGGTTGGGCATGAAGCCAGCCTGCTGAGGACGGCGACTGCTTCTGATGGCTGGGAGAGCACGAGTGAGCAAGATCCTGGTAAAGAGCTTGCCGGGGATGGAGAGAAGGGTAATGCCTCTGTGGTTGCCGCAGACTAGCCTGTCACCCTTACGTTTCCAGAACGGCAAAATAACTCCTCTGGTCCAGTCGCTGGGAAGCCTCTCTGTCTCCCACACCTCATTGAATATGTGGGTAAGCCACTCAACGATGCTTTCACCGCCTGATTTTAACATCTCAGCGGTTATTGCACAGATGCCAGGGGCTTTCCTGTTGTTAAGTTTTTTCAGGGCGGCTCTGACTTCCTCAGGTGTGACCGGGTCGATACTGCAGGCAGTACTAGGGGCTGCAGCGTTAGCGGCCGATGAGATGGCGGGATCAGCCGGGGAGGTACCGTGTTGCAGAAGGAGACTGAAATGCTCTTTCCAGCGTTCGAGGCAGTTTGCTTCAGTTACTATAAGGTTGCCATTAGAATCTTTCACCAGGGCTGTCGTGATGCGTGGGCCATTACGGGCTTGGCGCAGCAGGCTAAAGACACGGCTCATATTGTTGTTATTGGCCGCGGACTCTAGGTGTTTAGCTTCTGCTTGCCAGAACTTCTCCCTATCCTCGGCTATAGCCACATTACGCTGGCGGTTCAGTCGCTGATACTCCGTCAGGTCACCTCGGAGCCGGGCCTCACGCCGACGGTCTATGATATTGAATGTCCTCTCCGATATCCAAGGCTTTTTCGGGGAAGATCGAAAGCATCCGAAGACATTGTGAGCTGACTGGATGACACTTTCCTTAAAGGTCTGCCAGTCGTTCACCTTGTCAGTAGCCAGGTTATCAAAGGTGCGGCGGATGGCGCAACTGAAGTCTTTGGCAATGTTTGGATCACTGAGTAGGGAAGAGTCCAGGCGAGGCTGAGTCTTGGTGTGCTGGTTGGCTCGCAGCTTTAACTTGAGCTGGGCCACCAGCAGGCGATGGTCTGTGTTGCCAAGCTCTGCTCCTCGGTACACACGACAGTTGGTGACAAACGGCTTCCAGCGTCGAGAGATGAGAATATGGTCCGACGCTTTCCTGGTTCTGCCATCTGGGCTGTACCATGTCCAGTGATGGATAAGCTTCCGGGGAAACCAGGTATCGGCAACACAGAGATTGTTATGGTGGCAGAGAAGGAGTAGGCGATTACCGTTGTCGTTTGTAGACCTGTCAGCAAAAGTTGTGCCGACAGGTGAGTCTATGGACCGATCACTGCTAGACAGAGTGGCATTGGCATCGGTGAGGATGATGGTGATGTCGTGTGGTGAGGCTTGGCCAACAGTCTGATGGAGTTGGTCAAAGAAGGCATCCTTCGCATCCTCATCAGCGACATCGGTGGGAGCATAAGCAACGATTACTGTCATCTTGCCATGTTGGTGAAGAAAGCGGGCCGACAGTAATCTGTCGCTCAGGGGTGACCAGCTGATGAGGGACTTGCGGAGGGCCTTTGGGATGGCAAGTGCCACGCCATAAAGGCCTGTCCGTCTCTCGGGGCCACTCCAGAAGTAGCAATGATCGCCTGCTGTTGTTTCGCCATTCCCATGCCATCGCACTTCACAGAGCCCTGCCAATGAGATGTTATAGCGACAGAGCTCTCGGGACAGCAGGGTGGCAGCTCCAGGGCGAAGGAGTGTCTGGACATTCCATGTGGCTATTCGGGTCCTGTGACGAAGGTTGATCCGTACTCGTTGGTCGGGGGCAGGCTGGGGTCCGTTACCATGTTGGGCAGTCCGGCTACTTTCTCTGATCAGTTTCGTAACAAAAGGGTTTCTCCTGGGTGGGTTGTTAGCCCTCCGCAGGATAGTCGGTTGGTGGGGCTGCCACCTCACAGCATACCGACGTGCTGGGGTCTTTGTTTGTCTGGAACCTACCCTGGAGACCGGCCCGCCTAGGGTGACCCTACCAGGAGCAAGCTCCCGACGGTATCGCTCTCCAGGGTCACTGGAACACGCAAGCCCCCTCGCCACGTCAAGGCCAGACCCGAGAGAGGGAACTGTTGTTAATGAGGCCCAGAACCACTGTATCATCAGCAAATTTAACGATAGAGTGTATAGTAGTAGACCAGGGGGCTCAGGACACAGCCCTGTGGGGCTCCTACGTTCAGGGTGTTGGAGTGTGGAGGTGAACTGGCTGACTTTCACCACTTGTGGTCTGGCGGTGAGGACATCTTGAATCCAGTCACAAAGTGAAGAGGTATACTAACAAGCCTTCAGTGGGCGTGACAGATAGCGAACAAAATTATATAATATTACAATAGGAAAAAATAGCCTATATATATATATATATATATATATATATATATATGATATGTTAATGATAACGCTCTAATATAAGTACTAAATAAGGTAATATATTATTCTGATATGGTTATTATATTTATATTATTGGCATATATAACAGTTATCTATTTCAATTCTAAAACACTATGAGAAGGTAATGTTTAATTTAATAGATTATATATATTTTATATTATCATCTCACTCATGGATCATCATTTTATAAAATGTATTTCTATAATAAAAATGTATATCTGATATGACTTAATATATAAATAGCATCAAACAAACAATATAATTAATATTCTCAAGGATTAAAGATTAAACGTGAAAATAAATTTAATGATTGCATAACCATCAATTACGTAGTGATGTGCACTAAGTATGTAAATGACTATTGAACAAAATAATAAGAAAGAAACAACATGGCACGCTTTTCTGTTTATCTGTATAATGAGTGTGTTGTAGGTCTGTGTTTTATTGGTTGTTGTCTCCCCTCTTCCCACCCTCTGCACAGTTTTATATACCCATATCTGGAGTCTTTTTCGTATCTAGAGTGTGAAAGACTAGTGCTGAAACAGGGGGTCTCATGACACTTTAAAAATAAAAAAAAGGCCAAACCCATGGTACCAGATAAACAAATACAGGAAACTGAACAGAGTGCAGTGCAAAAATAAGAAGACAACAGCTCAAACAAAACTCAAACCCAGATCAGACATTACATCTGCAATGTATACAGCACACTTTATATTCAAATAATTCATCATATGCCTATGGTAGTCAGTTGTTGATGCATGTTAGTGACAAGAATGTGCTCACTGATCTCTCTGGCGTCGATGGTCAAGTTGTACCAGGCTGCTGTTTCTCTATCCAAAAGTTTAGCCACATACACTGTCCCATTACTGGGATCAATTCTGAACATCTGGCGTGTGTCACTGCTCTTTGAAATGCTGTATCTGTTCAAGGAAAACAATTGTTATTTGGAGCAATTTTTCTCGTATACTTCCCTTGTTTTTGTTTTTTTAACCATATGCAGATTTCAGCCATGCACAAACAGCAGGTAAATCAAACAATCATGGACTGTCTGACCAAGCACATATATGGTATGGCAAACATAGTGTATTCTTGTATGCATAATTTCAGTAATAATTAAAACTTCAATATCTACTATAAATTAACTCTACAGAAGATTATACTATATAGTGGCATTATACAGTATAAAACACAACGTGACTAATGATTTAAAGCAACAGCATGTCAATGTTTTGTAAACATCTCCCTTTCCTAGAAGCATGTTCCTGTGGCTCAGTGGTTAGAGCATTGCGTTAACAGCGCAAAGGTTGTGGGTTCGATTCCCAGGGAACACATGTACTGACAAAAAATGCATAACCTGAATGCAATGTAAGTCGCTTTGGATAAAAGCGTCTGCTAAATGCATACATTTAAATGTAATGTTATGGGTTGGGATGGACCTGGCTAAGATCATTGAGGTATGGGTTGTGGAAAAAGGCCCTATTTATATAAATGTTTTTTTCCGGCGCAGGTTATGCTCTGAGTTAGAGATCTCAAACTGAAATTGTATCAGATGTGAGCAAATTAACATATGTCTGACACAAAAATTCACTCCCCCAGTTTCTCTTCCTACAAATTAAAGGTTACTATGAAGTACTTACAAAACTATTTTGTTTTAGTTTTTAATGATAATTACAATTTACATATGATTTATGTAATTATACAATTATTTATATTAGTATTAATCCATTACACACAAACGATTTTAGTTTTAAAATTATCATAAAGCATTTATTTTAAATTAATATTAATATATAGAGATCATATTTAATATAAGTGGTATAATCAATAGATAACACTTTAAAAAGGCTAACTGTGACCTTACATGTCTCTATCGCTATATATTATCAACTATATAAACTAACTTCAAAAGTTTTATTTGTGACTGCACAAATAAAGGAAATTTTATTTCCTTTATTTGTCCTCTTTCATAGACAACTATTTCAGTGAAAATGCATTTAAATTCCTAATTTTCTTTAATCTCTTAACCTTTGACAATATTTTTGAATCTCAATGGCTCTCTCGCGAGAGGTCAATCACGCTTGTTTGTGATTGGCTGTTCGCCACTGATGTCACACATTCATGTGTATTCGCTTCACAAACTCTGAATCAAAGCCTGAGTTGACAAAGAAAGCTGATGATCCGCATCTTGGTACTGATAAATTGAGATTGGAGTGGTTTGGTTTTGTCAACTCAAAACTAATCTTATAACTCTGAATTTGTTAATCTACCATCATGGTACAGGCCCCAGGTCTTCTGTGTTTCCTTGCCGTGCCTTGCCTTGCCTTGTCTTGCCTTTGTGTTTTGTTCTTGGACTGTTTCTTGTTTCATGATTGCTTGTTGCCTGCCCTGACCTTTGCCTGCTCTGTGCGTAACTCTTTGGATTACCTTGGATTACTCTGTTTGATGATACTGACCAGGCCTGTCTGACTACGTTTTATTAAATAAAGCTGCATTTGGATCCACACCTCTATTGTCATGCCCCTTTTGTTACAATCTCAGTGTAATTGTCTCTAGTCAGAAGTCTTGAATATTACTAGCAAAAGCAGGAACCTGTATCATGATGATAGCTGAACAAATTCAGAATTAAAATATTAGTTTTGAGTTGATAAAACCAAACCACTCCAATCCAGCTTTGTGGGTACCATGATGCCATGGTACCATGAAAATACTTGTCCATGATAGAGGACAAATACAATAAATGGTCTTGCTCTATTAGTGCAGTCTCAAGTAAAACTTGTGAAGTTAGTTTATATAGCTGATAATATAGTGATAGAGATTCAAACATGTAAGTTCACATAGTCATTATTAAAGCAGCATCAATTGATTCTACAGCTTATTTATATTACATATTGTAGAAAAAAGGATGAATATGTTGAATACCTTGATGAAGATGTTTATTGTAGCATAGTAGTGACAAAGTGCATTACGGCGTTGGAATGAACCCAGAACATCTGAAGTTGTAACCTTTTATAAATTTTTTGTTTACTGCCCTTCATGTAAATGAAGTTGCTCCGGTCCTAACAGCTGTAGTCTGTATGTTAATTAAGTTCTGACACCCCTTTGTCTGAGGTGGTTCTCGATGTCTCACACCCACTCCCATTCTACAATTGGTGATCATTTGCTCAGGATGTGATCATCCCAAATGGTCTACGGACAACATAATTGTTGACTTTCTTTTTCTATATAATAATTAAGCCATTTGGGGAAATGAGCATGATCAAACATATATTGTGGAGTGGAATCTGGGTCGAGGCAGACAATAGATTCTTACAATATGATCTGTATAAATGAATATTAATTTCAAATAAATGTTTTATAGTAATTGTTAAAATAAAATTATGTGTGCGTAATTGATTAATAATAATATAAATCATAATAATAATATAAATTATATATAAATCTTATAAAATAAATTTCAGTAATTATCATTAAAGCCAGAGGTTTTATTTTATTTTATTATATGATGACCTTTAAATTGGAGGAAGAGAAACTGGGGGAGTAAATTTGTTTGTGTCAGACATGTTACTTTGCACATATTTGATTGGTCTAATTTCAGTTTGAGATCTCTTACCCAGAACATAACCTGACCTGGAGCAGGTTAGCTGTGGATTGTACGTTACTATGGCAATGAATGCTGCTAAAAGCCAAGCCAATTTCATGGTTCCTAAAACCCGAGATTGGTACAAACTAAACTGAAACTGACTTGGATAGCCAGCTAATCTGGTTTCATGGTACAGGCCCCAGGTATTGTTTCACATTAGTAGGTGGGCTTTGGGCAGTCGAGGGTTTTGTGAAGTTATACACATGGCTTTTTTGATCTGGACATTGCAGGCCCTTACGTATGCCACTTATTGAGCTAGAATTTGACATGTACCATTCAAACAAACTAAGTAATAATTTGAAAGCACCATAGAGCCACAGTGTTTATACTCTGATGTAATGTTATTGTCATTCTAATCTGTCCTTTAGGGGTTTATATGGGTCGAAAGGAGAGAAGGAAAAAAGAAAAATAAATGACCTTATGGGGTTGTTGTTGGTGTCAGTGTCTTTAGCGTAGACTGTACTAACTTGAGTGCCTATTTGGGCACTCTCTAGAACTTTCCAATTATAAGGTGTTTCATAAAAGATGGGTGGTTCGTCCACATTTGTCACAGTGATTTTGAGTGTTGTCCTGTCACGAAACTCATATGCACTCAAAAAGCGTGTATCTATGTTTTCATTGATGGCCTCTACAGCAATGACAAATCGCCTCTTGCTCTCATAATTCAGTGGCTGCAGATACAAGAGAACACTTTTAAAAGACAAACGTAAAACAGTTGTCCAGTTATTTCCAATGTTTATAGATTAAAATGTGAAAATTAACATGAATTAACTTATGAATTAAAATATTAAAATAAAATACGAATTAATTAATTAGTACAAATATAAATAAATATAAATAAATCTTGAATTTAAAAAAAAACACCATGCACAACATTTGCAAAACACTTTTATGGATAATCAGAAAAAAAAGACTTGAAGATAAAGATGATTAATACGTATGCATATATCTGTATTGTACTGTAAGACCTGAGCCAGTATGACAATCCCCTCTTGAGTGTCAGGGTCCGTCTGAATTGTGAAGGTGCTGCTCTCCTCAAGATCTTCTAAGCTGTAGTTCATTTTAGCGTTCAGACCAACATCGCCATTATTCTTCCCACTGTTGTGCCCACTGGGGCTGACTCTGATATAGCAAATGTGTACAAATCTTGACATAGAGGAAAATAGAAAAAAAACTGTCAATAACATTCATGTGTTTTGGCAACAGAAATGACATAATACAATAAATCACTGAATAATGATAATAAAGTCAAATGTCGTTACTCACACACCCAGATGCATCTTTGACATGGTGTGAATTTTCATTTAATTTTATACAATGCTAGTTATATTTCATTCCCTCTTACTCTTCTCCTATACTAACATTTCCTATCACAACCTTTAATATGTTATTTAATGTTATTTATTAAGATATTTGTGAATAACATTGGCTGCTCTACAAAGAAAGCATGAGTTAGCCCCACCTATTTTAGTGCTATCTACTGTTTAACAAAGACATCTGATCCAAAAACTTGTACACATCTTAATGTTTAAGCACAAAAATTAAATTCTAGGGAATTGTGTGCTTCTAATTTTATAGCAACAGTTTCGACAGAACCCTTTTCTATTCTAACATGACAGTGCCTCTGTGTATAAGGCAAGGATCAAAGAGAAATTATGATTCAGTCAGTGTGGAAAAACTTGACTGGTCTGCAGAAAGCCAAGTCCTAATCCCAGGTGAACACCTCTGGTGTGACTTTTAAATGCAGACCTTGAGCAAAAAATTCATCACCAAACACCAATGACTTTTACATTCATTATATGGACAAAAGTACTGGGACACCCCCTTCTTTAGAAGAGAAAAAGGCTCATCCAAACTGTGGCAACAAAGATGGAAACATAATTAATGTACTTATTCTATTTCCACCTCTGTTGCAACAGTTTTGTGTGAAATGACTCTACGCATATGTCATTGGTGTTTGGTGATGAATTTTTGGCTCAATGTCTGCATTTAAAGTCACAGCAGAGATGTTCAGCTGGGATTAGGACTTGGCTTTCTGCAGACCAGTCAAGTTATTCCACACTGACTGAATCATAATTTATTTTTGATCCTTGCCTTATACTGTCACAAGCCAGGCTTGAACTTGGATCTCTGGTGTGGTGGTTAAGATATCTACCACTGAGTCACAGGAGTGGTAATGTTGGACCCAAACAAAAAACTCTATGCAGTATTCCAGGAAATGAAGATTTAATTAAAAAAAAAAGTTTTGCAAGAATAATACAACAAAAGTTATTCTCGGACCGAGGTACTAACATCATCAAAAAACAAAAGAGAAAATAAAAACTCCACGAGGGGAGAAAACAGAACCAGAGAACAATTACAATTAAAGAAAGTAACTCGAGATGCCTTACTTGCAGTAGGTAGAGAGGCTTAGCAAAACCAGGCAGGAAACACAGGGAAAAGACTCAAAAACTGAGTGAGGAACAAAGGGAAAAATACACCACTTAAATATACAGGTGGAAACAAGGCACAGGTGAGCTAGATAATACTAACAAGTCCACATGAATAAAAACTAAGGCAGAGGAGAACACAGGGGACCTCTAGAGGAACGGAGACAAACTAAAGGAGTTAGGACGCTGAAATATACACAGAGGCACTGTCATGTTAGAATAGAAAAGGGTCCTGTCCAAACTGTTGCTATACAATTAGAAGCACACATTTCCCTAGAATATCATTTTATGCTAAAACATTAAGATTTGTACTCAAGGAAATTACTAAAGAAGTCAAACCTTTCATTAAAAGGGGGTGACCCAATACTTTTGGCAATATAATGTATGTTGATGCAGACAAACTACATATTCTGGTTCTGTTGCCAGTGCGAGCATCTCAACATGCAACCTTTCTTCTTTTTTCATTATCCCAACTTCAATTTGAAGCAGGAAGATAAAGTTCACTGAGAGATTTGTTCATTCATCTCAGATAAAACTGACTGAACATCACATCATGGCACAAATAATAGTATTAGTATAATACCATTTTTGTGTTTCTGTCCATTTAAAAAGTACTTATCTATTCCCAAATAATCTTGTCACAAGTCACCCCAACTTGATCTTAAAATGCTTTATAATACAAAGCATGGATTTATTGCATTATAAATATCATTATATTTCCATGAAATATTTTGATTGACGAGGAGATAACCCAAAACATTTTTTAATGCACGTTGAGTGCTTAAAAAAAGGAGAAAAGCGATTTATAAATTATGAATTATTTTTATGATTTATTATTATTGAAAGTGAAGTGACATACGGCCAAGTATGGTGATACATACTCAGAATTTGAGCTCTGCAATTATCCCATCGAAAGTGCACACACACACAGCAGTAAACACACACACACTCCGTGAACACACACCCGGAGCAGTGGGCAGCCATTTATGCTGCGGCGCCCGGGGAGCAGTTGGGGGTTTGGTGCCTTACTCAAGGACACCTTAGTTGTGGTATTGATTGTGGAGAGAGCGCTGCACATTCACTCCCCCCACCTACAATTCCTGCCTGCCCGAGACTCGAAATCGCAACCTTTGGATTACAAGTCCGATTTTCTAACCATTAGACAATGACTTCCCATTATTATAATTTATTATTATTATTAAAGTTTGGGGATTTTCTTAAATATAAAATGTAAGTTTTGGATTCTCACTGTGCTGGAAAGTGGGTCCGTTGTCATTGACATCCATCAGGCTGATGGTCACCGTGGTTGTGGCGCTGTAGCCTCCGGTGAGTCCGAGCATATCTTTCACTTGAACCAAAACCAGATACGTCTCCCTGGCTTCTCTGTCCATATTAGGCCTAGATGTTACAATTATACCTATGTGGGAGATAAAAAAAAATAAACATTGAGCATATATATATTATTTGCACATTTAAAGCTACTGTAAAAAGAGTCGTATTTTTCTGGAAAATGACACCTTCTATCTGACAGATACTGCCGCAGTCTTGATTTTACCCTTTGCTTTCTTCCTGTTTCAATTCCCTGTACAACCCTGTTTGTTGCTATAGTTACCTTGATTCGTTTGGATATTAATAAATTAGCTCCTCATTCTCCTTGTTACCTTGTGTATATACAGGTGCAATAAAAATGAATTTCTCTCAATAAATTTGAATTTCATGGGAAGTTCATTCATTTTAGTAATTCAACTCAAATTGTGAAACTCGTGTATTAAATAAATTCAATGAACACAGACTGAAGTAGTTTAAGTATTTGGTTCTTTTAATTGTGATGATTTTGGCTCACGTTTAACAAAAACCCACCAATTCACTATCTTAACAAATCAGAATACTTCATAAGACCAATACAAAAATTGTTTTTAGTGAATTGTTGGCCTTCTGGAAAGTATGTTCATTTACTGTATATGTACTCAATACTTGGTAGGTGCTCCTTTTGCTTTAATTACTGCTTCAATTCGGTGTGGCATGGAGGTGATCAGTTTGTAGCACTGCTGAAGTGGTATGGAAGCCCAGGTTTCTTTGACAGTGGCCTTCAGCTCATCTGTATTTTTTGGTCTCTTGTTTCTCATTTTCCTCTTGACAATACTCCAGAAATTCTCTATGGGGTTCAAGTCTGGTGAGTTTACTGGCCCGTCAAGCACACCAACACCATGGTAATTTATTTTGGTGCTCTTGGCAGTGTGGGCAGGTGCCAAATCTTGCTGGAAAATGAAATCAGCATCTTTAAAAAGCTTGTCAGCAGAAAGAAGTATGAAGTTTCTTGGGTGCATTGACGTTGGTTTTCAAAAAACACAATGGACCAATACCAGCAGATGACATTGCACCCCAAATCATCACAGACTGTGGAAACGTAACACTGGAATTCAAGCAACTTGGGCTATGAGCTTCTCCACCCTTCCTCCAGGCTCTAGGATCTTGGTTTCCAAATGAAATACAAAACTTGCTCTCATCTGAATAGAGGACTTTGGACCACTGGGCAACAGTCCAGTTCTTCTTCTCCTTAGCCCAGGTAAGACGCCTTTTGATGACAACTGTAGCCAAATTCATTGACACGTCTGTGTGTGGTGGCTCTTGATGCCTTGACCCCAGCTTCAGTCCATTCCTTGTGAAGTTCACCCAAAGTCTTGAATAGATTTTGCTTGACAATCCTCATAAGGCTATGGTTCTCTCTGTTGGTTGTGCAACTTTTTCTTCCACACTTTTTCCTTCCACTCTACTTTCTGTTAACATGCTTGGATACAGCAATCTGTGAACAGCCAGCTTCTTTGGCAATGAATGTTTGTGGCTCACCCTCCTTGTGAAGGATGTCAATGATTGTCTTTTGGACAACTGTCAGATCAGCAGTCTTCACCATGATTGTGTAGCCTAGTGAACCAAACTGAGAGACCATTTTGAAGGTTCAGGAAACCTTTGCAGGTGTTTTGAGTTGATTAGCTGATTGGCATGTCACCATATTCTAATTTGTTGAGATAGTGAACTAGTGGATTTTTGGTAAATGTGAGCCAAAATCATCACAATTAAATTGCGCAGAAAACAGTGCAGAAAAAATATTACATATTAGGGTTAGTACATACTTACAGATTTATACAGATGACAATGTGCAAAATACACATAGATATATTCAGTACACACAGTGTACTATTAGACATACTTACATTTATCAATACAAATTATACACGTTATATACACATTCTACATTATGTACACATATATACACACAATAATATGCGAAGGTGCAACAGATTATACATAAGGCGGATATGCATGGATGTGCATTGGATGGTATCCCGTGGTAGCAGATAGGTTGTTGTATTAGTGCAGTGTGTGCATGTAGTCTAGTTTAACTGTGTTAAAGTGCAGTGCATGGCATACCGTAAAGTGGGAGTGAGCTGTAGGGTGTATTAGTTTTGACTGTTCATTAGCCTGATAGCCTGAGGGAAAAAGCTATCCCTCAGTTGGCTAGTTCGGGATCAGATGCTGTGGAGACGTCTTCCTGAGGGCAGCAGAGAGAGCAGTCTGTGGGACGGGTGGTTGGAATCATTGATGATCTTCCGGGCTTTCCTTATACACCGCCTGGTGTAGATGTCCTGGAGGGAGGGAAGCTCACCTCCAACAATGTGTCGGGCAATTTGCATGACCCTTTGCAGAGCTTTGCGGTTTTCAGCGTTGCTGTTTCCAAACCAGAAGGTGATGCAGCCGGTCAGGATGCTCTCCACAGTGCAGGAGTAGAAGGATCTGAGGATGTTGGAGCTCATTCCAAACTTCCTCAGCCGTCTCAGGAAGAACAGGCGCTGATGTGCCATCTTCAGCACTGCATCTGTGTGAGCGGACCATGTGAGATCCTCAGTAATGTGAACGCAGATGAACTTAAAGCTGTTTAAAAAGCTAACTTTTCCCTCTATCGGTTCCTTACATCAACCGACATGCTGCCGTTACAACTTAATTTATTATACTCATTCCTTCTCAAAAGATCTGAACGTGTCTTTCCCAAGCCTACTCATCAGGAATCATCTTATATAATCTCATCAAAGGCAACATTGCTCTGCTATCTCTTATTCGCACACATCCATGTTCGTTAAACCATACGCCTTCCACTAACCACAAAACTACTAGCCTCTGCATACTCATACTATCCAAATTCCGAGACTAATCAAACTTTAGAATTCATGTTCTCATTAGCATTCTTCGGCTTCCTACACTGCTCAGAACTCGCTCTGACTCCCCTACATTCATCCCTCTGTCCATGCCTGTATTTCGGAGATTACTATCTACTCCTCATATACTCTCATCTTCACCCTTCGACGAAGCAAACTGACCAACTAGGAACACAATTTTCTATACATTTCTCCTGTCCATTCTCGTTCTGAGTTCTCACAAATCTGTTTAAAAATATGTCCCTGCTCGACACTCAGGCCATGCACTTCCAAAAGATCCGATCCTTACAGGAATTGGAAACCGGCCACAAAATTCACAACATCAGCAACCAGATGTGGAATCTCCGATGAGACCCCTCGGCCGCTGGTCATCTTGACCATACCAAGCCTACAACCGCAACAATATCAAGTTCTTCATCAAGCCCAAGCTTACCTCGGCTCTTCCCAACTTAGGGGGTCCTAATCGTCTGGCCTAAATATACAAATGAGATGATACCCCCACCCTGAATCTCTCCAGCCATCAATCCAAGATGCCCAGATCAACCTGACCATCATCCAATCCCATCTACCTTTTCATTTTCGTTGTGGCGTGGTGCTTGCTCGAGAAGTGAAATATATGAGGAAATTGATTCTTCCTGGTTGTTTTAAAACATTACAAATCCACATTAAGTTTTAGGTTTCACATGAGTTTTTCATATGCTTTTCCACTCTACTTTTTGGGGGCGTATGCCTCAGGTGACGTGCACAAATTAAAGTGGTTTCATTTGTAATTGGTCACATGGTTTCTTTCTTAACAACTCAAGCCTCCAATTGAGGACTGATCTGGCATGGCCATTTATTCTCGCCACGATCTCTGACGCCTCAGTTCAAATGTCGCATCACTAGCTCCAGCTCTGTATTTTTTTCTGTGCACCCATGTTTTGTTTTACTTTATTTAGTTAATAAACCTGGGCTTTTGCTATGATTGTGACTGAAAACGTTTTTTTTATTTTGTTGAAATATATATATTTTTTCATTTAGTTCTGCCCTTCGGAAGCATCAGAAGATACTTGCATGTTTCCAGGAAGACAAATTAAGTACAATTTACCTTGATCTTCAAATTAAAAAAGTTTCACCCCCTGGCTCTTAATGCATTGTGTTTCCTTCTGGAGCATCAGCAAATGTTTGAACCTTTTTAGTAGTTGTGCTTCAGTCCCTCAATTGTCCTAAGTGTGAAAAGATGGATCTCAAAATCATACAGGCACTGTTGGATAGGGTTAAAATATGCAAAATATGCTGGGAATCTGCAGAACATGGAGAATTTTTCTGAAGAACAGTGCTTGGTTTAGCAGTTTAGAACAAACAGGGGACTCATGAACAACCAACAACAATCTCATGAACAATCTTCTCAGTTTTTTTGCTCAAAAATATTATTTTTGTATTAAATTTACCTACATTCAAGTGTTGACAATAATTTTTGAAGCTAGAATAAAACATATTTTTTATTTAATCATTTTATTTTTAGAGTAGAGGCTCTGATCTTTATTTTGAAGTATTGCATTTTCAGATATTCATACAAAAATATACTCGGTGGGCCATGAAACTTTTGTGAAAATTATAAAAAATGCTGGTGGTGGCTAGCAACTTTTTTTCCAAAATGCTGGTAGGGAAAGAGTTAATAACAATGTAGCAAGAGGAGGACCAAAGACACAAGGAACTAAATGATAAGCACATGGGGAAAGAACAAAGCAAAGGTCAAGTGCTACATAAGTGTGCCATGACCCTGACATAATTTGTTTCAAAACAAACAACCAGCCTGAAGTGTAAAAACTTTGAAGCAGGTGTATTAACAGAGCTACCAACAGGTCTAGTTTCACAATACTTCAATACTACAGAGTGTCTTTATTTTCATTACTATACTATATTTATGATTTTGTCTTTATTTTACATAAATACCATTTAGTTTTATATTTGCATCCATAATTTATGTGTGACTGTTTAAAGCATATAGGTTATTGCCAAAAATTTGATTTGCACCTGTTTTGGGTTCCACTGAAAAGTAGGGCTCCCCTTCCAAGATGGAATAGATGAGTTTAGCATTGTTCCCAAACATTGGGTCATCAGCATCTGTGGCTGTCACTTGGATAACTGTGGTTCCTGTAGAGGAGAGAGAAGGGTTAATGAGCAAACACTGGTTTATATTCACGCATATTAATGTGTTACTCTCATGGATTCGGCCATTGTATGTCAGTCTCTTATTTAAGAAAAGTCCTTCAAGAAATCTGCTGTTTATTCTTTCTATTGAGTTTCACTTGCTCTTTGCTGTCTTCTTTCCTGTCTCTTCTTTGCTGCCTTTGTATATATTTTTGTTATTGTTGGTAGATAACATATGTTTCCAACCTCTGTTGGCTCACATTACAAGCATATTATTTAAACTAAAATGAACTAAAGCTAAAATTCACTAAAGTTTCAACAGCTAAGGGTGTCTTTTGTCTGCACCACTCTATTTATGCTGCAGACTGTAACAGTCATTGGTTAGCAATATGTATCCGGTTTACCAAAAGGAGGTTTTTGTAACATTGTTTTGAATTGATCTCACTAGTGTTCTATAGTCAGGAAAATAGTCTGATTATTTGGCAGCTTTGTGTTTCATCTGAAGCCAAAGTTTAGATTCTGACAAAAGATAATATATTTTTTACTAAAATGTTTGACTTTGACCTGGAAGTTTGAGGTTTGCATAAGGTGGTGTGTAGTTTTGCTATTGTGTTTATAGTTGTGAAAAAATTGTGAATTGTTTCATGAATAGTGTGTTAGCAATCGAGAAAAATTGTAATTGCGTTAAATATTTTGAATGCGTTTATTTGAAATATTACATTTTTTGGACTATCAAGGAAGTTTTGAGCTCTGCAGCAAATTAAAAGTGCATGTTTTGATAATACCTCACCATAACCGTGATTTTTTATCTAAAATATACTTAATAATAATAATACATATCATTTTGTGTTTTCAATTTTATTGCAACAGGACCATCTTCCATTTCAGCATTAAGAAATCTTGTGTGCAAAGCAAAACTTTTTTTTTTGGAGCTGTATGTTTTGTATTGACATTTTGGAACAGAAATAACTCTCTCCAGACTGCTACAACAAAGTCTAGGATGTTATTAGGTGTTCCACAATTCTATTCATATGTCAAATACCAACCAAGCTTTCTGTGAATATTTGGTTGTGAGTCCTGAACATTGAAGGTAGTAACTCCAAATTATTTTGTTGTATCTCTTTTTTATTATTTGTCAAAAAATATATAGAACACAGAGGTCGACGCACCTGCGGGACACATCTCTGGAATATTGGATACATAGGGCTCATTAATGAATTCTGGAGCGCTGTCATTGATGTCCTGGACGTTAATGATAAACTCAGACTCAGGTTCAACAGGTTGTTTGGAGCTGCGGTTGATGGCCTGGGCTTGTAGTATGTAGAATGGCTTCAGCTCACGGTCCAGACGTTTTAATAAGTAAATATCACCTGTGTACTCATCAATTTTGAAGATTTCACCAGCTCCTTCACCTGAGAGGATATACTTGATAGTAAAGTCCCCTGTGTCGTATTCTGATTTCAGCTGAAAGAAAATAAACAAGACTTAAAGGAGATTTTGCTAGATATATCTACTATATATCTCTGTATATAATTGCATACCAACTCTATAAACCATTGATTCCCAGTGGAGGGTATGTCAGTAGGATTCACTGGGTAAGTGAAAACATTTCATATTAGGACAAGGGTCAGAAATGAACAAGAGTGTATAGCAAACATACCAGCAAAATGAATACAAATTATGGCAAATATGCCCCGTAATGAATTTTAGTTTAGTTTATGTGCAGCTTAAAAGTGTTTATAAAACCAGCAGTTTAATTCCAGGCTGCAGCAAAGTCAAATTCAGAGGACTCATCTGGTTCCCGTGGTCTTGTGCCGATGGCCGTCGAGGTGACAAGGTCTTCAGATGGGATCTATCTGTGGGGCTAATCTAATTGCCCTGACATCTGCTGACATTCAGGGCCGTAGAAGTCGTCTCTATGTGCTGATTCACCATCTGGTCTGGGAAGGGGATTAGTGAACTTAATGGTGATTGTGACAAGTGGGGCGGGGCAGAGTGCGATGGGAATGGAGCGAGGCTGGTGGAGTAAATGATAATGGGCGACACCTGCACCACTAACCGGTCTCGAGTCCCACGGAGGAGCTATGGAAGGATAAAAGGAGGAGCGACGACAGTGGAAGGGCTGTGAGGACCAGACCTGGATTTTATTTTGTGTTTCGTGTGCGTCAGTCGTCCTCGAAGGGCTGCCGTTTTTCTTTTGTGTTTGTTCATTTTATTATCAAAGTCTTTAAATGTTCGCCGGTTCCTGCCTCCTTCTTCCCATATCTACGAACTGTGTTACATTGATCTTTTTCAGTGCCCAGTAATCGATGCATGGCCTCAAGCCTCTATCCTTTTTTTAGCAATAAAGAAGCTGGAAGCAGCAGGGAAGGTTGATGGCTGCATGTAACCTTGCTGACATGCCTCCTGGATGTATTCTTCCATTTCCAGGATGTGTTCGCCATTGGACTAGTGGTGCAGATAGGCAAGGGAGAAACAACCAGTGAAGTGACCAGTTGCCTAATGAAGCTAAGCAGGGTTGAGCCTTGTCAGTACCCGGATGGGAGACCTCCTGAGAAAATTAGGTTGCTGTTGGAAGAGGTGCTAGTGAGGCCAGCAGGGGGTGCTCACCCTGCAGTCTGTGAGGGTCTTAACGCCCCAGTGTAGTGACGGGAACACTATACTGTAAAAAAGTACCATCCTTCGGATGAGACGTTAAACCGAGGTCCTGACTCTCTGTGCTCATTAAAAATCCCAGGATGTCCTTCCAATAAGAGTAGGGGTGTAACCCTGGCATCCTGGCCAAATTGTCCCATTGGCCTCTGACCATCATGGCCTTCTAATCATCCCCATACACTGATTGGCTTCATCACTCTGTCTCCTCTCCACTAATAAGCTGGTGTGTGGTGCACATTCTGGCACACTATGGCTGCGGTCACATCATCCAGGTGAATACTACACACTGGTGATGATTGAGGAGATTCCCTCTTGTATTTAAAGTGCTTTGAGTGCCTAGAAAAGGACTATATAAAATGTAATTAATTATTATTAATATTATTATTATTATTTCACTAGAAAATACACATTATATTTTTATAAATAGATTAGACTGTGAAAATATATATTTTTTTCACCGTTATTTCTAAGCCTTAACTGGCGCAAAATACAATGTATCACAGATCACATCAGGTCATGAGGTTTTATCTCACCATAACTAGATTTAAGTAATCACAGGCAAGAAGCACATTCATTGTTTATGCTGTCCTAGTCATAGACCAGACAAAAAGGTTGGGTGTGGCGCAGGTTTATATCAAGGGTGGCAGATTGGGTAATTGATGGTGGTCCAGGTGGTGTTGCTTAGAATTCTGGGCTGCATTTAGCCCCGAAAAAACGGTGCAAAATGTTTATTAAATGGAAAAGATGTTGTGTTGAAAACCCTGTTCTGATGATGAAAGTGTTGCAACTGTGGCAGCTAAGAAGGCCATTCTTTGTGTTCTTTTTGAAGAATTTTCGTAGCCTGATGAAATTGGTATAATTACGTGTTTAATTCTGCAAAATACGCTAAATGCTACAGTCACTGCCCTTGCCATCCAGAATAAAAGAGAACACCCCAATCGACTGAAAGGATTTGTGGAAACTGCGGTTTCTAATTATTGTGATCCAATTTTTGCCTCGCATTTCAGGATTAAATGACAAACATTTCAGGTGAAGGATAATCCACTTCCTACCTCTGAGACTGTGTAATGATCTACAGGACCTTATTATTTTTATGGTGAGTATTAGGCTTATCAATATTGCTGGTCACTGTTGTTGTGCAATGATATTGTAATATTTACCATTATATTAGCCTAATAAGAGGTGTATAGAACATTTTATGAAAGTGTCACTACACAATACAATAGCAAAATATATAAATGTGTATTACATTTACATTTAGTCATTTTGCAGACGCTTTTATCCAAAGCGACTTACAATTGGGGAATACATAAAGCGATTAATCTTGAAGAGGCAAACAGACAGAGGAAGTGACCCCAACACCAAGTATCAGGCATTGTTCAAATAAATACAAGCTAGCAAGGGAAGGAGAGAAAGGTAAAGAGAAAGATGAAGATATATAAAAAGTGAAAGTATTGTTTTATGACAAAGTCAAGTAGTTGAAAGAGATGAGTTTTTAGTTGTTGCTTGAAGATTGACAGGGATCCAGCATTCCGGATGGGGGTGGGAATATCATTCAACCAGCCAGGAATGGTGAACGAGAATGTTCTGGAGAGTGATTTTGAGCCTCTCTGTGATGATACCATGAGGCGTCGCTCACTAGCAGATCTCAGATTTCTGGAGGGGATGTATATTCGTAATAGTGAGTGGAAGTAGGTGGGTGCTGAGCCTGTGGTTGTTCTATATGCAAGCATCAGTGTCTTGAACTGGATGCGAGCTGCAACTGGTAGCAGTGTAAGGAGACAAAGAGAGGAGTAACATGTGCTCTTTTGGGCTCGTTGAAGACCAGTTGTGCCGCTGCATTCTGAATCATTTGTAGAGGTTTGATTGTGTTTGATGGAAGTCCAGTCAGAAGAGCATTGCAGTAGTCCAGCCGAGAAATGACAAGGGCCTGGACAAGAAGTTGTGCAGCATGCTCTGTCAGAAAGGGCCTGATCTTTCTGATGTTGTGAAGTGCAAACCTGCAAGATCGAGCAGTCTTTGCAATGAGCTCTTTGAAGGTCAGCTGATCATCAAAGAGTACACCAAGATTTCTGACCGAAGCTGATAGGGTTATTGTTGATGAACCTAACTGAATCGTGAAGTCATGCTGTAGAGTTGGAGTGGCAGGGAAGACAAGAAGCTCAGTCTTTGTCAGGTTGAGCTGTAGGTGATGTTCTTTCATCCATAACGAGATGTCTGCCAAGCAGCCTGAGATCCGTGCAGCTACCGTTGGATCATCTGGTTGAAATGAGAGATAGAGCTGTGTGTCATCAGCGTAGAAATGATAGGAGAAGCCATGTGCCTGTATGATGGGACCCTGTGATGTAGTGTATGTGGAGAAGAGGATGGGTCCATGAACCGAGCCCTGGGGAACCCCAGTGACCAATTGATGTGCTTTGGATACCTCCCTTCCCCAGGCCACCTTGAAAGAACGACCAGTGAGATAGGATTCAAACCAGCGAAGTGGAATCCCAGTGATGTCCAGTGATGAGAGGGTGGACAGGAGGATCTGATGATTGACAGTGTCAAAAGCGGCAGACAGATCCAGCAGAATGAGGACTGATGATTTGGAATCTGCTTTTGCAATTCGCAGGGCTTCAGTGACTGAGAGTAGCGCAGTCTCAGTTGAATGGCCACTCCTGAAACCTGACTGTTTAGCGTCCAGTTTGTTGTTCTGTGAAAGAAACAATGAGACCTGGTTGAAGACAACTCGTTCGAGTGTTTTGGCAATGAATGGAAGAAGAGTGACAGGTCTGTAATTTTCTATAAGAGAAGTGTTTAATGTAGGTTTTTTTAGCAGTGGGGTAACCCGAGCCTGCTTGAATGCAGTGGGGAAGATGCCTTTGAGGAGAGATGTGTTGATAATGTGTGTGAGTGCTGGTAAGAGTGTGGGAGAGATTGCTTGGAGAAGTTGCGAGGGGATTGGGTCTAGAGGACATGTTGTAGGATGACTGGAGAGGATAAGTTTGGATACTTCCGCCTCAGTGAGGGGATAGGAGGAGAAGATGGGAGTTTGAGCAGTGGATCTAGTTGGCTGGAGGTCCTGTGTGAGTGAAGGTGAAAACTGAATAGTGATTGTTTTAGTTTTGTCTGTAAAAAAAATTGCAAAGTCATCAGCTGTTATAGAAGTGGTGAAGGGGGACAGAGGAGAGAATTAGATGTTCTGAAGAGATTACGCATATCTGGAGCACTGTTGATCTTGTTATGGAAAGTGACAATTTGGCAGTGTGGACTTCTGCGGAGAAAGATGAAAGCAACGATTGATACATACTCCGGTCTGACGGATTGTTTGATTTTTGCCATTTTCTCTCTGCCGCTCGGAGTCTGGTCTGATGTTCACAAAGAACATCAGATAATCATGGGTTAGAAGGGGCAGTTCGTGCTGGCCTGGAGGAGAGAGGACAAATGTTGTCTAGACAAGAGGTTAAGGTAGAGCATAAATTGTCAGTAGCTGCATTCACATCCAGAGATGAGAAATGGGTAGGTAAGGGAAGAGAGGAGGATATTAAAGATGCAAGATGGGAGGGAGAAAGGGAGCGTAGGTTTCGTCTAAAAGTAACTGGTTAGGGGGTTGGTGGCATCCGGGTAGCAAAGTGTAATGTAAATTTAATGAAGAAATGGTCAGAGATATGTAGTGGTTGTACCAGAATGTTATCTGCAGTACAATCGTGTGTGTAAATTAAATCAAGTTGGTTGCCTGATTTGTGAGTGCTAGTAGTGGTAAGGTGTTGGGGATCAAATGAAGCTAGGAGTGAATGAAATCTGTAGCATAAGGCTTTTCTATATGAATGTTGAAATCACCAAAAACTAAGATTGGAGAGCCATCCTCCATGAAAGAGGACAGCAACCCGTCCAGCTCCTCTAGGAAGGGGGCTATAATTTGGCCAGGGGGACGGTATATTACCACAATCTGGAGTTTTATAGGAGCTATTACAGTAATCGCATGAGATTTAAATGAGTTGTAATTGCATAGGGGAGAGTGGGTTGAGTATTTCCAATTATTCAAAATGAGCAGACCAGTGCCCCCACCCGGCCAACTTGACGTGGGGTGTGAGAGAAAGAGAAATTGTTAGAGAGACCAGCTGGGGTTGCTGAGTCTTCTGGACGAATCCAGGTCTCAGTTAAGCCCAAGATGCTGAGTGTGGATTGTAAAGAAAAAGCGGAAATGAAGTCTATTTTGTTGACAGCTGACTGACAATTCCAGAGAGCCATGGATAAAGAAAGAGGTGTAG
Source organism: Ptychobarbus kaznakovi (assembly GCA_027422405.1). Taxonomy (NCBI): domain Eukaryota; kingdom Metazoa; phylum Chordata; class Actinopteri; order Cypriniformes; family Cyprinidae; genus Ptychobarbus; species Ptychobarbus kaznakovi. Next base: position 14,667,430 of record CM049814.1, on the reverse strand, counting down.
TAGAATATGTAGAGATAGGGCGTAGGTTAGCAGGATTACGTTGCCGTCTGTGTGTGATGTTAGAGCGTGGTCGAGAGACAACTGGAATGGTTTTGAAACACATGATATAGGTGGAAGGATAGAGGATAGCAAAGGAGAGTGTGGGAGGGAAGATAGAAATGATACTTAAGTGTTTTGCTCGGTGTCGTTGCTCGGGTAAAGTCACGCAGGAAAAAGTTGTCGGTCTTTACCCTTGTCTGTCTTCACACAAGGAGGCTGAACGCTTCCGCAGACGCTTCCGCGTCAGCGCTCAGACATCAAATAAATACACCGTCTAATAGGCTAGAGTGAAAACAGCTGTGACCGGCTTCTGATTTGCCCAGCCAATAGACTAACAGAGTGCTAATAGCTCGAGACGAAACTAACACCTTGCCCAAGGAGCAATGGAGGCACAAATTATTATAATTACCAGTAAGTGCAATCAAAAATATAAACCTCAACGAAAATGCAGACAAATAAAAATAGGTAGGAAACGAAGTATTCCTTCCTAGCAGCAAGTAAATAAATTAAACAACAGATCTATTAAAAAGTATTACGAACACTTACAAGCTGCCGTCCGTTTCTTCTGGTGACTAATCGGCTTCTCTGTATAGTATTTTTATGTTATATTAATCAGTGTCTAGCACATCTTCCTAAGGAAAGGATATGGACCAGAAGACATTGCAATTACTTCATGATATTTAGACAAAGTCGCAAAATTGTGACAAGACTTAATACTTCATGAAATAGACTGTAGTTCCTAATATGGTGTAATATCGCATTTGTATTCCCTACCACTAGGGAATACAAGAAGAAGAAGTACTACCACAGACATGTAGTACTTCGATTCTAGACCAAAAGTGTTTGAGGAAATAGCAGAACAAGTGAGCTATTGTGTCATTGATGCGGAAGCAGTTCAGTAAATAGTGTGTGAGTAAATTGTGAGATTTGTGAGAGAAAATCGCCAAATGACTAATACAAAGTTGTACTGTGAGGATGTGTTGCAAATGTTATTCGCCGATTCTGACTCTGAAGGGGAATATTTGTCTTTTGGAAATGACGATCGACCGTCTAATGATCGTGCTTCTCCCGGTACATCTCTGCTGCGCAATGGTGCCGCCGGGCATGGCGAGGGTGTTCACAAAGCACAAACAAGTGATAATTTCGGCACTTTACCCAACGGGGATAGGGGTGGCAGGGGTGGACGTGGTCTTAGTGTCCATAGGAGAGGCTCTGCGTTGCTGATGATCGCAACAGATTGCACCTTTCTTTTTGATCACGCAGGCTCAAAGGACCGCCGGTAGACAGTACAGGTGCAGTCAGTGTGGGTATGTCTGTACGCTGTGCCATGCAATGAGAGGTACTGTAACATATGCTACTGGACACTGAGGTAAGTAAAAACACAATAGTGTTTATTAAACAGGATGAGCTATGGAGACTACAGGTGAGTGGATGTCGTCAGAGATTGTCCTGACGCTGGGTTGACAAGTAACTGAATGTCTTCTCATCTACAGATATGACGGACAGCTGCGATGGGGAAACCACAACAGGAGCACACTGATCACAGAGACAGACGATCTGGTGGGAGAGGAGAACACAGGGAGTGACGCAGGAGGTAAGGAGTTACAGGTAAGTAGGCAAGGTAGATACTCAGCTTAGAATAAGCAGGAGTAGAGTCCACGTAGTGTGATACGAGATCGGACGGGGAGCGAACTGTGGCGGGTGCTCTTATGGTGGTTGTGATGACGGTGGTGATGAGGTGCAGGTGCTCGTGATTAGAACTCAGGTGATTCGGATCGTAGTGATTGACGGAGGGGAGAGCCTGGCCGTTCCGTGACAGGTACCATGCTCTCAAGAAATATAAACTGTTACCTAGATACCTGATTGGGCAAATAGCTGGTCAAATGATAAAAAGGCACATGTATTTTACTATGGCACAGTAATAATTTACTACTTTCTCCTTTTTTACTTTTATTTCCTCTTTTCCTGATAATTTGTAATGAGGATAAAAAGACTAATAAGATAAAGAGATAGATAAATAAAGATAGATAAAAACATGCTAATAAGTTCAAACAACCATTCAATATCTATTATTTCCTGAATATTACTGATGAACTGATCAAAAAGTAGGCTACTGTTCACATGCATTTTACTACTATATAGTATAGTAATAATTTTGTAATTTCTCCTGTTTTATTGTTGGTTTCCTCTTTTCTGATCATTTGTAATGAGGATGAAAAGACGAAAAAAACATGCAAATAAGTTCAAACATCAATTCAATATCTAATATTTGAAATTGTGATGACGTCATAATATGCAAATTATATGAGTATATTTACACCCAACATAAACTTTTGGTCATGCCCAACATTTTTATAATTTACAGTAGATCTCTATCTTTAACTCCTTTCAAGCCACAAGCTTTTGAAATCTTGATGTCAAAATCCAGCATTTTTTCAAAAACCCATGGCACCTAAAGAGTTAAAGAAGTTCCGGATCTATACTTGTGCTCTACTTATTTCATCTTGTTATTTTTGTAAATAAACATTTGCAAACAATGTACTTGCTCTTGTGAATTTTTGATGTTAATTACATTTATTTACAATTCTTCATCATCATGTTGATATGCTATGTTACTATAAATCTCTTACGACAAACATGTCTTCTAATATTTTCGATTGCTGCTTATACCGAGCTGCAGTGGACACATTTGTAAACGACTTCACTTAGACCCATTGTGCGAGCTGTCTCTTTAATACTGCATGGTTTATATGCATGTTTCTTCTGATGTGGCTGACATTTTTGACACACCCACCAAGCAAGAGAAACCATATCTCAAACCCTGTTGCACACCATTTCCATGATACATGTCATTCAACCCGGAAACCATAGCAAAATGTTGGACACCGGTCTGAGCTTGAATATGCCCCTGGAGAAGGTGAACGGTGAGATGAAGTGAGGGTGGAGCCTAGCAATTATGTGACTGCGCAAAAGCACCAGAGTGTTAATCTTAGTTTGGTTTACCATTCAAAACTACAGAAAATCGGGAAAAACATTGCTTGCATACTTTACTGAAATAATTGCAAACAGCTTTTTCAAAATTCACAAAATAAAACAGATTATTTTATTATTGCAAGTTAATATCATAAAATGTTAAAATTATTATTAGATTTATTTTTAAATTAAATTGCTATTACTGTAAGTCTGACAAAGAATGTATTAAGAAGATTATTAAAGATCTAATTCAACTTATACCTGACCAATCTTCCTTGGTGTTGGATCTTCTTCTTCAACAAATATCTGGCTCCAAATCCAGCCTCGTCTCACTCTTAGATTGGACCCAGGAGAGATTTCATTTGAGCGGAACTCATGCTGTTTTTTTGAGATTATAATGTCACCCCCTAGCCAGCCAGGAATGATGGAGATCATGAGAAGCGCATGAAGAGCAGAACAGTTGTCCATTGTTGAGAATTTCTTTGAAACAGTGTTTTATTGAATGTTAGGGCTGGATGTCATGGTGATGATGCCAAGGAAGGAGATGGACTCAAACAAGACATGAGGCAAAATTCCATTAGAAGGAAATTATGACTCTTCTGTTACTGAGAAACAGGAAAGAGATTGTTAGAGTGATTCATAGGGTTGTGGTGAACATGAAAATAATTATTCAATTGACTAAACTGTTGGAGTCAATATAGGGCACAGATAACCTATTAGAGTGAGAATTCTGGCTAATCATAGGACCAGGTTTAATCTGTTTTTATTTTCTGCACTGATTCTTAAGAACAATATTTAAAAGATTTGAACATATTTTAAAGATTTGTTTATGTGTTAAATAGAAATCATGATACACTGGCAGTTCTAACCATACTCAAACCAAATGCTTAATACCCACTTAAATCATTAAATCATCATGATAAATAATTTATAATAAATGACAACTGCAACATTCCATTAAAAAGAAGTAAAACATTTAACCATCAGCTGTGATTTTGTGGGGTTTTTAATAATACATGCACCAGTGAAACGCAAACTGCCCTGCAGCCAATTCTAAAGATTTCAATCACAGGGCTGATTGCAAGCACAATATTGAAACAATTACTAACCCATTACTAACCCCTCACCCCTAACCTTAGTATAGCTTTAGTAGAACATGCTGATAGATAGCATTACTGATGTCTGAAATTACTGAATTCTTAACCAAATCAATGAAGTCTGTCCTGTTCATGACAGCTGACTATGTGATGGAGCTGCGAGGCAGAGTTTGTGCACCTACTTTGTTAACAGTCCAGTTTGTCTTTTCAGTGAATAGCATAATAGGGTGCTGTTTGGTTTGCATTTATTTGTTGCATCCTCTTGTGGACTAGTGATTTAAAAATCTGAACTAAGTTTTTCCTCTAACTGACATAATGTCTTAGAATGTATTGTGGCGGGAGGAGCAAACGACAGACACAGTGGGCGTGGCGTCAGGCCTCGGAGAGGCTTTTATTGAACAGAAATAATAAAATAAAAGTGTCCAAAGGGGATGAAGTGTCCAAAATAAACAGGTAATCTGGTGTCCTCCTCGTGCTGCGAGGGTTGTGAAGGAGGGGCAGTGTTCCGGAAGGAAGGGTCCAGGCAAGGGGTGGAGTCCGGCGGCCGCACGGGCTCCCCACTCGGGTCCGGAGCGCGAGGGGCGGCGGCTTCTCCTAGCGGCTTCATCCTCCTTCGGCCCACGGTCCCTCCGGGGACTATACGGCCCGGCATCCTGGCCCGTCAGCCGTGTAACGGGTGCGGCAGTTGCTCTCTTCACGCTCCCTTCCTGGACCCACGAGGACACCAGCGTGCAAGCACGGGGAAGAGACCGGTCTCCAGAGGAGAGGCGCACTCGGCATATAACAGCGGTGGTGATGAGGCTCCATTCACTTCAGGTGTGCCTCATCACACGCCGCCAGACCTGGCTGTTTCAGCACCCCTCCTCTCTCTCACACCCACTCCCGTCGGGAGCCTGGTGAAGGGCGGCGATTAAGGGACAGGGAGATGCTGATAATTAGGGGGAGGCAGCCGACTCGTCACAACTAATCTTTAATGCGCTTGCCATGAAAGAATTATAATAAATAATTTTATAAGATATGTGATTGGCAATGTTATGACAAGAAGATTCCATTTACTGTTATTTTCCTGTTAAAGGACTTATGTTGTCAATTTCAAATCTTTGAATGTGACTACAGGCCGAAATATGATCTATGCATAGTGATTCTATTCCAGACCATTTCCTCAAAGAAAGTTAATGTTTTATAAATAAATAAAGTAATGATTAAATCATTATAGCGAATTTGTTCATTTTGATACATTTTTACATGTTTAAGCGGCAGAACAATATTATGGTGTTGACTATGGCACCAGAAATCCCACAGAACAAAATTAAATCATTATAATGTGGTATAAGGTAAATATGTTAAACAGATGATGGCACTATACATATCTCATTGATAAAAAAGTGAATAAAATCAACCTAATGATTTCATGATTGTAATATTCTATAAAAAGATATCAAAAATATATGTATATGATTTTTATACATATAAATGTTGACCTTTGATTTATGTTTAACTGCATTATAAGGATTTCCTAATTTGGAATGCAATTTAAGATTGTGTATATATATGGGTAATTGGACTGTTGAAAATATGGCATTTGAACTCAGTTTAAATGCATGAAAAGAATTAAGATTTTTTTATTTTACTAAACAAAAAACCAGCATTTTATGGACAACAAATGGTGCACTGTATGTGAATGAAGAATAAACTATTTTAAACAAAGTTTATGTAGTATGACAAAGATTAATATCGTGGTAAAATACATTTTAATTAATTTATGGGGCCAGAGAGCAAGAATGCACAAAATAGACTTCTTTATTTCTTTCTTTCTTTCTTTTATTTCTACAAAAATGTATTCAGACCGTACTGTATGAGTATTTTTTACAACTTTCCATCTTATAAAACTGTTTAGCGAGGTCATAGTAATGGATAATTTTAATTACATTCTCAATGTCTCAAAAAAGTATTATCTTGCAAAGCCATGAAACAATTATAAAAAAAAAAAAAAAAAATATATATATATATATATATATATATATATATTATCCTAACCAGACAGAAATTCCTGCAAACTGCTTCTACATCTTGGGTCGAAATGCTAAATAACTCTATGGCAATGTGGTTTGATAAACTCTGAAATATAAATCAATCAATTAATAGTCCTTTTTTTCAGGATACTGCATTTAAAAATATAATTTAGTAAGATTAAAATAAGCTGTACAGATATTTACTGTCGAGAGTTTGAACAATATTTCCATGCTTATTCAATAAACCATAGAAAATGATTGCACATACACCAGTTAGAATTACAACAGTTTGTCCTTAATGTGTACTTAGGTAGATATGTCTTTGTGCATGGACTGAATTGTGGTTTTTGCTGTAACAATATTATTTACTGTGAAGGATTAATAAATGATTTAATAATAATAAAGAGATCTTTCTACTGTCCAGGGTTCCAGATCACCTGAATGAACATACCGTAGTCCTACTGATGGGAGGCATGAGGACTGCAGGACCCTTTGTTCATAGACTCGTTGCATTTCTGTTTGCCAAATGCATGTGAAACTTGTTCAGTTTATGTCTCTGTTTTTATTTTTTTTAATAGAATTTAAAATGTATTTTATTTCTGTGATGCAAAACAACATTTTCTGCATCGTTACTCTAGTCTTTAGTGTTGTACGATCCTTAAGAATTAATTTGAATATAATTTCTAATGATTAATGGCTTCATAATATTTGTACATGTAATGTCTGCCTTTCCAAGTAAATAATTTGTGATTAGATGCTAAATAAACAAAATGACTCCAAAATGACAAAATGACTAACTTTAATTAGTCATTAGGGGGGTCACGTTGTGATGTGTTGTTTGTTTGTTATGCTTCACAAGTAATGGCACCCTGTGTTTTTCAAGTGTATATATATATATATATATATATATATATATATATATATATCAAATAAAAAAGATATCTATTGATGTAAAACTGTTTTTAAAGGTAATTTGAGAAAAAAAGTTCAAATGTTGTTTTCATGAACAGTAACTGAGACTAATTGTTTTTGAATAGCTTTATGTTTTGAATATTTAGATGTTTATTCAATTGAATATTCAAGTCAAGTCACCTTTATTTTTATATTCATGCCAAGCTAACCAATAAATAAATACATAAATAAAACGAATTAATTATGACTGTATGATTTTCTGTGTCTGTTTATCAGGTTAGAGTCACATTTAAAATCCAGATCTTTATTAGTATGTAATGGTAATGTTTTTGAAAAGCATCAAGCATATAGACGTATTCAAAATAACATCTGAATTCTAAATCTAAAGTCATTGTACATTTTCAGATTTAGTAGATTAAAAGAGCTCACCTGTGTTTCTGAACAACATCAGCAACTCTCTCAATATCACATCTGTCTTTACTCAATAGTTTCCTAACACAATTTTGATCTGTTAACTGGTCACCTACTGCAGTCCTAATGTTCACTGCTTTCAAAATGGTTTGTCCCTCCAATGACCACCTCCCATTTCTCCCCCATTTGTCTTTTTTCATCATACATTCTGGAGGAGAGCAAACAGTGCTTGTATTGTCAGAGCACAGTGACACACACACATCATTCTTCTTCATGCAAACAGCCTAGACCCGTGGCTACACATCTCAAACCTCTGTTTCCAACAATACAGCATTTATTAGCTTTATCCCGCTGCAGGCCTACAGTACATTTAACTAAGAGCAAACTGTTCCAGAGACTGGAACAAATAAAGTTTCTGACATTTAAATGCTCAATGAGCCCCCTTTTCCTCATCAACCCATTATGACTCCACATTCATAAACATGAACATATCAAAAACATGAAATATTTATTTTATAAGTTAAACAACTGAGTTAAACAACTAGTATCACGTGCACTTGATGTACAGAAATAAGATATTGAGTCCTTTAATGGGGAGGGGGTTAAATAATTAATATATAATAATGATTTACCACTTATAAGTTTTATATGCCAATTCAATTCAATTCAATATTATTTATATAGCGCTTTTTATTATATAATCGTTGCAAAGCAGCTTTACAGGAAATAATGACTCTACAATATATTTATATTACAGAAACTTAATATATTTAACTTATGGTAAAATGAGGTTAATTATGTATAATGTCTGAGGTTTGGCTTCCTCTGAGGTCCTCTGAGGGGTTGGAATGATCTCTTCTCAGGTGTTCGGTCATATCAGATCATTTAAGGGTTGGATCCAGACTGAAACCTGTGTAATTCTTAGATCCGTGTCAGAAACAGATAAAAAAATAGACATAATTAGTGTAGCTGTTGTTCCATCCAAGCAAAAATGATTTGTTCAACACAAGCTAAAGCATAATAATGTGCGTTTGATCAGATAAAACTGCAGTACAAGATTATGAGATAAATTATATGAATGCTAGATTTAAATAGAGAGAATGTGTCTGAAACCCGAACGTTATCAGGAATGTTATTCCAGAGCTTGGGAGCCAAATCTGAAAAAATCATATTCAATGAACAGATTCACAAATAACCTGCCTGATTGATCTCAACTGCTCTGTATACCAATAAATACAAATGAACTAGACAAAATTACTAGCAACATGGGAACTATCTTCTCTAATACATTAGAAACTGTTGCCCTCATCAAATTAAAAAAGGTTAGAGAAAAACCTGTTGTGGCATAGTACAACAGTTATACCCATTTTCTCAAGAAAGTAACTCGTAATCATGAGCGCAAATGGAGAAAAACTATCTAGGAAGTCTTTAGAATTGCGTGGAAAAACAGTATGTCCAGCTATAGACAGGTTCTAAAAGCTGCCAGGACCGAGCATATCCGCAAACGTATAGATAATAACCAAAACAATCCAATGTTTTTATTTAGCACAGTGACTAGATTAACAAATAAACAGATGTCACCAGATCTAAATATTCCCACACCATTTAAAAGTAATGAATTTATGAATTTCTTCACTGATAAAATAGATATCATCCGAAAAAACTATAACAAATATAGATTCTACAGTGTCTAGTAAATCAGCTTTATTAATCGCCCCCCAAGAAAAACTGCTGTGCTTTACAACAATAGGACAGGATGAGCTGCATAAACGTATCACTGCATCTAAACCAACAACATATTTATTAGTTCCTGTACCCACTAAATTATTGATAGAGTTGTTACCTGTAGCAGAAGAACCGCTTTTCAATATTATTAACTCATCGTTATCTTTAGGTCACGTCCCAAAACCATTCAAGCTGGCGGCTATTAAGCCTCTTATTAAGAAACGAAAACTAAATCCTTGTGAACTGGCAAATTACAGACCCATTTCAAATCTTCCGTTTATGTCTAAAATTTTTAGAACAAGTTGCGTCTGCTCACAACTTCTTGTACTCCTTGTAAAAAAATTATATCTATGAAGAATTTTAGTCAGGTTTTAGGCCCCACCATAGCACAGAAACTGCACTTGTTAAAATTACAAATGACTTACTTCTTGCGTCAGACCAAGGCTGCATCTCATTGCTAGTTTTACATGATCTTAGTGCTGCGTTCAACACTATAGATCATGACATACTCATAGATTGATTACAAAACTATATAGGTATTCAAGGGCAGGCTTTAAGATGGTTTAGATCCTACCTGTCCAATCACTACCACTTTGTTTATTTAAACGGGGAGTTATCTCAATTATCACCAGTAAAGTATGGAGTACCACAAGGATCTATCCTTGAGCCTCTGCTATTTTCAATATACATGTTGCCCCTTGGTAATATTATTAGAAAATATGGGATTCATTTCCATTGTTATGCTGATGATACTCAACTGTATATCTCAACAAGACCAGATGAAACTTCTAAATTATCTAAGGTAACGGAGTATGTTAAAAATGTAAAAGATTGGATGACCAATAATTTTCTCCTTTTAAACTCTGATAAGACTTATAGACTTATATTACTTATAGGACCAAAAACAGTACACAGAATCTCTTAGATCACAATTTGCAACTAGACGGATGTCCTGTTTCTTCCTCTACAGTCAAAAAAAAGAGTGTTTTATTAGACAGCAAATTATCTTTTGAAAATCACATTTCCCATGTTACAAAAACAGCATTCTTCCATCTTAGAAACATCGCCAAGCTACGGAACATGTTACGTTGTTCTGATACAGAAAAGCTAGTTCATGGATTTGTGACCTCTAGACTGGACTATTTTAATGCACTGCTAGGTGGTTGTCCTGCTTCTTCAATAAACAAGCTACATATAGTACAAGATTCTGCGGCTAGAGTCCTTACCAGGTCAAGAAAATATGATCATATTACTCCAATTTTACAGTCTCTGCACTGGCTACCTATTATCAGAATCAGAATCAGAATCAGAATGAGCTTTATTGGCCAGGTATGTTAACACATACGAGGAATTTGTTATAGTGACAAAGCTCCACAGTGCAACAGAATGACAGCAACGGGACAGGACACAGACAACAAAATAACAATATACAAATATACAAATAGGCAATATACAAAATTGCAAAAACACTATGCAATACAGACATTCATGTGTGTACAGGTCTGACGTGCAAATTTGAAATGGAAAAAAATTAAATACAAAATATTATATATGTATGTGTGGTGGTGAATAGATAGTTGTAAAATAGTGTTGTGTGTTCCACGTTAATATCAGGTGTTCATGAGATGGATTGCTTGGGGGAAGAAACTGTTCCTGTGTCTGGTCATTCTGGTGCTTAGAGCTCTGTAGCGTCGGCCAGACGGCAGCAGTTCAAAGAGGGAGTGTGCTGGATGTGCGGGGTCCAGAGTGATTTTGCCAGCCCTTTTGCTCACTCTGGATAAGTACAGTTCTTGGAGAGTAGGGAGGGTTGTACCAACGATTCGCTCAGCAGTTCGGACTACCCTCCGTAGTCTTCTGAGGTCAGATTTGGTAGCTGAGCTGAACCAGACAGTTAATGATGTGCAGAGGACGGATTCGATGATGGCAGAGTAGAACTGTTTCAGCAGCTCCTGTGGTAAGTTGAACTTCCTCAGCTGGCGAAGGAAGTACAACCTCTGCTGGGCCTTTCTCACAATGGAGTCTATGTGAATGTCCCACTTCAGGTCCTGGGAGATGGTGGTGCCTAGGAACCTGAATGACTCCACTGCAGTCACCGTGCTGTTCATGATGGTGAGTGGGGGGAGAGCAGGGGGGTTTCTCCTGAAGTCCACGATCATCTCCACTGTTTTGAGCGTGTTAAGCTCCAGGTTGTTAAGACTGCACCAGACAGCCAGCTCCTTAACCTCCTGTCTGTAGGCAGACTCGTCACTGTCCTGAATGAGGCCGATCAGTGTGGTGTCGTCTGCAAACTTCAGGAGCTTGACAGAGGGGTCTTTAGATGTGCAGTCATTCGTGTAGAGGGAGAAGAGCAGTGGGGAGAGAACACAGCCCTGAGGGGCTCCAGTGCTGGTGGTGCGGGTGCTGGATGAGAATTTTCCCAGCCTCACAAGCTGCTGCCTGTCTGTCAGGAAGCTGTTGATCCACTGACAGACGGAGGTAGGGACGGAGAGCTGTGTCAGTTTATTCTGAAGGGTGTCCGGGATGATGGTGTTAAAAGCAGAGCTGAAGTCTACAAACAGGATCCTCACATAAGTCCCTGGTCTGTCCAGATGCTGCAGGGTGAAGTGCAGTCCCATGTTAACTGCATCATCCACAGACCTGTTTGCTCTGTAGGCAAACTGCAGGGGGTCCAGTAAGGGTCCAGTGAAGGCCTTCAGATAAGCCAAAACCAGTCTTTCAAATGATTTCATGACCACAGACGTTAGAGCCACAGGTCTGTAGTCATTAAGTCCAGTAATTTTGGGTTTCTTTGGGACAGGAATGATGGTGGAACGTTTGAAGCATGAGGGGACTTCGCACAGCTCCAGTGATCTGTTGAAGATCAGTGTGAAAATGGGGGCTAGCTGGTCAGCACATGATTTAAGGCAGGCTGGTGACACACCGTCTGGGCCTGGTGCTTTCCTTCTTTTGTTCTTTATGAAGACCTGCCGCACGTCATCTTCACTTATTTTCAGTGCAGGTGTGGGGGAGAGGGGGGTTGCTGGAGGTGCTAATGGTTGTGTGGAGAGGTGTTCAGGGCGGGTGTGGGGTGTTTTTTCAAACCTGCAGCAAAAGACATTCAAATCGTCTGCCAGTTGTTGATTCTCCACAGTGCTGGGGGATGGTGTCTTGTAATTTGTAAAGTCTTTCATACCTTTCCACACTGAAGCAGAATCACTGGAAGAGAACTGAATCCTTAGCTTGTCAGAATAATTCCTCTTAGCCACCCTGATCTCCTTTTCCAGTGTGTATTTGGCCTGTTTATACAAGACTTTATCCCCCATCCTGTAAGCATCTTCTTTGGTCTGACGGAGCTGTCTGAGTTTCGCTGTGAACCATGGTTTGTCGTTGTTGTAGGTTAAGCGAGTCCTGGTAGGAATACACATATCTTCACAGAAACTGATATATGATGTTACAGTCTCTGTGAGTTCGTCCAAATCGGTGGCAGCAGCTTCAAAAACACTCCAATCAGTAAGGTCAAAACAAGCTTTTAAATCTTGCTCTGCTTCAGCAGTCCATCTTTTAACAGTTTTTAATACAGGTTTTTCAGATTTGAGTTTCTGCCTGTAGGTTTATTATGTTTTGTATCAGTTACAAAATAGTATTATTTACCTACAAGGCCCTAAATGGTTTAGCTCCTGCATACCTAACTGATCTACTATCATGCTAAAATCCAACCCACTCCCTAAGGTCGCAAAACTCTGGGCTCTTTGGTAGTATCTAGAATAGAAAAGTCCACTAAAGGAGGTAGAACTTTTTCATATTTGGCACCCAAACTCTGGAATAGCCTTCCTGATAATGTTCGGGGTTCAGAGTCAGACACACTCTCTCTGTTTACATCTAGATTAAATACACTTCTCTTTAGCCAAGCATTCATATAATGCTTATCATTATCTTGTACTACAGTTATATCTGATCAAATGCACATGATTATGCTTTAGCTTGGGTTAAACAAATAATTTTTGCTTGGATGGAAAAACAGCTACGCTAATTATGTCTATTTGTTTCTCTGTTGCGGTTAACATCCCGTGGTAACTAGGAATTACACAGTTTCAGTTTGGATCCAACCCTTAAATGATCCGAGATGACCAAACACCTGAGAAGAGATGATGCCAACCACTCAGAGAATATACAGAATTAACAAAATTTTGCCATAAGTTGAATATATTAAGTTTCTGCAATATATACATTTATTGTAGAAATTTAATTTCCTGTAAAGCTGCTTTGCAATGATTGTTTCCTGAAAAGCACTATACAAATCATCTTAAATTGAATTGAATGAACACATGCGGACACACTTTTGGCAGTGACCTAGTCTCCTTGTGTAACTGAGGCTGTAGGTTTTGTATTCATGTTGATTAACACAACTTAGACAAAAATGTATAGCAGAATTTTGGATTTGGCTCATTTTTAAAAGGTTACATCATTAATTAGACTACTTTCCTGTTTTATACTGTAAGGCTGCTTTGAAAGGGAGCAAGTCTCCATTCGATTTTCGAGCCAAATGGATTTTGAATTCTGTATAAATACTTGATTATTAAGGTATCCCTCACTCTGGTTGTCGGTCACGATGAGAGCTGAGATCCAGGGGCTTTTTCGAGCGTTGCCAAGCCCAGAAACGCATAGCTCTGGCGGGTTAGATTTCACCCCAACGCCCCTCACTCTGGTTGTCGGGCACGGTGAGAGCTGAGCTCCGGGAGGGTGGGGAGCGCGCCCAACCTCCCTCGCCCCTCCCGGACGCCGAGGTCCACGGGTGACCAGCGGCGGGTGCGTAGCTCCAGGGCCTTTTCCGAGAGAGCGTCATCCGACGATCCCTGGCCCTCTCCGGCCTGTGCAGGCAGGGCGCAGACCCCGGAGGAATCGGTCTCGGGGTGACCAGCGGAAGGATCGAGGCTCCAGGGTCTCCTCGGCGAGAGGCGAGTCCGACGAGGGCTCACCCTCTCGGACCCGACCGTTTTGACGCAGACCCTGGGTGAATTTCGGCCAAAAAAAACGACTAAGTATCCGATGCGGGCCTTGGCCATGAGAACCACCCTCTTCGAGGTGCCGGCCGATCCGGGCAAGGCGCCTCGTCCTCGGGTCGGTTCCGGATTCGACCGCGACCCTGGAGGTGGTCCCGTTAGGAGGAGCCGTTTTTACGTGCCGTCGCGATTTCGGCGAACGGGTAAATTTGTGGACTTAGGTTTTGAACGCTTTGGCAAAACTATACACGGACCCCAAAGCGTGGAGGGGAGGACGCTTTTCGCCAACCTGGTGTCCCGGAGGCGTGCGCCGCGGGGTGCCAGGCAAGCTCGTACCCTCCGCCGATCGATTGGAACGCGAAGCTTCCAATGGCTGACCCCCCCGACCCCGGGCGTGTGTGTGTGTGTGTGTGTGTGTGTGTGAGAGCGAGCGAGCGTGTGTGTGGGTCTGAGTGAGAGAGAGTGTGTGTGTGTGTGCGCGTGTGCTCAAGTGAGTGAGAGAGTGTGTGTGTGTGTGCGTGTGCTCAAGTGAGTGAGAGAGAGTGTGTGTGTGTGTGTGTGTGTGTGTGTGTGTGTGTGTGTGTGTGTGTGTGTGTGTGTGTGTGTGTGTGTGTGTGTGTGTGAGCGAGCGAGTGCGTCTGTGTGGGTCTGAGTGAGAGAGAGTGTGTGTGTGTGTGTGTGCGCGTGTGCTCAAGTGAGTGAGAGAGTGTGTGTGTGTGCGTGTGCTCAAGTGAGTGAGAGAGTGTGTGTGTGTGCGTGTGTCAAGTGAGTGAGAGAGAGTGTGTGTGTGTGTGTGTGTGAGCGAGCGAGTGCGTCTGTGTGGGTCTGAGTGAGAGTGAGTGAGTGTGTGTGTGTGTGAGAGAGTGTGCATCTGTTTGTGTGTGTGTGCACGCGAGTGAGTGAGCGAGTGAGTGTGTCTGTGTGTCTGTGTCTGTGTGATGTGTGAACAGCAGCTGTCTGAATAGAGACAGTTCATCAGATGACAGCAGGTTCATGTACTGTACCAGACTGTACTGCAAATGAATTATGCAAGACTATCAGGGGCTCAAAAACAACACTTTCAAATTTCTCTCTGATAAACACAAGCACCCACATGAAATATTCAGGTGACAACGGTTCCTAAAGTGTGTTCAGTTTCTCCTAGAAGAGTAAGGTGTGATGGTGTGTCCTTGACACAGAAGCAGAAGTGTGTTTTCTGTACGGTTTGTTCAGTGCGGGACAGCCAGCTTCACACATTCAGACCGACGAGTCACGGATCAAGCTGTCCCAACACTCCAGCGTCACGTCGGATCACGCCGTTCCTTTATGAAGGACTGTGCACTGAAACACGCTAATGATAATGCTAACGCTAATGACACAGGAGCTGCTGAAACAGTTCTACTCTGCCATCATCGAATCCGTCCTCTGCACATCATTAACTGTCTGGTTCAGCTCAGCTACCAAATCTGACCTCAGAAGACTACGGAGGGTAGTCCGGACTGCTGAGCGAATCGTTGGTACAACCCTCCCTACTCTCCAAGAACTGTACTTATCCAGAGTGAGCAAAAGGGCTGGCAAAATCACTCTGGACCCCGCACATCCAGCACACTCCCTCTTTGAACTGCTGCCGTCTGGCCGACGCTACAGAGCTCTGAGCACCAGAACGACCAGACACAGGAACAGTTTCTTCCCCCAAGCAATCCATCTCATGAACACCTGATATTAACGTGGAACACACAACACTATTTTACAACTATCTATTCACCACCACACATACATATATAATATTTAGTATTTAATTTTTTTCCATTTCAAATTTGCACGTCAGACCTGTACACACATGAATGTCTGTATTGCATATTGTTTTTGCAATTTTGTATATTGCCTATTTGTATATTTGTATATTGTTATTTTGTTGTCTGTGTCCTGTCCCGTTGCTGTCATTCTGTTGCACTGTGGAGCTTTGTCACTTTAACAAATTCCTCGTATGTGTAAACATACCTGGCCAATAAAGCTCATTCTGATTCTGATTCTGATTCTGATTCTGATGATGCTATTATTGTGCAGCAAAGACACAACGAGAAAAACTGCTTCTGAGATTCTGCCAAAACTGAGACGCTTTCACTTTAACAAGCACCAACTGGAAGTCTTGCACATAAATAAATCACACTATTGTCCATCGCTGTCAACAGCAGGATGATTGTTGTTGTATGTGCGTGTGATAGCCATCTCTGTCTTCCTGAATGTTTGTAATCAGAAATGAAGACTCTACTGAGAGGAAAACACAGCCAAGGCAGAGAATCGGTGGATATGTGTGAGCGTGACACCAGCATAGCAGCAGTTTATCATGCAGCACTATCTCAGTCGTTTGTCTGGATTACCACACCACACCATTCAGACTGGGAAAAGCAAGATAGTGGTTCTTAATCTGGGGCCAGACCCCTGGATCACTTAATGAATAATGATTAATTACTTTAACATATCATGTAACAGGGCTCCAGATGAACATTTGAGGGCAGCGGCACTCGGGTTGAGACGAGGACATTTCCCCACCGGTTAATCCACGCGTGACAACACCAATAATACTGGCATCACTTTTGAGGGGGGGGTTAGTTCGTTTAAAACCTGTAATGACCAATAACTTTAGTGATTATAAAAGGAATACTTCGTGTGATTCGGTCACAAATTGAAGATAATTTTGTTGTTCAAGGCACTGTAGCTTTTCTTAATACACAAAATGTGCAAAACTGACTAAATTAGATTTCATAATAGTTATTTTATTTCAAAATATAAAGCAAAAAGTTTAAATGAATAACAGATAAGTGCTGCCATCTACTGGTTATAGTGGTAGTTTGTTTATTATTATTATTATCATTTTAAAGAAGTGTCTACCACACAAAGCATATTTTGTTCATGCCATTAAAAACACTATTTAAATTGGATCATTGTTAGAGTTTTAAAGTGCTGTCAATAGTTGAATGAAATACTTGAGTCATTAAAAAAGAGCTTGAATTTCTCTTTCAAAAGGTTGAACAAACCCTGAAATGCATAATATAATGAAATTATGACTATTTCTGCCACGGTTACAGTTTGCGGTTGCCACTTCTGTTTTCTACGTCAGCGCTGTTTGATCCGTTTATACCAGAATTCAACCCCTTCTCACTAGGTGTCGCGAGATCAACACCGGTACCAGACACGCCCGATAATCCAGATGCTTGTCAAAAATCCATGAACAACAGCATAAGGAATGCCTGAGCGCCGGGCAGCCTTGTTAGACATCACGCGGACAGGCACGGCTGCCTCGGGAGCATGACAGATCTCACGCTTTGAAGGCCTCAAGAAGAGCTTCCATGACAAGAGGAGTGGAGATTAGACGAAAGCGCAGACACCATCTTCAGGACAAAACTGAAGACTTGTGTGGGTGAGACGGCAGGAGCTTCAGAAGCAAACCTGCACACATCTCAAAGGATCATGTCTCTGACCAGATCAAAAAGGGGAAGCTAGCTATTGAAAGGAGAAAAGTTTGCACTGGTTTCTCAGCGGCAGGGATCAGAGAGCTTTATTCCGCTGTGTGAAGCGAGGCGATTCCCCTCACGTACTAATGGTTTCTGAGCGAAATCAAATCTCTGCTGCTGCCCTCCATCACTTAGCAGTTAATTTTCTCCATTACTCACCAGATCCTTTAGTCAGGGAGGGTTACGGTGCCGCTTCAATCCGTGAGAACGATGAATCCCGGCTGAATTGGCAGGCTTTACCTGAAACGATTGATCAGGGTTGTAGATTCGTGTACAGCATGTCAGAAAGGCTTTTCGTTTCATTCAGTAAAATGCAGGCACATGGGTTCACTCGGATCGGAAATCAAACAGAGATTATGTTAGATCTAATTCTACACAATGTTATGTCCTGAGCACAGTTTAACCGCAGCAAACACTCTCCCATCAGATACATCAGAGTAATGATGCATGATAAAATCTCTGCTCGACTCCACCGAGCTATTTCATACATGTCTAAGCTCTTCCAATACTTCAGGCCAAACGCTGTGTTCATATAGTACTGACTGCTACTATTTGCAGCATTTGCAAAGTCATTGACAAACACAGAGGTGACGACTCAATTTACTCTCAATGGGGCCACATTGGCTACACTGCCATTAAAATGCATGTAAAAGATAGTTCACAGAAACGACCTTGTTATTCGACAAAGCTGTTACAAATGTAGTTCACAAAATAGCCAACAGGCTCTTAACAAGGTTAACACGGACATACGTATAATAAAATTGTGTCATAAATGTTATGCAGTAGTCACACATGACTGCATTAATTCCCCTACAAAATCTACAAGAGCTTTAATACTTATAAAAGCAAATGTTAAGTGCCAATGTCACAGAAAAGCACATCTCCATATTCACATTGCCAGCAACTTCAAAGAGGGTTTCAGACGGGGGGGGGGTCACTTCCAATATTTATTACCATGGCAAACTTCGTCGTTCAAGAGTGACAAAAGTGCCTACCGGACATTAATCGTCATCGAGACAACTTAAAACCATGGAGAACTTAAGGAGACTGAATGCTCTTCGAATAGAGGCTCAGAACAGCCTGATTTGAGAAAGAGGGGTTTAAATAGGGATTTAACAAAACAACACTGGGTGGATTTTTATCATTATAGGATGGATGTGTACACACTTACAACACACTTTAATGTTCAAACAGCTTGAAAAGTGAGTTATGCATCTGACGACCCCTTTAAGGGAAAATTACACTTAAGGTGCTTTACGCAACCGGCACTGATCTACAAACCAACCTCATTCATAAAGATCTAGTACCAAAACATATCTCAGGAAAACATGGATATTATGCAGACTTGTCTCAAAAGATACTTTATGCAAAATACCTATTGTTACACACACACACACACACACACACACACACACACACACACACACACACACACACACACACACACACACACACACACACACACACACACACACACACACACACACACACACACACACACACACACACACATGTTGGGTTTCCATGTTTTATGGGGACATTCCATAGGCGTAATGGTTTTTATACTGTACAATCTGTATGTGCTATTGCCCTACACCTACCCTACACCTAAACTTAGCCCTCACAGGAGACATTCTGCATTTTTTGATTTTCAAAAAACTTTATGCTGCATGATTTCTAAGCTTGTTTCCTCATGGGGACCAAAAAATGTCCCCACAAGATAAAGATTTACTGGTATTACTATCCTTGTTGGGACATTTGGTCCCCAGGACGTGATAAATACCAGCTCACACACACACACACACACACACACACACACACACACACACACACACACACACACACACACCCCGAAACTGTATTTGTCAAGTCACAACTTAACAAGCACATTTCCAAACCCACGGCATGCTTTCGATCTGTTAAAACTCAGTGTGCTTCAGGGAGGAAACTTTAACCACAGGTGTCACAGTTGGACAGTGTCATTTAAACATAGTGTCCTGGTCAAATCCCCCCCACTGGCCTCCTAATAATCCCCATACACTTGATTGGCTCTCTGTCTCTCTCTCCTCTCCACCTGTAGCTGGTGTGTTGTGAGCGCATACACTTGATTGACTCTATGACTCTCTCCTCTCCACCTGTAGCTGGTGTGTGGTGAGCGCATACACTTGATTGTCTCTATGACTCTCTCTCCTCTCCACCTGTAGCTGGTGTGTGGTGAGTGCGTACACTTGATTGTCTCTATGACTCGCTCTCCTCTCCACCTGTAGCTGGTGTGTGGTGAGCGCGTACACTTGATTGACTCTATGTCTCTCTCTCCTCTCCACCTGTAGCTGGTGTGTTGTGAGCGCATACACTTGATTGACTCTATGACTCTCTCCTCTCCACCTGTAGCTGGTGTGTGGTGAGCGCATACACTTGATTGTCTCTATGACTCTCTCTCCTCTCCACCTGTAGCTGGTGTGTGGTGAGCGCATACACTTGATTGACTCTATGACTCTCTCTCCTCTTCACCTGTAGCTGGTGTGTGGTGAGGGCATCCACTTGATTGTCTCTATGACTCTCTCTCCTCTCCACCTGTAGCTGGTGTGTGGTGAGCGCATACACTTGATTGGCTCTATGTCTCTCTCTCCTCTCCACCTGTAGCTGGTGTGTGGTGAGCGCATACACTTGATTGGCTCTATGACTCTCTCTCCTCTCCACCTGTAGCTGGTGTGTGCATCCACTTGATTGACTCTATGACTCTCTCCTCTCCACCTGTAGCTGGTGTGGTAGACTTGTCTACCAGCCTGCAGTCAGGTCACATTCTTCTTGTCTTCCTCAGTCTTTGGGTGTAAATATTGTTCAAAATCTTAGTTAAACTATGTAAATTATAATGAAAGCTCCTTCACTCTCTTTCATATTTGCGCACTCCTTTCACTGCGTCTGCACCACGTCTCTGTTCAGCTTCAACTTCAGCCTCCAACTCACGCACCTTCAGTAGAGCGTTATTGTTGTCACCTGTCAAATCTCTGCTATGGCCAGTTCACTTAAGACTGTATTTAGCCTGTAATTTACCCTGGACTGCTGTTTCTTTCCACCCTTCATGTCCAGACTCTCAGCCTCATCCAGACGGTGTTGCAGGTCTTTGACAGTCAGCTCTAGGATCTTCTTCATCCTCTCCAGGTGAGCACTGGTGTCCTGCTCCTTCTTCAGCTCCTCAGCCATCATGGCAGCCTGAAATATAAGCCAATGAAAAATTACTAATCAATATAGATAGAAATGCCTTCCATCTTTGTCTCTTTGGTCTCTGTCACCACATGTAGGTAAACAAAGTCAAATAACTGTGTGATTTAGAATAGAGCAACAGACTGTAAACACTCAGCCTCAAGCTTCTTCTTGGTGTTAATAAGACTTGTAGTATGTGGCCTTTAAGCAGGTAGGTTAATGTACATTTAACTAAAAGTTTAAAATGTAACCTGAATTTGTTCCTAGTATTTAATATTTTTTTTATACTTCGTATGCTCGCTAGCATCCACCAGCTCCTGCTCTGCCACTTTGCGTCCTCGCTCTGTTTGCTCCAGTGCAGCTCTCAGCTCCTCAATCTCTGCTTGCATCAGGTTATTCCTGTGCTCCTCCGTGTCCACCTAATCCTTCAAGTCCTCCTGTCCTCTGAGAGCTTCATCAAGGTGCGGTGGGGCATCCTGTGGTAATGTTCCTTTATTTGTTAGTTGCATGTCATGCTTTGGTTAACTCTTGTATTGTATTATCAAATATTTATCATGTGTTGCACTTCCAGATTCTACAGAAGGTAGGGATGCACCGGTACCACTTCTTCCAGAACGAGTCATTTTTTGTTTCTTTTTTTTTTGCAATTTTTAGAAATTTTGGGAACTGTAACCAAAAAATACATATGAATCATGTTAGATGGCTTGATTTAGCAAACATATGTTTCCTTCAGTTATTTTCACTCGTAATTATGTTCATTAAAATGTATTTTATAAGCTTTTGTTACTTTTACTGTTAATTTTCTTGCTCTATGGTATTTTGTCTTTAATTTTAGAGCCCAGTTCCCATTAGAGCTGCTCCACTGCAGCGGCTCAATACTATAATCACAATATACTTTCCTGTAATAATGCTGGGAACCACTCGTATTCATAAATCTTGTAACATCGATGTGTGCTGCAACTTATATTCCAAAGCGACTCATTTAATGTAATTTAAGGGTCATGAAACACCAAACTGAGATTTTAGCAGAGGTGTTTGTATTGCACATCATAGAAGACAATGTTAGCATCCATGAATTTTAATTGTTGGAGAAAACTACATCGTGTTGACATCACACTATGTGACTATAGTGCTTGCATGACGCGTCTGTGTCTCATAATATTTTTTTTCTTATTCTATGAGAATTCTTTGCTTAATTATTCACTACAGCATATGTTGATTTCCTATGACAGACACTTCAGACTGAGATTGTGTACATTAAGTGAGAGAAGTGTTTATGGATTGAAGGAGAGTGTTTGTTTCTGCTTTGTAAGATTTCAGCACAAACAGAACTAATTTACTTAGTGAGTGTAACCGTATTTTACAGCTCATTGATGCAACCCATCAAAAGGCTCATTTATATATATGTACACCACAAAACAACCCTTAAAAATTATTAGATGTTCAACAGTGCATTCATATATACAGTATATATATATATATATATATACTGTATATATATATACTGTATATATATACACTCACCAGCCACTTTATTAGGTACACCTGTTCAATTGCTTGGTAACACAAATTGCTAATCAGCCAATCACATGTCAGCAACTCAATGCATTTAATAATAATAATAATAATAATAATAATTTGTTACATTTATATAGCGCTTTTCTAGACACTCAAAGCGCTTTACATAGTAAGGGGGCTATCTCCTCATCCACCACCAATGTGCAGCATCCACCTGGATGATGCGACGGCAGCCATAGTGCGCCAGAATGCCCACCACACACCAGCTTATTGGTGGAGAGGAGACAGAGTAATGAAGCCAATCAGTTTATGGGGATGATTAGGAGGCCATGATGGTCAGAGGCCAGTGGGCTAGTTTGGCCAGGATGCCGGGGTAACACCCCTACTCTTTTTCGAAGGACATCCTGGGATTTTTAATGACCACAGAGAGTCAGGACCTCGGTTTAACATCTCATCCGAAGGACAGTGCTTTTTCCAGTATAGTGTCCCCTTCACTATACTGGGGCATTAGGACCCACACAGACCACAGGGTGAGCACCCCCTGCTGGTCTCACTAACACCTCTTCCAGCAGCAACCTAGTTTTTTCCAGGAGGTCTCCCATCCAGGTACTGACCAGCTCAACCCTGCTTAGCTTCAGTGGGCAACCGGTCTTGGGCTGCAGGGTGATATGGCTGCCGGTTGGTTAGGCATCTAGATGTGGTGAAGACGACTTGCTGAAGTTCAAACCGAGCATCAGAATGAGGAAGAAAGAGGATTTAAGTGACTTTGAACGTGGAGTGGTTGTTGGTGCCAGACGGGCTGGTCTGAGTATTTCACAAACTGCTGATCTATTGGGATTTTCAAGCTCAACCATCTCTAGGGTTTACAGAGAATGGTCTGAAAAAGATAAATTATCCAGTGAGCGGCAGTTGTGTGTACGGAAATGCCTTGTTGATGTCAGAGGAGAATGGGCAGACTGGTTAGAGATGATATAAATACACCAGTAACTCAAATAACCAACCAAGGTATGCAGAATACCATCTCTGAACACACAACACGTCGAAGCCTGAAGCATATGGGCTCCAGCAGCAGAAGACCACACCG
Source organism: Ptychobarbus kaznakovi (assembly GCA_027422405.1). Taxonomy (NCBI): domain Eukaryota; kingdom Metazoa; phylum Chordata; class Actinopteri; order Cypriniformes; family Cyprinidae; genus Ptychobarbus; species Ptychobarbus kaznakovi. The sequence continues at coordinate 14,643,982 of CM049814.1, read as the reverse complement.
GGTGCCGCTCAAGGTTCAAGGTTCAAGGTTCAAGGTTTCTTTATTTGTCACATGATAAATTATACAAGGTATAATCAAAAGTGAAATGTAGGTCAAATCAGGTCCGCTCAGTGGACAGTGCAAAGAATAAAAAATAAAAATAAAAAATAAAATCAAAATTATATAAAAGTATCACCACACAAGAGTATATATATATATATATATATATATATATATATAGGTAAAAAAAGAAATAAGAAGTAAAATGTGCAATAGAATAAAGAAAAGTGCAAAACAGTAAACCAGTAAGATGTGCAAAACAAATTGGATGTGCAAAAACATTATATGGGACTTAATAAATATTAGTATAAACAGGAGGGATGAGAGGGATGTGCAACGGGTTGTACTGGGTATGCACACATAGCGGCAATACGGATGATGAGAATATGAATGTTTTTGTTATTTTTTTACAGATAATAATGAGTCTTGTGAAAGTTTATGGAACTGAGTTTGTGTTAAGGAGCCTGATGGCCTGAGGGAAGAAGCTCTTCCTCAGTCTCTCTGTCTTTGCCATCAAGCTCCTGTAGCGCCTGCCAGATGGCAGTAAATGGAAAAGATGGTTACCGGGGTGGTTTGAGTCTTTGGTGATTTTAGCAGCTCTGCTTCTGCAGCGTTTGAGGTAGATGCCCTGCAGAGAGGGGAGTGTAGATCCTGAGATGCGCTCAGCTAAGCGCACGACTCTCTGCAGAGCTTTGCAGTCCTGGTTTGTGGCATTATTATACCACACTGAGATGCACTGAGTCAGTACACTTTCTATGGCCCCTGAGTAGAACGTTTTCAGGATAGCTGGAGAGACCCTGAATTTCCTCAGCTGTCGCAGATGGTACAGTCTTTGCCTGGCTTTCTTAACCTGTGTTTGAATGTGTGTAGTCCATGTCAGGTCCTCGGAGATGTTTACACCGAGGTACTTGAAGCTGCTCACCCTCTCCACAGGGGTCCCACTGATCATAAGAGGAGTGTCAGAGTGTCAGCTCCTGTCAGATAAGAACAGGACATGGAGGATACAATTCACACAGGATCAACAAACTGAACAATAGAAGATTGGAAAAACGTTGCCTGTCTGATGAGTCTCGATTTCTGCTGTGACATTCAGATGATAGAGTCAGAATTTGGTGTAAAGAACATGAAAGCAGGATCCTGCCTTGTCTCTCAATGGTTCAGGCTAGTGGTGGGGGTGCAAAGTGTACCAAGAAAATATCCCCCACATCGTTTAAACACCACAGTCACAGCCTACCTGAGTATTGTTGCTGACCATGTCCATCCCTTTATGACTACAGTGTACCCATCTTCTGATGCTACTTCCAGCAGGATAATGCACCATGTCACAAAGCTCAAATCATCTCCGACTGGATTCTTGAACATGACAATGAGTTCACTTTACTCAAATGGCCTCCACAGTCACCAGATCTCAATCCAATAAAGCACTGTTGGGATGTGGTGGAACGGGAGATTCGCATCATGGATGTGCAGCCGACAAATCTGCAGCAACTGTGTGATGCTATAATATCAATATGGACCAAAATAACTCTGAGGAATGTTTCGAACACCTTGTTGAATCAATGCCACAAAGAATTAAGGCAGTTCTGAAGGAAAAATAGGGTCCAACCCGGTACTAGCAATGTGTACCTAATAAAGTGGCCACTGGTCAGTGAGTGTGTGTGTATATATATATCTATTATATATCAAGATACTGATTAGACAGCATGATTGTTGCACATGTGTGTCTTAGGCTGGCCACAATAAAAGGCCACTCTAAAATGTGCAGTTTTATCACACAGCACAATGCCACAGATGTCGCAAGTTTAAATTTTTTTTCTATTTACTCTCCGCATTTTACGGAGGACTGTTTCCTGATCCTGGGAAGGAGTAGCCTACAATGTGAACACTATGAACGGCTGTGAACACTATAAAGTGGGGCAATTCGAACGTCGCATGGACAGTCTGGTGCTTTTGACTCACAGCCTGTAAGTACGTTTGGATATTTAAAGAATTTGCTGCTGACTATTCAAATACGAGTTTTGAGCAGTGTAGACGAGTGCTTGTTTGAGACACCCCTCGCTGCAGATTGTAGCGCGGTGACGTCACGTATATACGTCACTTGTATGTGTTTACTGCTCAAAGTGACGTAAGGTATATCTGTAACACACATGCGCAACTTAACAGAATACTCTAATAAAATGTAAGAGTAATGAATGTTAGGGCGAAAAAAATCTGTGAAATGTAGCACAGCACATATCCATGATTTGAACCATGTTTCATTTGAGGTCAAATTAAACGGAATTACAGAGTTTATTCTGTAATATCTGTGTAGTATTTTATTTACAATATAGTACCATTCTGTTGCACCGTACTACACTGTGTATATTGTAATATCACACTTTAAAGGCACTTCATATATTTCTGAATTGAAAGATTACTAATATATAATGAAAACAAATCTATCGTAATTTTAGGTAATTTTTAGTCCACAAAAATATGTCCAAATTTTTTAAATGATAAAAACACTAACCTTTTTGCATTTAAATACTGACACAAGAATATATTCTATGAACTTATACACTCGATATTTATTATTTATCACATTTGCATATTAATCTAATTTATACCTGGTATGAAATAGTTTCTTCACCTAATCATTACAGTTTGTCAGACAAAATCTCACACTCTTGTTGTTTCCTAATAATTTCAGCACATAATTGGACCACATACGTTGTTTTTCAACAATACACTGCACTCTGAATGTCTGTCAAGTCTTTTCTTATGTGAGCAGGACTTTTATTTTGGCGTGGTGCTGTGACGTCACGAGAACGCGCCGCTCTCCTGCATCTGCAGTCTGAAGAAAGGTTTGTGTTTAAAGCATTTAACGTGTAGAAACTGTTCAAGTTTAGGAGCGATACAGAATTAACTGTTTATTATTTACTGTAACACCTTAATGCTGTATTTAAAAGTTACTACGGTTATTCGTGTGAGTAAAACGCGAGTCTAATCTCACTCCGAACATCGTGAATCAGTTTATCATAAACATGTATTGAGTCACCGAAGAACCGAGCTTTTAGACTCCGAGTCAATTGAATCAAACGATTCACTAAACGAGTCGCTGACGTCACAACCGTTTATTTCGACACAAGATAAATTATTTTAATTGAAGTGCAGTCTATTATATGTGATTAGCAAATATAATTACCTAAAGGTGAATTTTCAGTGTTATTTAATCAGGGTAAAATATGTCCTGTTACTCCCCAACCTTGTGTTTTATTAATGTTACAATGCTAGTTTTGAGTGTGTAATAATCCGGTGATTTAAGTCCATTAACTCTCTCTCTGACTGACTCCCTCTCCGACTGACTCCCTCACTACTGAACTAGAGCTAGTTTGGGTTTATTTCTCTCATCTTAAACAGAACCGAGTGTCCAAAAGCTCCCGCTGAAGCGACTGAGGTGACACCGAGTTATAAAGATGGTGTTTATTAAAGAGGAGACTGAAGACTTCAGGATCGAAGACGTATTCAGTCTGAAACAAACAGGTCAGTGTTCACTCACTCATTTGATCCATGTTCAGATCTACAGTAATGAAGAATGTCCTAATTGAAGTGGTTTTAATTGAGATCACATGACCAGACAAATACTAGCTCTGTGAACCGGAGAGGATCATGTTGCTCACACATTACATTAATAAAGTTATTAATAATGCAGAAGCTGTCTAAAAAATGTGAAAGTAATTATGATTGTATCAGTCTTGTGCACGCCAAAGTCAATTTCTAAATATAATGCCAAATAAAAGCAGAAAATGGTGCTATACACACCTTTATTATGAGATTGAACAGTTAATTAGGCTATTTTACAAATGAGAATATAACGAATTCATGACAAAGTTTACATTCAAGCTAGGTTACCCATAACATCTATATTGAGAAGTTATTTAAAAGCATCTTGAATGCAATAATTTGAGCTTTTCACAAAACTGAGTTAATTAAACCCTCTTCTAGTGATCCCAATGCTCCAAATAGTAATTAAACATCTAAAATGAACTTTATTTGTATGTTTTCTGAGAGGAGTGCATTTTCTATGCTCACTTCTGGATGACTGCTATTCACTACGAGTACGTCTATTGTAGCAAAGCACAGCATCAGCTGTGTGAACATTTATATCTAATTCTCCATGACATCCAAACCAGTGAAATGTGATTTTTAAACCCATGCTAATGAAAACAAAAGGATCGCACCGCTGACTGACATTCATGAAGCGCGTGCATAAGACGTGCATAAGAGTGCGCGATTTCCTTATAAAGTATATTACTGCGAAATATGGCTTGGCAGGATTCACACAAGCATAATGTTTTCTTACATGAATGTTTAGTTAATGGTTGGGGGAAAGTATAACATGTGTAACATTATATTTAAATCCGTGCATTAGGTCTTAATATTATAGAAGCCTGTTTCCGCCACTGAATTAAAAAAATATAAAAGGTTATTGCGACTTTGTAATCTCACAATTCTGACTTTTTTTCCTCATAATTGCTTGATATAAACTCTCAATTCTGAGAACATAGTCTTTTTTTCCCCTCTCAAAACTGGACTTTAGCTCGCAATTGCGAGTTTGCGAGCCTTTTTTCACAATCACAATAATCAAAAGTTGTAATAACTTTTTTTTATTCAGTGGCGGAAACGGATCTAATATCGATCTGTCTCATCAAACATTAAAAGAAAAGATGAATCACTCATTGCTCTTGATTAAACTACGGTTTATTTGCATTATTGTTCTTGTTTTTAATAACATCGATAAAATAAAAAATAGCTATATTAATAATTATATAGTAATTATTTTAAAGAAATGAACGTTGCTTGGTGATTTTGCTTTGAAATCTTCAGAAAACTCGATATTTCTCAGAATTAACTCTGCTGACTCTATCGCCTTCAAACTCATCATTCGCTCAGTCATTTTTATCCGACTCCAACAAATCATATATTGATGATATTTGAATGGACAATGTGAAAATAAAAATAAATAATTTAGGGAAATTTGGTCATTACGGACTCATTTGCCAGCACGGGTCACACACACATATATATAGGCTCCCTTCTAATCACTAAAAGGCTGTCATTCATCTTAGTTCATTGTGATCTCACAAACTTAATGAAGTTCTCTGCGCAGTCAATCTCTTATTTACATCGCGTCTATGAGATTATTCGTACGGAACATAACTTAAGCATTAAGTGGATTCTATCTTAAACGCTTCTGATTTGCTGTTAGGTTTAAGAAATCAACAGATACGTCTGTGATCGGATACAATGTTTAACGCTGCAAAAACACGTTGCAATAGAAACCGATCTCCAGAGCGCAAACCATAACGCGTCGGATAGTTTGACAAATCTGTAATAAAACGCCATTATTACAGCTTTAACCGAGGGTGCTTGTGATTTCGCTTGAGGGTGGCTTAGCAGTTAGTTTAAATGCAGTGATCAAAACAGTGAATCTAGTCATCATTCAGACAAAACTTTGCTTCAAGAATAAGCCACACACTGCTGACATGATCTAATCACTAACACACCTTGAGCACATGTGAGGGAACCATTCCTCTTATCGGCAAGACATATCGGCATATTCTTTCATATCAGGCCGATGCCGATATTTATATTTAAAGCCATTATCAGCCGATTCTGATATCAGTCTGATAATATCATGCATCCCTAAAATACATAAATAATAAATACCATTGTATTTGAAGGATATAATTTGAAGTTAACATGCAAGAATCAATGAGGTTCATTCTTGTTCATCAAGCATGTATGGTTGAGCTTCTGTTTATGTTCGCTGATCAATGTTTATATGTGAATAAAAGCCTAAATTCAGCATGTTTCTCATATAAAGTGATCATTTCTCTTCAGAACATTTGGAATAAATTGCTCAATCCATATAGATTAGTTTTACTGTCTCTTTATGAACGTTTTAGATGCATAGAGTCAGTGGATGAACAGAAATCTCTGATTTCATTGAAAATATCTTAATTTGTGTTCCGACGATGAGCAAAAGCTGTACGGGTTTGTAAAAACACGAGGGTTTATAAATGACAGAATTGTGATTTTTGAGTGAACTAACCCTTTAATACTGCAGATTAAGGGCTGCATACTTAATCAGTTTCCAGTAAATCGACTGGCTTTGTGTGATTATGAAATCGCAGAAGCTGCGATTGTTTATGCGCAGCTTGTCCGTGAAGAACGGCTCTGTGATCAGTATGAAACGCTGCTCCAGTGTGAGTCGCTTATAACATGCATTTTTAAACACGCATATCGATTATTTGTACGTTTATGTACCGATAACCGATATGCAGAACCGATATTTATTTACTGTTATAAAGTAAATAAATAACAGCGTGAACGTGATGACGGTTATATCGGTGTTAAGCCGCAACACCTTTAAGTCACTTGCTCACCGTGGCACCTCGTTTAGATTGTATTTTTTTTATAGTAATACAAATAAATTTGTTCAGTTAGAGGACACTACAATTAAAACTGAACGCGGCTTCTCAATGCAACGCACCGAACGAACGAGAGTCTTGCATCACAGCAGTCTAGGTCTGCATTGCTTCGGCTGTCCCGACCAGATTTCTTAAGCACGGGATTAATTTCAACGAATACAACGTGGGGTAACAGTCGGTAACTCTGGCGCAATTTGAATTTGAGCGGGTGGTCTTACAATATCCCATTCCCAGACGTCCTTTCAGAACAGTATATCTGCGCTTTATTCTTATCAATCACTTCAGCCTGCACTCGGACCGTTATGCGCGCGCTGCAGCACGAACCAGTGCTTTATTCCGTGTTGGCAGCAAAATGTTATTGACATTTATCAGTCAATAAATTCAAGACTCTTGACAAGACGAATAAAATAAATACAATTTTGTGCAGACTAAACTTTTATTTGTTAGTCTATCTCTCTGTCCTTCAGCAGAAATGTGAACTAACAGTGAATATATCGCGGGAGCGGGTGTATGCGGAATAAAACCTCAAACAGTCCCGCGCAGACCTCTACATCACAGATCAGATTTAATTTATCACGTAAAGAGAGATGACTGACAGGAAGAGTGAGGTGACACAGACAAGACGATGTGGAAGAGTTTCGATTTTTTTTGCGCCCGTTTTATGCCTGTTGACTTCTGAGTCTGACATTAATTAATCTAAGTCAGGGAGAAAACTCACCGAGATCTACCAAGTGAAAAGTAAATAAATTATAAAATACATATTAAATAAATAATTAAAAAGGCTTGTTGTGATGTATCTTTGTGTTGCATTAATTTAATAATAATAAATACAATAGTGTTTTATTATTATTCATTATTCACGTCGCTGTATTCAACTATATACTGAGCTGTATTCAAGCAGAAATATGATGTTATAGAGATTTGAATATCATGTTCTCATACAGCGTTTTTGAGCCACCGTTCAGTCTGTATTCACAGCGCCATGAGAACCGTATTTCTCCTCCTAAACACAGAATACGTAGAGAGGTGGTACTGTTATTTATTTACAGGCTATATATTTTTTTTACATTACTTAACATGCGAGTCATAATATTAGTGAATGTATTATATTTGAGTTTGATCTCTCGCCCCCCCTGGTTGAGAAACACTGACCTAAAGCGCGAGCGATCTATTATCCCTGATCTAAGTGATAATGTTTTAAAAAAATAAACATTCGTTTCTCATTTATTTAGTTCCACAGTCTTTGCTGTTTTTTATTTTAAACACTGCTTGACGCTGAATTGCTGCTGATATTAAAGTCAAAATAAAACGCGCACGGCACTTACAGGCTATTTAAAACCTATAAGGAAAAGAGTGAAAACTCAAACAAAATATCAACTTCATTTTAAACTACAGTTTTAGGTTTATAAGCTGTTTAATAGGCTAAAGAGTGAATAATAATTCACTGGATAATGTTAATTCACTGAATAATATTCTCTGAAATATTGAAATAAGCTATAACAAACAAAACATCGTATTTTATTGCATTTCTTAACTGGCACGTTTTATCAGAATTCTTAAAACGTTTTTGTCATTCTAGATTATGAAAACTGCTGACAGCACGGTTTATCTATTTACACAGAACTATACTCAAACTGCATCGCTTGCTGAGATAATAATAAATAATTAATTTAGATATAGATGTATTTATTTAGATGTTTATTGGTGAAATAATGGTTCTATAGTAAATGTTAATATAATTTCGCGTGTTTCAAACGAGTGAATCTTGTATAAAGTTACATGCGGTGGTCGTGCTGGAGCTTCTCCTGAGTGAACACTGCTCCAGGTGTGTGTGCACTTGGATGGGTCAAATGCAGAGAACAAAATTTCACTGCTGGTTATACTCTGTATAATTATGTATGTAAAAAAAAAAAAAAAATTCCAAAACCGATCTTTTTTTTTAACAAAACCGATTATGGTAAATGCTTAAATATCGGGAAAAATATTGGTAAACCGATATATCGGTCAATCTCTAAATGGAACCCAAGCATTACCTTTAGTTTTGTCCTCAGTAGATTAATATGGGATTTAAAAGATAAGGAGTCATCAAGCATACAACTGAGATATTTTGAGATACAGTCACAAATAACTCACCTACATCACACTCCCACTCACACAACATGCCATGCACTGCACTTTAACATCGTTCAACTGGACTACACGCACACACTGCACTAATCACAACCTATCCGCTATCACTGGACACCATACAATGCACATCCACGACACTGCATATGCATAATCTGTTGCACCTTTTCACATCTATCTGCTGCTCAACCAACCAATCTGCTGTTAATTTATAATCTGTTGCACCTCACATTATTACTATGCATAGACTACATTATGTATAGATACTGTACATAATGCAGATGTGCCCATATGGTGTATAATGTGTCGTTGATAATTAAGTATGTCTTTATAGTACACTGTGTACTGAGTATATGTATGTGTATTTTGCACATTGTCTTCTGTACAGTCTGCAAATATGTACTGTCCATATGTAAATTGCTGTTGTTTTTTTTGCACTGTCTGTCCATATGTAAATTGCTGTTGTTGTTTTTTTGCACTGTCTGGAGCACTGTAAATGCTCCAGTGCAGTTTTTTGCACTGTCTGTCCATATGTAAATTGTCTGTTGTTGTTTTTTTGCACTGTCTGTCCATAGGTAAATTGTCTGTTGTTTTTCTGCACTGTCTGGAGCACGCTCATAAGAATTTCACTCACCAAGGCACTTGTGCTGTGGTGATGTGACAATAAAAGTGATTTGATTTGATTTGATTTATTTATATTCTGTCACTACATCAATTATAGTACCCCGTGAGGTTTTGAGTGATTAGTTGATTTGTCACTTGTTTCGTTGATCTTGAAAATAACATAGCATCAGTTTTAGTCACATTCAAAGTCAGTGTTTAGGCCCCAAATCCTTTGTTGCACAACATCAAAATCTCTCTGGAGAAAGGACACCGCTTGATGCAATTTAGGTTAGGATAAAACAAAAATTACGAGCTGTTAAATGCTTTCCTATGTTTTCCATATCATTATTCATATCTATAGTTTTAGGTACCTTAAGCGGCAATCCTACAGCAACAAAATGTTTATTAAAACGGTTCAGCATCTCTCCTTTATTTTAGATTTTTTATTGTCCATTATGTACAACGGAAGTCCTACAGGGTTTTTTGTACCTGAAATAGTCAATATGTTTCCAGAGTGTCTTAGGTTTGTTTAGATTACGAGTTGTTTCATGTAAAAAGTAATTAGCTTGGGCTTTCCTTGTCGTCATCATTGTACATCGGTTACGTAATTGTCTAAAACAAAGCCAATCGGATTGAAGGTTGGAATGCCTTACTCTAGCCCAGGGTTCCTCAAATCTTTCCCTGGAGGGCCGATCTGCTGCAGAGTTTAGCTCCAACCCTGATCTAACTCATCTACCTGTGATTTTATAATGATCTTGAAGATGCTGATGAGCATGCTCAGGTGTGTTCAGGGGTATAGCCATCATTTCAAAAGTGGGGGGGACGGAATGTCTAGTGTTATACCTGTTTTTTTTCAGTTAACCCTTGTCTAATTGACAGGTTTTATTTTTAATCATACCTTTTTCCTTAATATGCTTTATGATTATATTATTACATATGATTATAAAAAAAAGAAATAAATACAACAGCTTGTCACGGGGACAGTACCCTTAAAAGGACATCTTTGTAGCTTATTTACCCCAAACAGTTTCATAGTTGTACATATTGGTACTCTAAGGTACTAATGTGCACCTTTTTGAGATTAAGTTACAAAGATGTCTTTATAAGGGTGCTATTGTTTACGTATTTCACATTGTATTTTGTATATGTTGTAAGTACAGTACATGGCACACAATAATGGATACTTGCAAATTCACATACTACTTTATTCTGTTCTATTATACAGTCCATGTTTCAGGAGTTAAATAAAAAAAGTAATTCAAAACAAACTAGTGCAAAGAAACTATGTATTGTGCTCAACTGACAAACATGTCAAGGTATGTAGACCCTATATCAATTAAACAACGATATGAAATAAACATTTAGTGACATTTCCTTTAAGCTTTCTGGATGGTTTGTTTAAAAGTAGTAGCTTTTTGACACAGTATTAAAGCTAACATATATCTCAATATATAAAGCTACTTAAAACTGAAGTATAAAAAAGTACAAATTTGTCTGTGTTAAAAGGTCTAAGAAATATATGTATGTAATGCTGTAAATAATCTGTCTTTACCTCTGAAGCCTCGTTGAAACGTTCTGCCTCATTCACTCTCAACTCTGAATTCACTTCGGCCTCGGTCTAAATAAAGTAGTGCTTGAAACATGTACATACAGGGAATAGTGACATACAGAAGAAAATAACTAATTAAGTCCACTGCTTGGACAATAACCAATCATTTGTATCCTAAATTGTTTGTAACACTTGTATGGGGAACACATTCACTATTAACTATGACGTTTACCTCAAACTCTTAATTTACTGCTTATTAATAGCAGTATAATAATTGTAAGGTAGTCGTTGTAGTTGTTAAGTTTAGGTATTAGGTAGGATTATGGGATGTAAAATATGGTCATGAAGAATACCATACAAAGTTGTTTATCATACTAATGTTACATTTTTTTTCTATATTTTACTAATTATGTGTTGTTTTATGATTGGTCCAAATATAATCCTACAAACACTTGTGTATTAATATATTTTACAACAGCCAGGTGTTAAAAGCCCCTCTATCTGTTCTCACCTGTGAAGTTTATATCCTGATTCTGACAAACCTGTCTGTTTCTTGTTCTTTCTTGACAACACATAAAAACGCAAAAGTAGTGCAATAATGAAAGAGCACCCCTAAATTAAGATCGTTCCTATATCGGATCGTCAATGCATGCATACTTGACTGAAATACATTATGTAAGTTAGAATTAGCAGAGTTAAACATGTCACAACGCTGTAAAATCTCAGTTCAACATTATATTTATTCTCATTTGAAGGTTTGTGATAACATACGTACGTGTTAAAATAAAATATGTTACAAAAGAGTTACGAAAAAATACACTGAAAATAAGTGCATGTTTGTCCAGGCATGTTTCTCTCCATATAATTAACATCAAAACTTGCTAACTATTCAATAAGAGCAATAGCAGAGTCACTCAACATTGTGCAACACTATTCGGATACCACATGCCAACTTACGCTGCTTGACTTTTTCGTAAAAAAGGAGTGAAGAGTTTTTTGCCGTTTTGAACTCATCGCGAGCTCTATGAATTTTGGATACAGCGCGGGACCGCAGGTGCGTGCTAGGGCGTGTCGTGACGTGACAAACTGAGTGACTGATGGCCATGGAAACATAAACGTCATGTATAGACTATCTTGTCTTTTTGAAATTTAAATAATTCTGCATTTATATACATTGCTCCATTAAAACCTTAATATGTCGAGAACACAACTATCCAATGAAAAAGTGCGGGGGACGAATGTAATATTTATAAAAAGTGAGGGGGACACGCCCCCCGCGTAATCAAACACACCTGAAGCAACTAATTAAGGTCTTCAGGATCGCTTGAAATTTAAAGGCTGGTGTGTTTGATTAGAGTTGGAGCTAAAGTTTGCAGGACAGTTGATCGCCAAGAGCAGGGTTGGGCACCCCTGCTTTACTCAATATCTTTTGAAAGGTGCATGTTTATTAATGATAGTTCATAGAAATAATTCCAGGCACTAAAATAATTTAGTGTAGCTGATTGAAGTCTATAACAACCTACAACAGTAAGAGCTAAAGTCAGGAAGTGAGGTTCCAAACAAATCCAGCCTGGAGCCTCCAGGCCACGGCCCACTTGACCACTCTCTTCCTGAATCCAGAATAGAGAGAAACTCTTACCACGCTGTATTTCACCTCCTCAAAGCAGTAATTTAGAGCAGACCAGGGTATGTGTAGGAAATACGAACACAGGTCTCCGATCCAGTGTAGCGAACCACAAGTGACGAGCCCAAAGATTCAATCTTGATCAAATACGGTCAAGTCCAATGAGGATCCTGTGAAGCTCTTCTACGTCTTCCAATCATACATAAAGACAATCACACCAACAAAAAAATCACTAATCAAAAAGGACATACAACATATTACTGCGCCTATTACTACTATCTTGGGTGACATTTAGGTGACAAACATTGCTAAAACAGAGGTTATTGTTGGCTGTATAATTTCACGGAGACCACTGAATGCGCCAAAAATGGTATAATGGTGCTTTTTTTGTTTGTAAATAACACTATGGGGGCAGTCGTGGCCTAATGGATAGAGCGTTGGACTTGAAACCCGAGGTAACCCAAGGTTGTGGGTTCGAATCCCGGCTCTGGCAGGAAGTGTCCACGACTGAGGTGAGACCCTTGGGCAAGGCACCGAACCCCCAACTGCTCCCCGGGCGCCGCAATGTCGGCTGCCCACTGCTCCACTTGGATGGGTTAAATGCAGAGAACACATTTCACTCCTCATTATACTCTGTATAATTGTGTATGTGACAAATAAAGCTCATCTGAGCTTAATTTGTAATTTGTATTACATTTTAAAGTAAAATTATCCCAGATGTGAAAAATCTGAAATCGTCAGGGTTGTCTCATGATACAGTCCGAAAATCACGCAGTGTGTCTCGGGCTTAACAGCTACCCCTGGCTGTGGTATGGCAACACATATTGCCTCTATTTTTTTATTGAAGCACAAAGCTTTGTTTCCAATATAAATAATTGTTTAGGAGGCAAATGTTGCATCTCACCCATGGAAACATTTGGATTTATGCCGAATTACAGAGTTAAAAGAATCCCATAAATTTAAATGAAGCCATATGCAGCTTTGTGTTCTGTTTTTCTACTTGATAACTCAAATTTCCACATTTAAACAATAATAAACTAATGTATTTGTTCCTTCATTTGAATTAAGGCATGGTCACATTGTACTAAATTGATGCTTAGTTTTGCTTTAAAGAGATAACAAATCAATGTAACTTGACTCATGGCCACATATTTAAGTCATATATATATATATATATCAAATATATACAGTATATCTACATTCATCATCATGTGGGGCTCAGACATTTCACATGCACCGATACATTTGTTTTGCTTTCTCCAAAGCACAACATCTAATTTAAATGTCTTGCTCGTGCAGAAAATATTATTTTTTTTTGACCATTTAGACAGTTTCAATTTCCTTGGATAATTTTTTTTGATCCTTGATTAATTATTAGCATCCCTAATTGAGATAAGTCTATAATTAACTATATCTCCTGGGTCAAACTGTTCTTTTTTAAATAAGTTTTAAATGCCAGCTTAAATGTTATTGGGACATGACCTAAAGAAAGTTAGCAATATTGTGAAGAGCAGCGTTTCTCAACTCTAGCCCTCAAGGTCCCCTTTTCTGCAAACTTGACCTTTCAAATAGAGCTTTGCCTTCAGCTCTTAAATGATACAGATGACCTTGCTTAGTATGTTCAGGTGTGTTTGATTAGGGTTGGAGCTAAACTCTGAAAAGGGGGTTTTAAGGGTTCCTGAGTTGATAATTTCCGGCAGGTGTATTGGGACAAGTAGGACAGTGGCCCTTCAGAGCAGGTTTAGACACCTCTGTTCAGGATCAAGCATTAATGTTGTTGATTTTGATGCATTACGTACCTAAATGTAGTCATGTCTGTTGTATTGTGCCATTATCCATGGGGATAACTTTGTGTTTATTTTTTTTTACCTTAGACCTAATGGCATTGGAAAAAGATAAAGAAGTACTCAAGGACATTGAAGAGAAAGATCAATACGAGAGTCCGCATGATTTCACAGCTGGAAAAAATATTTTAGGTTTTCACAAGATGAAAAGACTGAAAAGATTTCCACACGAAAAAAGTTCAAAAGACTGGAATAACTAGAAGTGATTTTACTTCCTTTCGGTTTGGAAAGAGTTTCAGTGAACGAGGAAACCTTAAAGTCCACATTGGGAAGACCCTTTTCAGTTGCCAACACTGTGGAAAAGGTTTTACTCTTAAACAAAGCATTAAGAGGCACATGAGAATTCACACTGGAGAAAAGCCTTACACCTGCCAGCAGTGTGTTGAGAGTTTTGCTTATCTTGTAAGGCTTGAAGTCCACAGAAGAGTACACACTGGAGAGAGTCCCTTCACTTGCCAACACTGTGGAAACAGTTTTACTTTTAAAGGAAGCCTTAAGAGGCACATGAGAATTCACACTGGAGAAAAGCCTTACACCTGCCAGCAGTGTGTTGAGAGTTTTGCTTATCTTGTAAGCCTTGAAGTCCACAGAAGAGTACACACTGGAGAGAGTCCCTTCACTTGCCAACACTGTGGAAACAGTTTTACTTTTAAAGGAAGCCTTAAGAGGCACATGAGAATTCACACTGGAGAAAAGCCTTACACCTGCTAGCAGTGTGATGAGAGTTTTGCTCATCTTGTAAACCTCAAAGTCCACATGACAATACACACTGGAGAGAGTCCCTTCACTTGCCAACAGTGTGGAAAAAGTTTCAGTCATCAAGGAAACTTAGACAGGCACATGAGAATTCACAGCAGAGAAGAGCCTTATACCTGTCAAAGGTGTGGGAAAAGTTTCCATCAGCATGCAATTCTTAACACCCACATGAGAATTCACACTGGAGAAAAGCCTTACACGCGACAACAAAGTGTAGAAGTAGTTTCACTCAAAAAAGGAAACGTAAACAGGCACATGAGAATTCACACAGAATACCACTGTCTCAGATTTTTATTTTTAAGAAGCAATAAAATTGTGCTTCTGAAGTTTAAAGGCAGTCAGCATTTTGGGGATGACAATAACAAGTATATTTTTATCAGCTTCTTGAAAAGGTGTTCAAATATGGTTAATTACTTACTGTTTATGGATTTTCTGCACAAAATGTGTTTGTTTGTTTAACTTTTCTTTATTAAGAGATATCATTACTCCAAGTTATAAACGTATGTTTAATCGAAACATGAATTTGTGTAATGGCTGCTACTACACGTGTGGGATGCTGACGAGTTTCATTATAGGACGATGCATATTTAGATAAAACTTTTAACTCTGTTTACCTGTGTTATGAGTTACACATTTATGATTGTGTTAAGTTGTATCTGTCTACCATTAATGATCCATGAGAGGTTTGAATGTGTTTCCTGTTATATGAAAGTACAATGTAACAGTATACAATGATTGACAGGCATGGGTAGTTTGTTATACTTTAATACAGGTATGTAAATTAATCAATATAGTATTTATTTTCTCTTCCTGTTATACTTTAATACAGAAACTGAGAAGCCAAAAGTAAACCACATGACAACCACATCATGGTATAAGGTCTCTTTTATTATCAACACGCAGAAGATAACCCACTACAATTGCAAAGCAGTCCAGTTTACAATGGTTCACACAAACATACATATTTAGCTAATTACTTGGCACACAATTGAAAAGAATACACTGCATCCTCAGTGGATCAGATTCTGGGAGTTTATTATTGCAGCCAAAAACAAGAGTTACAATATTTAAATAGCGGAGACATTTTATGAATATCTGGCAGACTTTTCACAGAGACCTGAAACACTGGGGGATGATACTACCCACCCCTGTCTGCAATGTCACCGAGCCTTGCCGACCAAAAAGGAAGAGGAGAAGAAAGTAAAAAATCAAACAAAAAAATGAAAGGAGACCCATCTGCTTTGTTTAACCAGCTCTTTCAGGGGAGAGTGCGAACGCAGTCCCTCACTACCATAAATTATGCAGTCGAGATTCCCACATTTGGGGAATTTGCAGGAGTCGGCACGACCGGAATGCATTGGCCGAGCCTTTTCCTGGGTGAACCACTTTTACTTTTATTAATTTTCATCCCAGTCGCCAATGTAAAAAGCTCACATAACTGTAATGCTCTTTCTACTGAGTGGTTATTGGAAAGAAACAAAGTGAAATCGTCCCTATAAAGTGATAATTTTGCTTCCTTACCTAAGCTCCCTGGTATTAACACGCCTTTCAATTCAGAACTCTGCCTAATAGCTTGAGCTAATGGTTCTATAGCTAATACAAAAAGTAAAGGGGATAAACCACATCCCTGTCTCACTCCTGAGTGGACGATGACTGGTGGAGATAGATGACCATTCACCAATATGCGACTACGACATCCAGTGTATAATAAATTGATCCATCTAAGAATTGACTCCCCAAACCCATAACTCTGTAACATTTTACCTAAAAAAAGGTGGCTTAAGCTATCAAAAGCCTTTTCTAAATCTAACCCCACAACACATAAAGGTAGTTTACGATCATGTGTGTAAAGGAAGGTATCTCTTATTAATAATAGATTCTGGTGTAAGGATTTACCTTGGCTTTTATCCCACGTCTTCGTTCACAATTAGGCTTGCCATACTGGGTTGGAGTCTGAAAAAAATCCCTTTTGACAATATATTCACATCAGTACCCGATAAGGACAAAGGGCTCCAATTCTTTAGATCAGCTTTATCTCCCTTCTTGAATAACAAGGAGACGATACACTCTCTCAATGTTGGGGGAGAACACCTAGACTAAAACTTTCTTTAAACATTTCGAGCATCGTCTCACTTAACTCCTCACAATTTTTTTCTTACAATTATTTGGGCAGGCCATCTACACCTGGACTTTATTATTTTTCCAGGCACCAATTCTGATGAAACTTCAATCTCCGACCCACTGTGAACATTCTCTCGTTGGCGAGTTGATCCAATTTTCAGGCTCCAAGGTGGCCTGCTCCACTTTATCCTCCAGCACATCGGAAAGAACCTCTGCAAAGTTCAGATCCGTCCATGCCGGAGAAAGACTAAGCTGTTGCTCCGATTCCAGTTCTTTAGCCTCGTTTCCATCCAGAGACAAGGCTATCAGTTCGCCCACGCCTCCATCTGCTTGGTCCTTCACACCAACACCCATCTGACTTGATGCACTCCTAATCTGACTTCCCACAAAGACTGCAGCGTTTTGGGGCTGGGCAGGCTGAAGCAACGTGGTCTACTTCCCCACAAAAACGACAATGCTGTGCCCTTCACAGTCCGCCTTAACATGTCCTTCTCCACATCTCCTGCAATACTTGGGCTGCTTAGGGTAATAAAGATAACCCCTGTTAGGCCCAATGGAAAAGGACCCAGGTACGTGCACTGGGCTTCCAGGGACTGATGGATCCACTTGGAGCTTCACAAAAAAATGCCTTTTCCCAGTCCAGATCCCAAACCGATCCCTCACTTGCTCACCTCCTTTCACAGCATCACAGTTTCTCTCGAGAAAGGCCTTCACCTCTCCATCCTCCACAAATGGATTGTAATGATGGAGGCAAGTAAACCTGAGCAAACAGAGGGTGAAGACACAATCTTTCCAAGAGCTTGTGCTTTTTTTCTTCCCCAAGCCTCATTAATGCTCACACAGTCAGTTAAGTTGAAGAAAGTCAAATGCATGAATCCTACCGTCGTAAAATCCTGAAGACAGAACATTAAAGCAACATTAAAGACTCCTTTCAAAATGGCCATGACAACAAGTTTCCTTTTGAAGTTTTCCTTCACAGACCGGAAAGCATTCTGAAGCACTTGAATCCTCACAGTATTTTTCAGCCACACTATCATGGCCGGCAAAGTAATTTCTCCTCTCTGCATCTCCATCGCTACTACACTTTGATCTTAGCTACAATGATCAACGAGCCTTGCCTCGATCGGCCTGACGGTGGCTCTGCAGCGATGGATAGTACGGGATTTGTCGCAGAGCCAAGTGCCTTATGTCATCGGAATCCTTGGTTCGAGCTGAACGAGGGGCATGTATTGCATTGGCTCGTCGCTCTGAAGAAATTTTCGGCTATTTTGGATTTTGTTGAAAACATACTTTTGCGAACTAGCACCAGGCATTTGGCCCAGTGTGACCCAAAGCAGCGCTGAACGATTCTCTGGAGTCTGACTGTAAATAATCATCCAAAAAAAGCGTTTCCATTTACCTTTGCGAGGGGACCTCAAAATGTTTGAAGGTCATGTGGCTGAGGTTGTTTAAATGGCTATAACTCTAGAAAGGAATAAGATAATTTCACCCAAATCAGCACACCTATGTACGGGCTCAGTCTCTGATCAGGTGAAAAAGGGCGTGGCGACTGGCCACTTGGTGGTGCTATAAAAAAAGAATACTGATATGGAAAGGACGGCAGATCCACGGTCACCGGAGCTGATCAGCCGTGCCTTGGCAAGTTTCTGAAGTGGCTCTCTGCGCTGCATCACTAAAGATAGGCACTTAGTTCATTTTTAATGAATAATAATAATCGTCTCGCTGTAGTCAAAGGCATCAGCAACAGACAATATCTTTGACTAGTCGATACATTATATTACATTAATTGTTTTTGGTTTCTTGATTTTACATTTGTAATGGTTCAATATATTGTGAAATACATTCAAGTTTTGAATCTGTTACTGTTACACTGTTGTAGTCTATTTTTGAATTTCTTAATGACTATTTAGTTTAAATGGAGATATGTAGACCAGTTTTACATGTGAGGTATATGTGATTAGATATAAGTTTAAATGCATAACAAATCTAAAATTTACTCTACTTAATATTTTTCTATAAAACACATGTTGGCAAACCTTACCTTACTGACTTTTCTCTTGAGAGAAAATTCTTCTTTCATATTGTATTTAATTTAGCTTTTCCCTAAATAAAAATAAATATACTTACTATGAAATAAATATATTTTAAATGTAATTAAGTATAATAAAAAGTGATTGACATGTCTATACTAACTGAAAATACATTCTAAATGTAGTTATTTCCTGATTTCATCTAGCACAAACTTAGTTCACTACAAATTAATTTGTAAAATATTATACTTTTTAAAAATGCATTTAGGGAAGGATGAAAAAAAATATATATATATATTCATATATGTACACTTGCTAGGTTCTTAATTCCATCTACATGTTTGAAACTTGTTAACAGTGATTTTCACACATACATATTCATATAAACTAACTGGATGAAACCTTTGAAAGAGGACATCACTTCATAACCCTGATGACATGTCCATGCTCACTCAGCCCAACAACTAGTGTCGATTATGGATGAAGCAACTCATCTTATGATCCTGTAGCTGTTTGAAGGCCATATAATGTATGTATGTGGGGATTGTTTGTATTGTATGTTGTCATATCATTTAAGTAAACAAGGCGGCTGTAAGAGTTATCACCTAAGACTATGACACAAGAGACAAGATCATATTCTGTGTATTTATACTTGTTTGTTCCAAACGGCAATAATGCTGAGGAAAAAATAAAACTAATTCTAACTATTGTCTATAAACTTTTCAAAAACTTTAAATTAGTCATTGTTTTAAAAAGTAGCCTGCTTATAGGATATATATAAAAATAGGCTAAATCATAAACAAAACAAATTTGATATAAAGTTTATATTAAAATGTAGCCGTGTGCTGTAATATTGAAAACTGATAATGTGACGCATCGTGATATTGAGTTGATAATGTTAATCGTAATTGAATTGTATCATGAAACCAGTGAAGATTCACACCCCTATTTTTAAGATGGCATTACTGACATACAGCTATTCAAACTATAAACTAAAAGCATTGAAACTGCAATTGGTTCAAATGTAAAGTTATAAAACTGTATTTTCACTGCAGAAGAATAACATGTAGATCAAGAATCGTTTTGGAATTGGATTGTGAAGTGCCTGAAGATTCCCAGCCCTAGTCGATATGTCAAGACTTAAGCAGATTACTCATAAATAAAGTGTTTTGACTATTTTATTCAAGCATCTTTAACACTGTGACTTTTTAATAAAGCAAATGGGACTACGGTGAAGTTAGTGAATCAACAAAAGAGTTAACACTGAAGATACTTACTGACCGCTGAAGATAAACCATCGCTGCAGATCCCTCCGTAGCTTTAGCACGTGCCACTGCACTAAAACTATCACAACCCTCCTCACACACACTGGCCACAGAATCACCATTAGTGTTATACAGCAGTGTTATATTCAACATCAAATCAGCTTCTCTTCACTAAACTGACTGACAATGGGTCATTCTGCCTAACATGTAGCATGTAAGTCATATGGATCAAAATAAAGACAAGTGATAAGACGTTTTGTTTGTGCAGTTCTTAAACTTTTTGTTCACGCCCCTCTTTAAATCCTTCCACCTCACCTCAGACTACCAAATAATTTCACAAAAAAAAAAAAATTGAAATGGAAAAACTGCAATGAAAAACACTTTATTATTTCTCAAATGCTGTTGTCACTTCTTTTTTCTGTTTGTTTGTTTTTAGCTGAACTCTGGCGCCCTCCTGCGATCACACACAGAACTACTGGGATAAAGGGGTTTTAATAAGAAATCTCTCTTTTAAAAGACCTGTCGCGATAATCAAAACAGTCCTGGGGCCCGTTTCAATAAGGAGGTTCAACCAACTCGGAGTTTAAACTTGAACTCAGAGTTGACTTACTCTGAGATGGGAAACTCAGAGTCTTCGGTTTCAGAACGGCTGAATTGTGTTAGTTTACTCAACTCTAAGTAGGTTGACTCTGAGTTAAGCGCGTGCACCACGACTATGAAAAGTCATGATCAGTGGAGCTCCGAAATTACGATTCACCATGGCAACAGCTCCCGCCAAAAAGACATCAGCGTGCATACTAACGTCAATGCCTAACTTTAATTCTTAATAACTGTCAATAACTTAATAACTGTTATAATATAAGAGGTGAAAACTGTAAATTATTGAAATAATATTAATTTTAATGGTATCCCATGGCCACAAAAAAGAAGGAAAAAGACTGAAAGAAAAAACAAGAACATGGCAGCAGCTAAAAATGAAGTCTGAAAACACAATTAAAACAAGGTAAAGCTTTAAACATGAAAGGTTCATGAGTGTGGGATAAATTACTTTACAAACTTATGATATTAAATATCATTCAATGTCTATTTCAACATGCTGCAGCTTTTTCCACATAGTCTAACACTCTTTTCACATAATTAAATATTATCTAATCCAACCTGTTACATTTCTTAATTAGAGTAATAAAATTAACTACCGACTTGTAGACAGCAAGAAGGCAGAGGGAGAACCTGCAGCAGCACCACTGACAGATGAAGAGGAGATGGTCAAGTATTGGAAGATTTCTAAAATCCAAAAGTAAAAAGAATAACTTTTGCTTTTGTATTAGGAAATAAAGATGACCAAAAAATTGTGAATAATTCGTTTATTTAACAGCTGTGGTGGTGGTTACGGTTCAAGGTTTTCAAGGTTTCTTTATTTGTCACATAACAAATTATACAGGGTATAATCAGATGTGAAATGTAAAATTTCGTAGGCTACTACCACTCCATCTGGCGTCCTTCCATTCCATACAGTAATCAGATTAATTTTCAGAAGATGCGATGGTGGGGATATGCTTGTCATCAATGCATCCAACAACACTGGAGATCCTGAAGGAAATTCTGATTATTGGGTTACGGTTACTTCCAGACGTCACAGAAAGATGTTATCAAGTGAACGTCATTTATCAGATTAGCCTCATTTAAACCGATTTCTACACCACTAACCTACAGTCCTGTGATACTCCTCTTTGACGGATTTGTTGAACTACTATAGAGAAAACTGTTGAATTGCTTAATGTGTAAATGCTAAACAATACAGTATATTTGTGATTTTGTGGTAAAAATCCCGTAGCACATGTTTCCAGAGTGGATTTACATAAACTAAATACATCTTAAAGACGATTACTAAATGTCTATTTTTGATTTGTGAGAGGAAAATGTTCTAAAACAATTGCATGAGTCCATCTAATAGACATCTGAGTGAGTGATGTATTTGTGTTATTATGTAGAATTCACTGTTGTCACTGCTTTGCATGAATGCAAGTAAATACTGTGTAAACACATCTACACGAAGTTACTAAACGTAAGTTATCTCTTTTATTTGTCTATTAGTCTGTTGATAAACTGAGGAGCATTTGTGTTGGATAAAAAGTTAATTAACATCAGCAGCTACCTCAACATGTAAATGTAGTACTGAGCAGATAAATGACTGACTGTTGTCTGGATGTCACAGGGACAGATGTGTCTTTATCCGGTGCAGAGTGACTGATTGCTGCCGTCAAAGACTCTCAGTGAGTATACTACTGAAATTAATAAAACATCTTTTAAATCTTATTTTCATTATTGTCATTTCAAACAGAGCTAAACAGCACTTTTCTCATTCTTGATTTCTGTGCCTTTACTGCAGATCTTCTGTGGTGGAACAGGACCTGCAAGGAAAGGTGATGGCAGCATTTGTGAGAAAAAAGGGGGAAACCTGAAACAAAAATATAAAGTAAGATCAGTTTGTTACTTCTAATACAGAAATCAAATGAGATTGTGTTGTTAAAATGACTGCTTTTGTACTATATTTGTACATCTTTGCAGGATCTGAAATGTCTGCAGACTGGTGAGGATGGAGAAGTCCACAGCAGCGTCCTGGAAATGGTCCAGGGTGATAAATGAGACACTCCGTTACTCCACCTGCCCTTACTGCCTCATCTGGACCTGATGCTGCTGTGGTCTCTTCATCCTCAGTAATCCCAGAGCCAGTGAGAACATCTAGAGAAAGACCAAAAGACATGGAGGATGTGATTTTGGTCAAGTTTGTTCAGCTGGTTTCTGTTCATTCAACATCAGTCAATGAAACCCGAGTTTCAGAAGCTTCAAAGTTTCAAGTTATGCTCTGTTTAATTGTTTTACAGATAGTTGTGTTCATGGAGAGCAGGCACACAAGTGTTTGGAGCAGACAGTGATAGACAGATTATCCTGCACATGTTCTCCCGCTCTTGCTTCAAGGTGGTGTGGTTCAGGGGGCTGTCGTCATGGTCTTCCTCATCTTCTCTGTTCACTCCGGCAAAGACAGCCTCGATGTCTCTTTCTCATCCATGATCAGATTCCAGTCTCATAGCAGCAGTGAGGGATGTGATGGACGGCAGAGACAGGTGAAGGTGGGCATGAATTGGAACAGCTGTGTTGAGGTGGCAGTAGGTCCGCTTGTAAATACATGATTGTCAGAACAATAAGTTTGAATAAAGCTTTGTTTTATGTGTAGTTGACTTGTATATGTGACCCTCTCTGTGAAAAAAACCCATCTAAAGTCATTTTTTGTGATTTGCTGTTTTCTACACAAAATTATCCTTCATATGGTAAAGGACATTTTGTAAAAATGTAACCTTCATATATTTACTATTGACTGAGGAAGGTTATGTCAAAGATTTAAATTATAGTGAAATGAATGGTTCAAATCCAACTTTGATGCTTGTTATCTCATAATTTGATTTTGAGACTTTAACCTGGATTTCACAGAGAGGGTCACATATGTATGTCTTTATTGTGATTGTTACTTTTATTAATTATTTTACTAATTTATTCATGTTTCCTGTTGTTGTCAATAACTAAAATATTACTATTTCTTTAAGATATGCATTAATTCATTGCTTGAATGACATTTTTGATGCATTCACTTTGGCTGCATTTGTCTGGTGTATAGTCATGCATAGCTATGGCATATGACAAAAATCACATTTCGCTTGTTTTACTAAAACATAATTTCAAGTAAAAAAATAATATATATAGGTCTGCATTTATCATTATTAGTGTAGTGTTGGTAATAGCTAGTATTAGCTACTACTGCATTCTGGGCTAATCATCTTTTTAAAGTAGTAATACTTACAATTACTACATTACTTACAATACTTATTTTTTCCAGTATAACAGTCTTCTCCAAAGGTGAGATCTTCGAGCTGCTGCACTACATGTCCTTCATGCAGGGTTGGCAAAGGCTGAGGAAAACAGTACTAGGTAGTGTTGTCAAGTTACAGATGCTATGAGGTGTTTGTGCACCTTTTATCTTTTTTTTTCTTTCATATTTATTGCACAACTTATTCAATTCAAGATTATTTGTATAGCACTTTTACTATACAATCGTTGCAAAGCAACTTCACAGGAAATTAAGTTTCTAAAATAGATTTATATTGTAGAAACTCAATATAAATAACTTATGGCAAAATTTGGTTAATTCAGTATAATCGCTGATGGTTGGCTTCCTCTGAGGTCCTCCGAGGGGTTGTCATCATTTCTAAATCTGAGTCTGAATCTACACTGTCATGGTCAAGTCATCTGGTCTGACTGCAATGTTAGCGATCACATTGTCAAACATTTACTTCCAAGCTTTATTCACTAGATGGCAATATTCAACGATTGAACTGTACTGGCCACAATAACATGCTGTTTCATTGAAAGGTTTATTTTATGCTTGTTTTTGTTATAACTGAGTATCTATCAGTCTTTGCTTTCATCTTTCTCTGCTGAAGTC
This sequence comes from Ptychobarbus kaznakovi, assembly GCA_027422405.1. Lineage (NCBI taxonomy): Eukaryota > Metazoa > Chordata > Actinopteri > Cypriniformes > Cyprinidae > Ptychobarbus > Ptychobarbus kaznakovi. The sequence goes on along the minus strand of CM049814.1, from coordinate 14,619,053 downwards.
CACACTGCCAAGGCTTTATACTTCCACAACAAGATCAACAGCACATCTGACACACGCAATCTCTTCAATACATTCAACTCTCTCCTCTGTCCTCTTTCTCTCTACAGGCCTGTCTCTCTCCTTCCATTCATAGCTAAAACACTTGAATGAGTTGTTTTCAACAAGTTATCCTCATTTCTGTCAAATAATAACCTACTGAACGTTAACCAATCAGGTTTCAGATGTGGACATTCAACTGAGACTGCGCTACTCTCAGTTACTGAAGCCCTATGAATTGCAAAAGCCGATTCCAAATCATCAGTTCTCATTCTGCTGGATCTGTCTGCCGCTTTTGACACGGTTAACCATCAGATCCTCCTGTCCACCCTCTCATCACTGGACATCAATGGGATTCCCCTTCGTTGGTTTGAATCCTATCTCACTAGCAGGTGGCCTGGGGAGGGGAGGAATCCAGAGCACATCAACTGGTCCTATCATACAAGCACATTATATATCCTACCATTGCTATGCTGATGACACACAGCTCTATCTTTCATTTCGAGCAGATGATCCAACGGTAGCTGCACAGATCTCAGGCTGCCTGGCAGACATCTCGGCATGGATGAAAGAAGATCACCTACAGCTCAACCTGGCAAATACTGAGCTTCTTGTCTTCCCTGACACTCCAACTCTACAACATGATTTTATCATCCAGATAGATTCATCAACAATTACCCCATCAAGCTCAGTCAGAAATCTTGGGGTAATTATCGATGACCAGCTCGCTTTCTAAGACCACATAGCAAAAAATGCTCGATCCTGCAGTTTGCATTGCACAACATCAGAAGGATCAGGCCCTTCCTTACAGAGCATGCAGCACAACTTCTTGTCCAGGCCCTTGTATTTTATAGACTGGACTACTGCAATGCTCTTCTAGCTGAAGATCTGTGAGTGAGCAACACCTCGTGGTGCCATCACAGAGAAGCACAAAATCACTCTCCAGAACGTTTTCATTCACTGTTCCTGGCTGGTGGAATGAACATCCCACCCCCATCCGGAACGCTGGATCCCTGACAATCTTCAAGCGACACCTGAAAACTCATCTCTTCCATCTTCTTAAGAAAAAAAAAACCCTTTGCTCTCTTTCCTTAACCTCTCCCTGTCTAGCTAGTTTTTGCTCTGAACAATGTCTGAAATGTTGTATTACAAGCTCTTCCTGTGACTGTTTGCCTCTTTATAATGTATCGATTATTGTATTCCTCAATTGTAAGTCACTTTGGATAAAAGCGTCTGCTAAATGAATAAATGTAAATGTAAATAACATTTAATTCAGCCTTTAAAGTGATTCTAACAATGTAATAAATATGACAGAGATTAAAAATGTAACTCATGAATTTGATCTAATTTTAAAACTTCCCCCCAAAAAAGGTTTTGGTTAATAATGCAGGGGCTCTTAAAGGTAAGGACTCGTTAAATGTAGAGTAACAGTAACATGACCAGAGTTTGTGAGCAGGACTGTAGCATTGTGGGTCAGAACTAACAAAGATACAGAGGAAGGACACACACTGTTTCTCAAGTCTAAGAACTTGTATGTCTTTGTGAAAATGAGATGCACTGTGATCCTGTTGACCAGCACATGTTAAGTAGCGAAACAGAACCCCCCAAAGCTCAATAAATAACACATCACAGGTGTTACGACCTATTAAACATTTCCTTACATTTCCATTTTATATTATTATTTTACCATGCGGATTTGTGTAAATGAGTATGCATATTTAATGTTACTTATGCTGCATCAACGTTAAGATTATTTTTAATATGGCAATAAAATGCAGTTTTTTAATGTAGTCTTCATCTCTGCATTAAAATGACATCAAAGAAAATGACAAATGTTTACTTTCACAGGCCGTCACGTATTTGTGAGCTTACAGCAGGAAGATTAATGCTTTCAGACTTCTGTACTTCATCTGTCTGCAGCGTCTTCTGCGATCTCTAATGTTGTATATTATATTTGATGCATCATCTATATCAAGAACACATCTGGGTACTTTCATTCGTCCTCTGTACTTAGTCGACTGCTGAACATATACAGTAGATATAAAACATCTGCACACCCTACAGACAGTAGTTTTTTTAAGATGTGTATGTTTTTTTGATCATGTCAGACCTTTATCTATATTTAAATAAAAATTTACACCAACAAAATTCATGTAAGAAATAAACTTTTGGAGAAAACAAAATGGAAAATAAAACCTCAAATGACTTGCTTGCATTAAGGTAGACTCTTTTATAATAAGGCATGGTACCCTGTTTGGATCACACTCAAACCCCTTCTGAGCAGTATTTCTGGGGTCGTATGGATAAAACCGCTCTGAATCAAATTTAGTGTCAAAATCCTACAAATCATGTCATTTTGCTCTTATTCCTCTACTTAAGAGTGTGATTCATAAAAATGCATACGTGTTGATATAACATGACTATAAGTCTATTATATAACATGCGGTATTCAGATCTTTTTGACCCGCAAATGATGTTTGCTAAAATAAAAAATAAACAATCTTTGTCCAAATGGCATGAGACTTTGTACGGTGGGCAACACTTTCTAGATCTACAAATAAAAACTAAAATTGGAATTATATCTTGATTTTATGTTAGTGTGAATAAAAGTCACAATAATGGTCTTTGACCCTGCTTAGAAAATGGACAAAATGTATCCTCAAAATCAGAAACAATCGCAAACAACGCAGAATACACATTGACAGAAAGGAAGTGGCACACTTCCAACAGTGCAAAAAAAACACACACACACACACACACACACACACACACACACACACACACACACACACACACACACACACACACACACACACACACACACACACACACACACACACACGGGAATACATATGTGAGACTAAAAAAACTAGTCTCTTATAATTTGTCAAATAAAATAATCCAAAATGCAGAACCACCAGAAAAATAAATTGGTGACACTGACACATTGACAATATACACACATACGCACGCACGCACACACATTTGTAGAATTATATGAAAAACAGATGATTGAAATAAATGATAAACTCCAAAGACTCAAACTTTTCTCTTTGTAACATCTTGTTCAGGTTTGATTCTAATCATAACATTATTGAAAAACAGATTTTTTCAGAACTAAAAAATGCTAAACTTTGATAAAAAGTCATTTGTATTGTTATACAGTTATTATCATTTTTTGCACTAATACCAGAACCTTCGTGTAATTTTTCAAAACTCTAGACACAAAACTCAAAACAGTCATTATTTGTAACACAGGCAGTCCAATGTTCAAAAATTTGCATATTGCATTCATATATTGCATTTGCCGAAGTATTGGTTCAAAATACTAATTTATTATGAAATATCATAGGAACATTATTTTAGATCACCCTCACACAAGATACCCATAGTTTCACTGTTAATTTTTAGTACAATCATTAAATATAGTTGTTCAAAACATATAATACTGCTTTCATTATGTTCTACACATTCATACATTATTGTAATAGACTAGAGATAAAAAGTACAGACACTGGATTCATTAATCAAAAATTTTAAATTATGGATGAAATAATCAACTCGCAACAGGTTTAAAAAAAAAAATACAACTAAAGTAGGCCTACAGAAAAATATCAACTAGAGTGTCCCTCACTGCACTTCTGTGTTTTTATCAACCCTGTCTTGTGTATTTGGCCACAGGTTCTCATCATCAGTTCTCATCATTACTCATAATGGATGTTTTCATTAGCTCAAGATCTTCTGGTATGGCAAATACAGGCCTGACATTGGATATCGCAGGCATCATCTATGGCCTGGAGAAGAGGGATTGTTTGAGAGAGTCTATTGAAAACCTTCCATCTCCGTGTGGAGAAACACTCTTCAGTCGGGTTACAGTAAGGAAAGAGGAGTATGGGGGTAAATACAAGGTGATAAACTGTGGATGGGCCTGAAACCATGATTGCTCTCAGAGCTGTCGCTAGGAATTCTGGGACCTTTGAACTGATTTTGCTATGGGTCCCCTCAAAACCCCTCACATTCAGTGGGGGTGGTTAGGCCCCCAGAGAACATCGTTCTGGTCTGCTCTCAACCGCTGCGCTCTCAACCTCTCCTCCATCTCTTGGCCTGCGTCATCCAAAAATATGAATGGTTTTCATCAGCTTCCAGCACTATCACGCTCTAAAAATACATTTACTGTAGAAAAACAAATACTGATAACAATGATATATATGATATATGAGTCCCAACAACAGGCATCTTGAAACTGATCATACCTGAACAAACTCAGTCCTCAGTTCCCTAAAACTGCTTCAAGAGTAATGCAACCGTTACATAGCATTCTGAGCAGTTGTATCAGTTGATAGTTAGATCAATATAATGAAATGAATATACACTCAGTTCAGATGTAATGTATGAGCTGCATATTAAAATAGTAATACTTTGATGTTAAGTTCTGTTATTATGAACCGGTGATTTTAGTTTAATGAACAAAAGATCTTTGGCTCATATGTATTGTATCCAAGCATTTGGAAAAGGTGTTAAGTGTTTTGAAAAATTTGCATTTTGATCTTCAGTTGTAAATGATGTGTCTAGAGCTTTGAAAAATGACATGAAGGTTCTGTTATTAGTGCAAAAGTGATTGTAAAAAACTGTAATTGTGATTTCATAATATGCATATAAGAATCCAAATGGAAAAAAAAAACTTTTGAAAAGATATCTTTCAGTTGGTCAAATAGCAAATAGTGGAGCTCTGCAGCCATCTAGTGGTAAAAGTCATATTTGTCTCCCAAACTCTGGAATAGCCTTGCTGATTACGTTCAGGGTTCAGACACACTCTCTCTATTTAAATCTAAATTAAAGACACATCTCTTTAGCCAAGCATTCATATAATGCATCCTGTAATTTAGTACTGCAGGTATATCTGATCAAACACACATTATTATGCTTTAGCTTGGGTTGAACTGATAATTTCATCCAGGGTTATTCCTGGATGGAACAACTGCTACGCTAATTGTCTTTATTTGTTTCTATGTTTCTGCCACGGGATTAACATCCCATAATTACACAAGCTTCAGTCTGGACACAACCCTTAAATTATCTGAGATGACCGAACACCTGAGAAGAAATGATGACAACCCCTCGGAGGACCTCAGAGGAAGCCAACCATCAGCGATTATACTGAATTAACCAAATTGTGCCATAAGTTAATTATATTGAGTTTCTACAATATAAATATATTTTAGAAACTTAATTTCCTGTGAAGTTGCTTTGCAACGATTGTATCGTAAAAAGCGCTATACAAATAATTGTGAATTTAACTGAATTAAAAATGATAATTTTTTACTTTTAAAACTGCATTTTCCAAAAGATGGGCAAAAATCGTACACTAAACCATGTCAGATGATCCATGTTATCCCCATGAATGAAAGTTACAAATGTGGGTCTTTTATAAAGTGAATTTGACATAAAAAGCTGTTTTTTTTTAATAAAATCCTATGTACAATTATTTATTTTCTTTCTACAAATTTACAAATATATCATAAATCCTCCAAAAACTGCACAAATGTGGAGTAAAAAACAATACACAGAGTAAAATTACATTTAAAAAAATTATTATTTTTGTTACAAATTTTGTTGCCTTGGGTCTCTAGAGACCCCAAAGACTATGACTGAGCCCCCCGAAACGAAGACGGCACAAGGTTTAAGAGAGCTGGAGAGTCTCCTAATCTAGTTATGATGACAGTCACGTGTTGAAACCACACACTCTCCAACATGGAAACAGTGTTTTAGCTTTGCATAATAGTGGACTTTGGATAAATGTGATTTCATAGGTGAACAAACAAGTTAATCCATTGATGTATTCATTTACTGCATTTAACAACTTAATTAAAACTCATTATTGTGTATAAAATCATTAACATCATTATTTAGGTTGCATCTGTAATCACGGGGTGAAAAGCAAATCTAAATGTTAATAAAACATAAAATGTAAACCTAAACCCTGACAGGGTGATCAGGATTAATAGGATATTAACAGGATATTTGACCATAGTTCATAACGAGCATTGATTTTAAACTACGCTTATCTGAAAGTAAAAAGCTAAAAAGTCAAGTTGCTATTTCAATTTAGCATAAAAAAACTGCTTCAATTCTGTTGCTTGAAATAATACTGTCTTAGGCAGTGTATTCACATGCATGTTAATATTTTATTTTGATATCATGAAAATGCATCTACACAGTACATTTAGACTTAAAACTTTTCAGTATGTACATTATTAGTGGATACTACTTGGAACAAAAATAAATACAGGGAATTAAAACTGGCCTTTTCATTTAATTGATCAAATAATGCAGACACACTATTGGTTGATTCAGTGATTGAGGGCGGCTATTTTGTCTTTGCATCACTGTAGTTCTAGTTCCACAACACTTCGGTGGGATCTCAGTCAGCACTTAAGAATCTGTCTTAGACTTAAGCTTTTATCTTCTTTACAAACAGCTTCTACACTTAGACTATACAAGTCCTAGATGACATGTACCGTTACACCCCTACATGATGTATTCATTATTAGATGTATTCAGTGTTAAAGTGACATAGCTGTATAATTAATGTGTTGAAACAACAAAACAAAGAGAGATAAAATCATTGTTAGACCTGCCTGAAGAACTTAAAGAACCATTTTAATTTTTTATATTTGTTCTATTGTATGTATTTATTTGTGCCACTGGTTTGTTTATTTGTTCTTATTTTAATACCGACTTCACTTGTCTTTGATAATGTCTGATAAAGTTTGAACTTTGTATAAATTAAGCTAGAAGTTTTTTCTGTATTATTAAATTGGGAATTGTAAATTGGGTATCTAAAATTGAGATTGCTTATTTAATATTTATCACTATCAATTATTATTTAGACACTGTTGCCTGGGTCAAAACAATGAAAACAATAACAACTTGAAATAAATTAATTAATGTAATGTAATTATAATATAATATAATATAATATATAGACTGTACCCCTTAATGCTGTGGCAATTTTTCCTCGTGCTATTAAAAATGGTATCGGATAACGATATTTTTTAACAGAATCGATGTTAGAAATTCCCGTATTGTGACAACAGTCATTTTTTGTCCAAATGGCTTTTTAGGGCACTTTATCTTATCTAGACACATTCTCTTGAGAGAATCCTCTGTCACAGAGCAGCTGAAGACTAACTGTTTGTTTAATCAGAATTTCACCATCAGCAATGATCACAGCAGCAATACTGTACACCTGTCTGTCTGAAGCTCTTCTCCTGCCGGCTGGAGCTGGTGTTTGCATGCACGAGGCACGATGTTCTTCTGGGCAAACTGCCGTTCCTGAGGAGTGGGGTCATGTGACCTCCCCATATCCTCAAATAAATAAATAAATAAGTAGTGATGTGTGGCGACCCATACTCAGAATTTGTGCTCTGCATTTAACCCTTCTATCTTAAATAACTACAGACCGATCTCTAAATTGTCTGTTTTGGTCAAGGTCTTAGAGTCCCTTGTCAGTGATCAATTAAAGGATTTCTTTAACAATAAAAATGTTTTATCTGACTTCCAATCTGGTTTTAGAAAAAGGCATAGTACAACATCGGCAGCTCTTAAGGTTTTAAATGACTTTATTGAATCTATAGATAACAAGCAGCATTGTGCAGCCCTTTTTATTGACTTCTCTAAAGCATTTGATACAGTGGACCACACAGTGCTTAAGCACAGATTGCGTAGGGCTGGACTTTCTGAACAAACTGTTAGCTGGTTTGATAATTATCTTACAGACAGAACTCAGTGTGTGCAGGCGGAGGGCAACACCTCTCGCTATCTCAAAATAACAAAAGGCGTGCCTCAGGGTCAGTCTTGGGCCACTGCTTTTTATCCTCTATATAAATAACATTGATAGTAACGTGTCTAAAGGAAAAATTACATTTGTATGCAGATGACACTGTACTGTATTGCTCAGCACCCACCGCAGACCAGGCCCTCTCCCAATTACAACTTGATTTTAACACGCTTCAACAGAATCTTTATGATTTAAAACTTGTCTTAAATGCTGAAAAAACAAAAGTCATGCTTTTTTCAAATTTGAAATTCAAATCAAATCTGCCTTCAATCCTCACTTCCCAGGGTACGAAGATTGAATGTGTTTCTAAATACAGATATCTTGGTATTTTAATAGATGAATCTCTTTCTTTTACCTTTCATATTCAGCAGCTAGCAAAAAGATTAAAACTTAAACTAGGGTTTTATTTCAGAATTAAATCCTGCCTTTCGTTCGAATCTAGAAAGAGGCTGGTGGCTGCTACTTTTATGTCTATACTTGACTATGGTGATGTTTTATACATGCATGCTTCGTCTCAAAGTTTACATGCACTGGACACTGTATATCATGGAGCTCTGAGGTTCATTACTGGTTTTAAAGTCCTCACTCACCATTGTGATCTGTATGAACGTGTTGGATGGCCTTCTCTATCAATGCGGAGATACTTCAACACTGGTACATCTTCATATATAAGGCTATTTTAGGTCTACTTCCATCCTACCTTCTGATCTACATTAGTGTAATTAATATTGGGACTTACAATCTTCGTTCCCAGGCTCTTTTTCCATCTTTTCCATGGGGATTTCTTTAAGTCAAGGGAAGCTGTTCCAGGGGATTTCTTTAAGTCAAAAAATTAATGCAAGGAAGCTCAGCTTCCCCTATAATGTCAAAAAATTAATGGTCAAATTTTATTGACTAAAAAATGTGTTAACATTTTATTGACTAAAAATGTTCATCTCGAATCACGTTCAGTTCGTTCAATACGAATTCAGCTACATATAGTCAGGTCAGAATTTCCTTCGCAGCTACATTCCCGTAGCGTCAGTGTATTTCAGGTGATTTCTTCGCAGAGCATTCCAGCGTAGCGTTGACTTCAATGGGGCTGCTCTGATTTCCCTGCTGAACCCAGGTTTTTTTCAGACTTCAATGGGGCTGCTCTGATCGACAGTTTTTTTCAGTGCCTCGAAACTATAAATGCGGTCATATGTCCCGCCCACGGTCGCCAGCGTCTCTGGGGGTGAATGGAGGAGTGGGCTGTGATTATGTCCCGCCCACGGACGCTGCGTCTCTGGGGGTGAATTGGAGGAGTGGGCTGCCTGGACGCTGGGCTTCTGCTGATTGATTGGACGTTTTGTACTATAAAGAGTCTCCTTTTGATTGACAGCGATTTTGTACTATAAAGAGTCGCTGACGCTGAAGCATCCCAAAGCTCAGTTTGCCCAAAGGTTCGGCTTTGCACTTGGTTCTTATCAATCATTATTTTTTTTATTAACATTTATAATGATTTTTTTTATTATACAATTATAATGTTTTAATATACATGCTGCTTAACTATACATGGAAATGCTTAAGATAACAGCAAAAATCTCCTGAAGATATGCGAGCAAAAAAGCTCCTGCTGTTTTTGTTTCGTTTGTGTTCGACACGAGCAAGAGTCCGCGTGTTTTTGTTCGTTTGTGTTCGAATCCAAATCCGCCGTTTTGAAAGAATCGTTTGAGCTCAGTTTGAAAGAATCGTTTGAATGACACAAACTGATTATTCACATCAACTTCTGCCACCTGCTGCCGTTTTAAGTTTCCCGTCTAAAAGTAGGCATATTACATTATTTTCCAACATATTTCTATATTCAGAATTTAGTATTTAAAACATTAATCTCATAACATTATTCATGCAATTATAAATATAGTCTAAATGAATAAATGTCACTTGATGCAGCTTCTGTGCATGCTAAGATGAGTTTTGCGTTTAGATCATTTCATGGATAACAATACCAGTCATTCATTCACATTAAATAAGTCATTCAGAGAATAATATTGTCTGTTTTCAATTAAGTATTCATTTATTAAAAAATTTTGAGAATTAATTTTGTAGAATTTTTCACTTATCTATTTATTAAATTTTGTTGGTATTTTGTATGGTAAACATTTTTTATGAATTCGTGACAACTTATTGGTATACACCACATTCCTTGTTTCAGACATTTAACCTAATTCCCACATTTCCTCCATCGAGTATCGTGACAACCCTATTATACACCACATTCCTTGTTCAGTTGTTTTTCTTTCATTCACTCATTCATCATTAATTCATTCATCATACATACAGTTTAATATCTTTTTTTTTAGGCTTGTTTGTTTGTTCATTCATTCACTCATTCATTCATTCATTCATTCATTCATACATACAGGAAAAGACTCCTAGTTGGTACGACAGGGTCACAGAGCATTTTCTTGAAAAGGAACGCCTAGTTGGTACAAATTTAAGTATAAATAAACAGGGTTTTTACAGAGCATGATGTAGGTCTTGAAAAGGAACGTAGGCCCCTCAGAATTTAAGATAAATAAACGGACAATTTTTAGCCGCCATGTAGCTGTCGAAAATGAGCCAAAGGTTCCCCTCTTTGAAAGACTGAGCTGGGAGCCGCCAAAAAGGTCTGTTCCAACTATGCTGCTCCTCTCGAGAACTGGAACAAGTGGGAAAAAGGCGTACAGAAATCCATAAACTTAAGAATCTGGTCTCCTTCGATTGGTCGCTTTTAAGAGGATGGAACAAGTTAAGAAATCCATGGAGGCAGCCACATTAAGAATCTAGATGTTTTGCATGAGTGTTTTTGGATTGTGGTTGACTTTAAAGGTCGCTTTTAATTTCAGGATTGTTTAATGTTTACTTGGAGGCAGCCACATTGGCTGTATTTGTGTGTATTTTGTGTCTGTGTGTATGTGTTTATGGTTATTGTGGTTGACTGCTAAAGGATTATCTTGGCCATTTCAGTTGTTTACTCTTGATGTTTAATGTTATTTATTTGTGTGTATTTTGTGTCTGTGTGTATGTATGGTTATACAATTAGTTTTTTCCTGGTTACCTAAAGTTTATAAAAAATTATAAAACTTGGCCATCCAACTCTTGAAAAAGAGATTTTTAATCTCAATTAGTTTTTTCCTGGTTAAATAAAGTTTATAAAAAATTATAAAACCCATCCAAATGCACACTCACAGTAGTTAACACACACCCGGAGCAGTGGGCAGCCAACGCTGCGGCGCCCGGGGAGCAGTTGGGGGTTCGGTGCCTTGCTCAAGGGTCTAAACTCAGTCGTGGTATCGAAGGTGAAGTGACCGCTCGTTGTTCCCCCCACCGACAATTCCTGCCGGACCTAAGATTCAAACTCACAACCTCAGGTTACAAGTACGACGCTCTATCCATTAGGCCACGACTGCCCTCTCAACATCATCAACCAGAGAGTCACAACACAAGCAGATGGCATGATCTGTGAAAACATACACTCAAAAAAAATATGGTTCTTTAAAGGTACTTTACATGCAGTAATGGTTTTATTTAGAACCATAGCATTCTGAAAAAAACTTTAATGCCGAAATGGTTCTGTCATAGTTTAGAGTTCAATTGAAGTTTATGAATAAGTTTATAGGGTAGCCCAAAGAGAAGGAAGATACAATAGTCCATACGTGAGGTATCTAGGGCATAAACAAGAATAGCAGTGGAATTTGGAGAGAGAAATGGACGAAGGCGACTGATGTTCAGTAAATGGAAATACGCAGACCGAGTAATATTGTTCACATACTTTTCAAAAGATAAAGTACTATCAAGGACGACACCCAGACTTTTAACCTGAGTAGATGAGGAGATTATAGATTTATCAACAGAAAGTTAAAAACTATTGGATGTTGACAAGTTAGATTTGGTACCAACAAGGAGAACTACTGTTTTGTCAGTATTTTGCTTAAGAAAGTTACATGAAAACCAGGATTTAATCTCTTCTAAGCAACCTAAAAGAGAGGAAGAAACAATGGTATAATTTGGCTTAGAAGACATATAAAGCTGGGTGTCATCAGCAAAGCAGTGAAAACTTATGCCATATTTCCAAAAAAATTAACCAAGGGGTAGTAGATAAATAATAAATAAAACAGGGCCCAAAAACAGAGCCTTGAGGAACACCAGTTGTAACAGGTGAAACATATGATTTGAAATTGTTAAGATTAATAAATTGAGTGCGCCCAGAGAGATAGAATCTGAACCAACTAAGAGAGACGCCAGTAATACCTATGGAGAGTAGTCTATCTAGGAGAACTTGATGAGAGATTGTATCAAAAGCCTAGCTTAAATCGAGTAGAATAAGTATAGTTAAGAGTCCAGAGTCGGCTGACATCAGCAGATTATTAACAACTTTTACCATGGCCGTCTCTGTACTATGCAAAGGGTGGAAAATGGATAAAAAAAAGATGATAGTGAACCTGAGATGCAACAACTTTTTCAAAAATTTTGAGATAAAAGGTGAATTGGAAATTGGGCGAAAGTTGGCAAAATTATTAGGGTCGGCTCCAGGTTTCTTAAGTCTTGGAGTAATTACAGCAACCTTAAAAGATGTAGGTACCACACCAGAGGTGAGAGACGAGTGTATAATATCAGTTACTATATCAGATAGAGAAGATAAACAAGCTTTGACCAGGTGAGTTGGGAGTGGATCTAACTGGCAAGTGGAAGACTTAGATAGGACCTGCTATTTCATCAATAGTTGGAAGTTCAAAACAGTAAAATAGAGACAGAAGAGAATCGTGAGAAAATAAATACAACAGATCAGATGCCACATTGTTTTGAAAAGTTATTTGTTGATGAATATTTTAAATTTTAGTATTAAAAAAGGTCATTCATTTATTGCATAGATTACTAGAGTATAGATGAGAAGGAAGGGTATTAGGTAGATGCAGGATAATATTTACTGTATTAAACAAGGACCTTGTATTCCCTTCATGTATCCAAATTATTTTCAAATAGTAATTAGTAATCAGATTTTGCGGTTAAAAGAGCATTATTGTAAGATAGCATATGATCTGTGTACATATCTTTATGAACATTAAGTCCATTTTTAATGTATAAACATTCCAAGCGATGCCCCTTAGTTTTGAGCTGTCTCAGTTCTGGTGTAAACCATGGTGCACAATGGATAAAATATACAGTCTGAGTTTTTAAATGTGCAAATGTATGAAGCACACTATGCAGTCCCTCGTTATAATAGGAAACTAAGTCATCCAGAGTAGAGAAAACATTGTTCCTGAAGAAATTGTCCAGTCCATCAGAAAGATCAGATAAGTTGATGTTCTTGATATTACGAAATGAAATGGAATGACCCATATTCATTTTTTCAACCATTAAGTTAGCACTGAATGATATTAATTTATGATCCGATATGGGCAGGTCTAAAGTACGACAGTTGCACGACAGTTAGCCCATTCATTTTCAAAACAGTGTACTCAAATGATTCATACAGAGGCAAGTTCATAGGAATGCATCAAAAATGCATACGTGTTGATATAACATGACTATAAGTCTATTATATAACATGCGGTATTCAGATCTTTTTGACCCGCAAATGATGTTTGCTAAAATAAAAAACAAACAATCTTTTTCCAAATGGCATGAGACTTTGTACGGTGGGCAACACTTTCTAGATCTACAAATAAAAACTAAAATTGTAATTATATCTTGATTTTATGTTAGTGTGAATAAAAGTCACAATAATGGTCTTTGACCCTGCTTAGAAAATGGACAAAATGTATCCTCAAAATCAGAAACAATCGCAAACAACGCAGAATACACATTGACAGAAATGAAGTGGCACACTTCCAACAATGCATAAACACACACACACGCACACACACACACACACACACACACACACACACACACACACACACACACACACACACACACACACACACACACACACACACACACACACACACACACACACACACACACACACACACACACACACACACACACGGGAATACATATGTGAGACTAAAAAACTAGTCTCTTATAATTTGTCAAATAAAATAATCCAAAATGCAGAACCACCAGAAAAATTAATTGGTGACACTGACACATTGACAATATACACACATACGCACGCACGCACACACATTTGTAGAATTATATGAAAAACAGATGATTTAAATAAATGATAAACTCCAAAGACTCCAACTTTTCTCTTTGTAACATCTTGTTCAGGTTTGATTCTAATCATAACATTATTGAAAAACAGATTTTTTCAGAACTAAAAAATGCTAAACTTTGATAAAATGTCATTTGTATTGTTATACAGTTATTATCATTTTTTGCACTAATACCAGAACCTTCATGTAATTTTTCAAAACTCTAGACACAAAACTCAAAACAGTCATTATTTGTAACACAGGCAGTCCAATGTTCAAAACTTTGCATATTGCATTCATATATTGCATTTGCCGAAGTATTGGTTCAAAATACTAATTTATTATGAAATATCATAGGAACATTATTTTAGATCACCCTCACACAAGATACCCATAGTTTCACTGTTAATTTTTAGTACAATCATTAAATATAGTTGTTCAAAACATATAATACTGCTTTCATTATGTTCTACACATTCATACATTATTGTAATAGACTAGAGATAAAAAGTACAGACACTGGATTCATTAATCAAAATTTTTTAATTATGGATGAAATAATCAACTCGCAACAGGTTTTAATTTTTTTTTACTTTATATAATAAAAAAAGATACAACTAAAGTAGGCCTACAGAAAAATATCAACTAGAGTGTCCCTCACTGCACTTCTGTGTTTTTATCAACCCTGTCTTGTGTATTTGGCCACAGGTTCTCATCATCAGTTCTCATCATTACTCATAATGGATGTTTTCATTAGCTCAAGATCTTCTGGTATGGCAAATACAGGCCTGACATTGGACATCGCAGGCATCATCTATGGCCTGGAGAAGAGGGATTGTTTGAGAGAGTCTATTGAAAACCTTCCATCTCCGTGTGGAGAAACACTCTTCAGTCGGGTTACAGTAAGGAAAGAGGAGTATGGGGGTAAATACAAGGTGATAAACTGTTAATGGGCCTGAAACCATGATTGCTCTCAGAGCTGTCGCTAGGAATTCTGGTACCTTTGAACTGATTTTGCTATGGGTCCCCTCAAAACCCCTCACATTCAGTGGGGGGTGGTTAGGCCCCCCAGAGAACATCGTTCTGGTCTGCTCTCAACCGCTGCGCTCTCAACCTCTCCTCCATCTCTTGGCCTGCGTCATCCAAAAATATGAATGGTTTTCATCAGCTTCCAGCACTATCACGCTCTAAAAATACATTTACTGTAGAAAAACAAATACTGATAACAATGATATATATGATATATGAGTCCCAACAACAGGCATCTTGAAACTGATCATACCTGAACAAACTCAGTCCTCAGTTCCCTAAAACTGCTTCAAGAGTAATGCAACCGTTACATAGCATTCTGAGCAGTTGTATCAGTTGATAGTTAGATCAATATAATGAAATGAATATACACTCAGTTCAGATGTAATGTATGAGCTGCATATTAAAATAGTAATACTTTGATGTTAAGTTCTGTTATTATGAACCGGTGATTTTAGTTTAATGAACAAAAGATCTTTGGCTCATATGTATTGTATCCAAGCATTTGGAAAAAGTGTTAAGTGTTTTGAAATATTTGCATTTTGATCTTCAGTTGTAAATGATGTGTCTAGAGCTTTGAAATATGACATGAAGGTTCTGTTATTAGTGCAAAAGTGATTGTAAAAAACTGTAATTGTGATTTCATAATATGCATATAAGAATCCAAATGGAAAAAAAAACTTTTGAAAAGATATCTTTCAGTTGGTCAAATAGCAAATAGTGGAGCTCTGCAGCCATCTAGTGGTAAAAGTCATATTTGTCTCCCAAACTCTGGAATAGCCTTCCTGATTACGTTCAGGGTTCAGACCAGGCCCGGCGTCAAGGGGGGGCTTGGGGGGGCTTAGCCCCCCCTAAGATGATCTCAAGCCCCCCTTGCGGTGATCTGAATGATAATTATGTGACTGAGCGTTCGTGCAGGGTTCGCCTAAACACTTTATTAATAAGATAACAATAAACGAAAACTGTCTGAACTGTTCTTGACTTTAGGCTATTAAACGTCTCACACACATGTGAGAGGAAAACCGGAAGACCGTGACACCCCAAGTACGCAATGCATGACTTGAATTGCCTACGGCAAGCAGCGAGGGGAAAATGCATTGCACACACACACATAGAACGAGCGCCAGCACATCCATAATTAATGCGTCATAACACAATCAAACATAAGGTCTGTTACAATTATTATTATGAGGCTACTTTTATTATCAAATCAATATTACAATTAATTAGCCCCACAATAATTTAATAGCGCATCACTACATAACCGACGTGCAGCAATGAAGATGTTATATTAGTCCTCATTTAAAAAACAACGTGTTTAACACAAAATAATTCTCTTTTTTTTCACCATGGGCCACAAGATAAATATTAAGAAAATAAATTAAGGTTAGGCCTATATACGTTATCAGAACATGTTGAGTAGATTCAGCTCTCGGTCAGTTTTTACTTTCACTTTCTATAGTGAATAATTGAATGGGATTTGATTACTTCTTCACCGACATAACTCTTGCTGAAAGTGCTCGCCTTCATAGTTTAAAACGCGAATATTTCAAATGTTGTGACGTGATGTTTATCCAAGATGGCGGCGCGTTCAGACGCAGCGGCTACTCCGGGTCCTAGAAACGGTGTTTTTATGTCTGTTAGTCTCGTCTCCTCGTCTTCAAACTGTCTGACTTTATCAAAAAATCAAAGGACAAACACCCGGAAACACATCTATGATCGCCAGAGCCTCCTGGATATCGGCAATGTGTACAAACATCAGCTTTCACCGGCGACTACTGAGAAGCTACAAGGCCTCGGTCTGCTGCTGAAGCCGGACCCCGAGACCGCGGCCTCGCCTACTGATGCCACCCGCACAAAACGGCGACGCCGGCGGTGTGAGAGGGGACAGAAGCGCGGCAAGCGTGGAGGTATTCGAGCTAGGCTAAGGGCTAACCCAACTAGACCAGCGATTCCATCACTAATGCTCTCAAACGTTCGCTCTCTGGAAAACAAACTGGACTTAATTCAACTCAGCCGGTCTACACAGCATGAGACAAGGGATTGTTGTGTGTTTGTTTTCACTGAAACATGGCTAAACGACAACATCCCGGACTCCGCCATTCAGCTTAACGGACTTTCCTGCTGCCGAGCGGACAGAGATTCATCACTGTCTGGTAAGACTCGCGGGGGCGGATTGTGTGTGTATATCAACAAAGAATGGTGTAACAATGCTGCGGTATTATCAAAACACTGTTCATCGCTGGTGGAGTTTATGGTTGTGAAATGTCGACCGTTCTATCTGCCGCGGGAGTTCACGGCCATTGTTATTGTCGCGGTGTACATTCCCCCGTGTGCAAATGCTAAGGACGCGCTTCGTGATCTGTACAGCGCCATCAGCGAACAACAAACAAATAACCCCGACGGCTTTTTCATCATAGCCGGCGACTTCAACCACGCTAACTTAAAGACAGTTTTACCAAAGCTCTACCAACATGTGAATTTTGCAACAAGGGGAAATAACACACTGGACTTTGTTTACACAACAGTGAAAAACGCATACAAAGCCGAACCCCGCCCCCATCTCGGATACTCGGACCACATCTCTGTTATGCTAACCCCAGCATACAGACCACTTCTCAAACTGGCCAAACCGGTTCAAAAGCAGATCACGGTATGGCCAGACAATGCTACCTCAGCACTGCAGGACTGCTTCCAGGACACAGACTGGAACATGTTTAAAGAGGCGGCCACCTATAATAACCATACAGACCTGCAGGAGTACACTGAAACTGTGACTGCTTACATCAAATACTGCATTGATGATGTGACAGTCACCAAGACCATCACCACACGTGCAAACCGGAAGCCATGGATGACAGCAGAGGTTCGTGGGCTGCTAAAAACCAGAGATGAAGCGTTCAGATCAGGAGATAAAGCAGCCCTCAAAACAGCAAGAGCCAATCTGTCCCGTGGCATCAAAAATGCAAAACAGTCATATGGCAATAAAATCAATAATCATTTCACAAACAGCAGAGATACACGGAGCCTGTGGCAAGCCATTCAGACCATCACTGACTACAAGCCCCCGCCACAGGCCTGTGATGACGACACATCCCTCCCAGATGTACTCAACCACTTTTATTCACGGTTTGAAATGCAGAACGACACACCTGCACAAAAACTTCCCACACCTCCCAACGACCAGGCACTCTGTCTGTCTCCAGCCGACGTAAGGAAGACCCTATCTAGGATTAACCCACGCAAGGCTGCGGGTCCTGACAATATACCTGGCCGCGCACTGAAAGACTGTGCTGCACAGCTGACAGATGTCCTAACAGATATCTTCAACACCTCGCTGAGCCAGGCAGTCATCCCCACATGTCTCAAATCCACAACGATCATACCGGTACCAAAAAAATCACCTGTGTCCTGTCTAAATGACTACCGTCCCATAGCACTGACTCCAATCATAATGAAGTGCTTTGAGAGGCTAGTCATGCACAGCATCAAAACCAGCCTCCCCAACACACTCGATCCGCTCCAGTTTGCATACCGCCCAAACCGCTCTACGGATGATGCAATTTCCTCCACCCTCCACCTGGCTCTTACCCATCTAGAAAATAAAGACTCCTATGTTAGAATGCTGTTCATCGACTTCAGCTCAGCATTCAACACAATAATCCCACAACAGCTCATCAATAAATTAAACCTGCTGGGCCTTAACAACTCCCTCTGTAATTGGATCCTGGACTTTCTAACTGGAAGACCTCAGTCAGTCCGTGTCGGCCACAACACCTCGAGCACTACCACACTGAGCACAGGTGCCCCACAGGGCTGTGTGCTCAGCCCGCTGCTCTTCACGCTGCTGACCCACGACTGCACTGCCAAGTTCAGCTCCAACCACATCATCAAGTTTGCCGATGACACATCAGTGGTAGGTCTCATCAGCAACAATGATGAAACGCACTACAGAGAGGAAGTGGCACAGCTGGCTGAATGGTGTGGCGCTAACAACCTGTCCCTCAATGTGGAGAAGACAAAGGAAGTTGTGATGGACTTCAGGAGAAACTCTGTTGACCACCCCCCACTGATCATCGACAGCTCGACTGTGGAGAGAGTCAGCAGCACTAAATTCCTGGGGGTGCACATCACAGAGGACCTCACCTGGACCACCAACACCAGGTCTGTCTCCAAGAAGGCACAACAGCGCCTGCACTTTCTCCGCCGGCTGAAAAGAGCAAGCCTCCCTCCACCCATCCTCACCACCTTCTACAGGGGTACCATTGAGAGCGTGCTGACCAGCTGCATCACTGTCTGGTACGGGAACTGCAGTGCAGCAGACCGCAAGACCCTCCAGCGGACAGTGAACACAGCTGCAAAAATCATTGGTGCCCCTCTCCCCTCCATCCTGGATATTTTCCTTACACGATGCTCCAGCAAAGCAAAAAGTATCGTGAAGGACCACACCCACCCCTCCCACAGTCTCTTCCAGCTCCTACCCTCAGGTAGACGGTACCAGAGTATCAGAGCCCGCTCCGCCAGACTGCTCAACAGCTTTTTCCCCCAGGCTGTGAGAGCCCTGAACTCACATCACACCGCCCCTCTCTGAAACCCCAAACAAACCCCTACATCCTGAAACATGGACTACCCCCCCCCCCCCCCCCACACACACGCACACACACACACACACACACCCTACCACATCACAGGAATTTTTTTTTATTTTTGTGCAATTTAAGTGTGCTACGCACAGGTGAGCGGGCCTGCACAAGCCACCTGTAGCAACACACTCGCCTCTACATGCACTAGACAGACTGATTGCAATATATAACTGTAATGTATGTATGTTTACTGGCTCATGCACCACAAATCACCTTACACTGTTCCCCAGTCAGCTGCTTGAATGTCTCTCTTTTTGCACATGTACAGTATTTGAAGTCGTCTGCACAGTTGCACAGTTTGTATTTTTTATTATTTTTTTTAGTTTATGTATAGGTAACCACTTTTATATTTAGCATATGTATAGTCAAAGCTGACAGTAGGTTAGTTGTTTATAGGTTTATACTGTTTTTGCTTCATGTTGTATGTCTGTATTTATGTAGCACCGTGGTCCTGTGAGGCACGACATCTCATCCCACTGTATGTCCACACATGTAGCGGAATGACAATAAAGCTCAACTTGACTTGACTTGACTTGACGTTTTTCTTTTTCAACAATTGCGCAGAATGATGGACAACGATCACATTTCACGCACGTCTTATTCCCCCCCCCCCAAGCCCCCCTAAGAATTGTAAAAGCCCCCCAAGTAGTTTGTCCTGGAGCCGGGACTGGGTTCAGACACACTCTCTCTATTTAAATCTAGATTAAAGACACATCTCTTTAGCCAAGCATTCATATAATGCATCCTGTAATTTAGTACTGCAGGTATATCTGATCAAACACACATTATTATGCTTTAGCTTGGGTTGAACTGATAATTTCATCCAGGGTTATTCCTGGATGGAACAACTGCTACGCTAATTGTCTTTATTTGTTTCTATGTTTCTGCCACGGGATTAACATCCCATAATTACACAAGCTTCAGTCTGGACACAACCCTTAAATTATCTGAGATGACCGAACACCTGAGAAGAAATGATGACAACCCCTCGGAGGACCTCAGAGGAAGCCAACCATCAGCGATTATACTGAATTAACCAAATTGTGCCATAAGTTAATTATATTGAGTTTCTACAATATAAATATATTTTAGAAACTTAATTTCCTGTGAAGTTGCTTTGCAACGATTGTATCGTAAAAAGCGCTATACAAATAATTGTAAATTTAACTGAATTAAAAATCATAATTTTTTACTTTTAAAACTGCATTTTCCAAAAGATGGGCACAAATCGTACACTAAACCATGTCAGATGATCCATGTTATCCCCATGAATGAAAGTTACAAATGTGGGTCTTTTATAAAGTGAATTTGACATAAAAAAGCTGTTTTTTTTATAAAATCCTATGTACAATTATTTATTTTCTTTCTACAAATTTACAAATATATCATAAATCCTCCAAAAACTGCACAAATGTGGAGTAAAAAACAATACACAGAGTGAAATTACATTTAAAAAAAATATTATTTTTGTTACAAATTTTGTTGCCTTGGGTCTCTAGAGACCCCAAAGACCATGACTGAGCCCCCCGAAACGAAGACGGCACAAGGTTTAAGAGAGCTGGAGAGTCTCCTAATCTAGTTATGATGACAGTCACGTGTTGAAACCACACACTCTCCAACATGGAAACAGTGTTTTAGCTTTGCATAATAGTGGACTTTGGATAAATGTGATTTCATAGGTGAACAAACAAGTTAATCCATTGATGTATTCATTTACTGCATTTAACAACTTCATTAAAACTCATTATTGTGTATAAAATCATTAACATCATTATTTAGGTTGCATCTGTAATCACGGGGTGAAAAGCAAATCTAAATGTTAATAAAACATAAAATGTAAACCTAAACCCTGACAGGGTGATCAGGATTAATAGGATATTAACAGGATATTTGACCATAGTTCATAACGAGCATTGATTTTAAACTACGCTTATCTGAAAGTAAAAAGCTAAAAAGTCAAGTTGCTATTTCAATTTAGCATAAAAAAACTGCTTCAATTCTGTTGCTTGAAATAATACTGTCTTAGGCAGTGTATTCACATGCATGTTAATATTTTATTTTGATATCATGAAAATGCATCTACACAGTACATTTAGACTTAAAACTTTTCAGTATGTACATTATTAGTGGATACTACTTGGAAAAAAATAAATACAGGGAATTAAAACTGGCCTTTTCATTTAATTGATCAAATAATGCAGACACACTATTGGTTGATTCAGTGATTGAGGGCGGCTATTTTGTCTTTGCATCACTGTAGTTCTAGTTCCACAACACTTCGGTGTGATCTCAGTCAGCACTTAAGAATCTGTCTTAGACTTAAGCTTTTATCTTCTTTACAAACAGCTTCTACACTTAGACTATACAAGTCCTAGATGACGTGTACCGTTACACCCCTACATGATGTATTCATTATTAGATGTATTCAGTGTTAAAGTGACATAGCTGTATAATTAATGTGTTGAAACAACAAAACAAAGAGAGATAAAATCATTGTTAGACCTGCCTGAAGAACTTAAAGAACCATTTTAATTTTGTATATTTGTTCTATTGTATGTATTTATTTGTGCCACTGGTTTGTTTATTTGTTCTTATTTTAATACCGACTTCACTTGTCTTTGATAATGTCTGATAAAGTTTGAACTTTGTATAAATTAAGCTAGTAGTTTTTTATGTATTATTAAATTGGGAATTGTAAATTGGGTATCTAAAATTGAGATTGCTTATTTAATATTTATCACTATCAATTATTATTTAGACACTGTTACCTGGGTCAAAACAATGAAAACAACAACAACTTGAAATAAATAAATTAATGTAATGTAATTATAATATAATATAATATAATATAATATAATATAATATAATATAATATAATATATAGACTGTACCCCCTTAATGCTGTGGCAATTTTTCCTCGTGCTATTAAAAATGGTATCGGATAACGATATTTTTTAACAGAATCGATGTTAGAAATTCCCGTATTGTGACAACAGTAATTTTTTGTCCAAATGGCTTTTTAGGGCACTTTATCTTATCTAGACACATTATCTTGAGAGAATCCTCTGTCACAGAGCAGCTGAAGACTAACTGTTTGTTTAATCAGAATTTCACCATCAGCAATGATCACAGCAGCAATACTGTACACCTGTCTGTCTGAAGCTCTTCTCCTGCCGGCTGGAGCTGGTGTTTGCATGCACGAGGCACGATGTTCTTCTGGGCAAACTGCCGTTCCTGAGGAGTGGGGTCATGTGACCTCCCCATATCCTCAAATAAATAAATAAATAAATAAGTAGTGATGTGTGGCGACCCATACTCAGAATTTGTGCTCTGCATTTAACCCATCCAAATGCACACTCACAGTAGTTAACACACACCCGGAGCAGTGGGCAGCCAACGCTGCGGCGCCCGGGGAGCAGTTGGGGGTTCGGTGCCTTGCTCAAGGGTCTAAACTCAGTCGTGGTATCGAAGGTGAAGTGACCGCTCGTTGTTCCCCCCACCGACAATTCCTGCCGGACCTAAGATTCAAACTCACAACCTCAGGTTACAAGTACGACGCTCTATCCATTAGGCCACGACTGCCCTCTCAACATCATCAACCAGAGAGTCACAACACAAGCAGATGGCATGATCTGTGAAAACATACACTCAAAAAAAATATGGTTCTTTAAAGGTTCTTTACATGCAGTAATGGTTTTATTTAGAACCATAGCATTCTGCAAAAAACTTTAATGCCGAAATGGTTCTGTCATAGTTTAGAGTTCAATTGAAGTTTATGAATAAGTTTATAGGGTAGCCCAAAGAGAAGGAAGATACAATAGTCCATACGTGAGGTATCTAGGGCATAAACAAGAATAGCAGTGGAATTTGGAGAGAGAAATGGACGAAGGCGACTGATGTTCAGTAAATGGAAATACGCAGACCGAGTAATATTGTTCACATACTTTTCAAAAGATAAAGTACTATCAAGGACGACACCCAGACTTTTAACCTGAGTAGATGAGGAGATTATAGATTTATCAACAGAAAGTTAAAAACTATTGGATGTTGACAAGTTAGATTTGGTACCAACAAGGAGAACTACTGTTTTGTCAGTATTTTGCTTAAGAAAGTTACATGAAAACCAGGATTTAATCTCTTCTAAGCAACCTAAAAGAGAGGAAGAAACAATGGTATAATTTGGCTTAGAAGACATATAAAGCTGAGTGTCATCAGCAAAGCAGTGAAAACTTATGCCATATTTCCAAAAAATGTAACCAAGGGGTAGTAGATAAATAATAAATAAAACAGGGCCCAAAACAGAGCCTTGAGGAACACCAGTTGTAACAGGTGAAACATATGATTTGAAATTGTTAAGATTAATAAATTGAGTGCGCCCAGAGAGATAGAATCTGAACCAACTAAGAGGGACGCCAGTAATACCTATGGAGAGTAGTCTATCTAGGAGAACTTGATGAGAGATTGTATCAAAAGCCAAGCTTAAATCGAGTAGAATAAGTATAGTTAAGAGTCCAGAGTCGGCTGACATCAGCAGATTATTAACAACTTTTACCATGGCCGTCTCTGTACTATGCAAAGGGTGGAAAATGGATAAAAAAATGATGATAGTGAACCTGAGATGCAACAACTTTTTCAAAAATTTTGAGATAAAAGGTGAATTGGAAATTGGGCGAAAGTTGGCAAAATTATTAGGGTCGGCTCCAGGTTTCTTAAGTCTTGGAGTAATTACAGCAACCTTAAAAGATGTAGGTACCACACCAGAGGTGAGAGACGAGTGTATAATATCAGTTACTATATCAGATAGAGAAGATAAACAAGCTTTGACCAGGTGAGTTGGGAGTGGATCTAACTGGCAAGTGGAAGACTTAGATAGTTTGATAAGACCTGCTATTTCATCAATAGTTGGAAGTTCAAAACGGTAAAATAGAGACAGAAGAGAATCGTGAGAAAATAAATACAACAGATCAGATGCCACATTGTTTTGAAAAGTTATTTGTTGATGAATATTTTAAATTTTAGTATTAAAAAAGGTCATTAATTTATTGCATAGATTACTAGAGTATAGATGAGAAGGAAGGGTATTAGGTAGATGTAGGATAATATTTACTGTATTAAACAAGGACCTTGTATTCCCTTCATCTATCCAAATTATTTTCAAATAGTAATTAGTAATCAGATTTTGCGGTTAAAAGAGCATTATTGTAAGATAGCATATGATCTGTGTACATATCTTTATGAACATTAAGTCCATTTTTAATGTATAAACATTCCAAGCGATGCCCCTTAATTTTGAGCTGTCTCAGTTCTGGTGTAAACCATGGTGCACAATGTATAAAATATACAGTCTGAGTTTTTAAATGTGCAAATGTATGAAGCACACTATGCAGTCCCTCATTATAATAGGAAACTAAGTCATCCAGAGTAGAGAAAACATTGTTCCTGAAGAAATTGTCCAGTCCATCAGAAAGATCAGATAAGTTGATGTTCTTGATATTACGAAATGAAATGGAATGACCCATATTCGTTTTTTCAACCATTAAGTTAGCACTGAATGATATTAATTTATGATCCGATATGGGCAGGTCTAAAGTACGACAGTTGCACGACAGTTAGCCCATTCATTTTCAAAACAGTGTACTCAAATGATTCATACAGAGGCAATTTCATAGGAATGCATCAAAAATGCATACGTGTTGATATAACATGACTATAAGTCTATTATATAACATGCGGTATTCAGATCTTTTTGACCCGCAAATGATGTTTGCTAAAATAAAAAATAAACAATCTTTTTCCAAATGGCATGAGACTTTGTACGGTGGGCAACACTTTCTAGATCTACAAATAAAAACTAAAATTGGAATTATATCTTGATTTTATGTTAGTGTGAATAAAAGTCACAATAATGGTCTTTGACCCTGCTTATAAAATGGACAAAATGTATCCTCAAAATCAGAAACAATCGCAAACAACGCAGAATACACATTGACAGAAATGAAGTGGCACACTTCCAACAGTGCAAAACACACACACACACACACACACACACACACACACACACACACACACACACACACACACACACACACACACACACACACACACACACACACACACACACACACACACACACACACACACACACACACACACACACACGGGAATACATATGTGAGACTAAAAAACTAGTCTCTTATAATTTGTCAAATAAAATAATCCAAAATGCAGAACCACCAGAAAAATAAATTGGTGACACTGACACATTGACAATATACACACATACGCACGCACGCACACACATTTGTAGAATTATATGAAAAACAGATGATTGAAATAAATGATAAACTCCAAAGACTCCAACTTTTCTCTTTGTAACATCTTGTTCAGGTTTGATTCTAATCATAACATTATTGAAAAACAGATTTTTTCAGAACTAAAAAATGCTAAACTTTGATAAAATGTCATTTGTATTGTTATACAGTTATTATCATTTTTTGCACTAATACCAGAACCTTCATGTAATTTTTCAAAACTCTAGACACAAAACTCAAAACAGTCATTATTTGTAACACAGGCAGTCCAATGTTCAAAACTTTGCATATTGCATTCATATATTGCATTTGCCGAAGTATTGGTTCAAAATACTAATTTATTATGAAATATCATAGGAACATTATTTTAGATCACCCTCACACAAGATACCCATAGTTTCACTGTTAATTTTTAGTACAATCATTAAATATAGTTGTTCAAAACATATAATACTGCTTTCATTGTGTTCTACACATTCATACATTATTGTAATAGACTAGAGATAAAAAGTACAGACACTGGATTCATTAATCAAAAATTTTAAATTATGGATGAAATAATCAACTCGCAACAGGTTTTAATTTTTTTTTACTTTATATAATAAAAAAAAGATACAACTAAAGTAGGCCTACAGAAAAATATCAACTAGAGTGTCCCTCACTGCACTTCTGTGTTTTTATCAACCCTGTCTTGTGTATTTGGCCACAGGTTCTCATCATCAGTTCTCATCATTACTCATAATGGATGTTTTCATTAGCTCAAGATCTTCTGGTATGGCAAATACAGGCCTGACATTGGACATCGCAGGCATCATCTATGGCCTGGAGAAGAGGGATTGTTTGAGAGAGTCTATTGAAAACCTTCCATCTCCGTGTGGAGAAACACTCTTCAGTCGGGTTACAGTAAGGAAAGAGGAGTATGGGGGTAAATACAAGGTGATAAACTGTGGATGGGCCTGAAACCATGATTGCTCTCAGAGCTGTCGCTAGGAATTCTGGGACCTTTGAACTGATTTTGCTATGGGTCCCCTCAAAACCCCTCACATTCAGTGGGGGGTGGTTAGGCCCCCCAGAGAACATCGTTCTGGTCTGCTCTCAACCGCTGCGCTCTCAACCTCTCCTCCATCTCTTGGCCTGCGTCATCCAAAAATATGAATGGTTTTCATCAGCTTCCAGCACTATCACGCTCTAAAAATACATTTACTGTAGAAAAACAAATACTGATAACAATGATATATATATATATGACACATGAGTCCCAACAACAGGCATCTTGAAACTGATCATACCTGAACAAACTCAGTCCTCAGTTCCCTAAAACTGCTTCAAGAGTAATGCAACCGTTACATAGCATTCTGAGCAGTTGTATCAGTTGATAGTTAGATCAATATAATGAAATGAATATACACTCAGTTCAGATGTAATGTATGAGCTGCATATTAAAATAGTAATACTTTGATGTTAAGTTCTGTTATTATGAACCGGTGATTTTAGTTTAATGAACAAAAGATCTTTGGCTCATATGTATTGTATCCAAGCATTTGGAAAAGGTGTTAAGTGTTTTGAAAAATTTGCATTTTGATCTTCAGTTGTAAATGATGTTTCTAGAGCTTTGAAAAATGACATGAAGGTTCTGTTATTAGTGCAAAAGTGATTGTAAAAAACTGTAATTGTGATTTCATAATATGCATATAAGAATCCAAATGGAAAAAAAAACTTTTGAAAAGATATCTTTCAGTTGGTCAAATAGCAAATAGTGGAGCTCTGCAGCCATCTAGTGGTAAAAGTCATATTTGTCTCCCAAACTCTGGAATAGCCTTCCTGATTACGTTCAGGGTTCAGACACACTCTCTCTATTTAAATCTAGATTAAAGACACATCTCTTTAGCCAAGCATTCATATAATGCATCCTGTAATTTAGTACTGCAGGTATATCTGATCAAACACACATTATTATGCTTTAGCTTGGGTTGAACTGATAATTTCATCCAGTGTTATTCCTGGATGGAACAACTGCTACGCTAATTGTCTTTATTTGTTTCTATGTTTCTGCCACGGGATTAACATCCCATAATTACACAAGCTTCAGTCTGGACACAACCCTTAAATTATCTGAGATGACCGAACACCTGAGAAGAAATGATGACAACCCCTCGGAGGACCTCAGAGGAAGCCAACCATCAGCGATTATACTGAATTAACCAAATTGTGCCATAAGTTAATTATATTGAGTTTCTACAATATAAATATATTTTAGAAACTTAATTTCCTGTGAAGTTGCTTTGCAACGATTGTATCGTAAAAAGCGCTATACAAATAATTGTGAATTTAACTGAATTAAAAATGATAATTTTTTACTTTTAAAACTGCATTTTCCAAAAGATGGGCAAAAATCGTACACTAAACCATGTCAGATGATCCATGTTATCCCCATGAATGAAAGTTACAAATGTGGGTCTTTTATAAAGTGAATTTGACATAAAAAGCTGTTTTTTTTTATAAAATCCTATGTACAATTATTTATTTTCTTTCTACAAATTTACAAATATATCATAAATCCTCCAAAAACTGCACAAATGTGGAGTAAAAAACAATACACAGAGTGAAATTACATTTAAAAAAAATATTATTTCTGTTACAAATTTTGTTGCCTTGGGTCTCTAGAGACCCCAAAGACCATGACTGAGCCCCCCGAAACGAAGACGGCACAGGTTTAAGAGAGCTGGAGAGTCTCCTAATCTAGTTATGATGACAGTCACGTGTTGAAACCACACACTCTCCAACATGGAAACAGTGTTTTAGCTTTGCATAATAGTGGACTTTGGATAAATGTGATTTCATAGGTGAACAAACAAGTTAATCCATTGATGTATTCATTTACTGCATTTAACAACTTCATTAAAACTCATTATTGTGTATAAAATCATTAACATCATTATTTAGGTTGCATCTGTAATCACGGGGTGAAAAGCAAATCTAAATGTTAATAAAACATAAAATGTAAACCTAAACCCTGACAGGGTGATCAGGATTAATAGGATATTAACAGGATATTTGACCATAGTTCATAACGAGCATTGATTTTAAACTACGCTTATCTGAAAGTAAAAAGCTAAAAAGTCAAGTTGCTATTTCAATTTAGCATAAAAAACTGCTTCAATTCTGTTGCTTGAAATAATACTGTCTTAGGCAGTGTATTCACATGCATGTTAATATTTTATTTTGATATCATGAAAATGCATCTACACAGTACATTTAGACTTAAAACTTTTCAGTATGTACATTATTAGTGGATACTACTTGGAAAAAAATAAATACAGGGAATTAAAACTGGCCTTTTCATTTAATTGATCAAATAATGCAGACACACTATTGGTTGATTCAGTGATTGAGGGCGGCTATTTTGTCTTTGCATCACTGTAGTTCTAGTTCCACAACACTTCGGTGTGATCTCAGTCAGCACTTAAGAATCTGTCTTAGACTTAAGCTTTTATCTTCTTTACAAACAGCTTCTACACTTAGACTATACAAGTCCTAGATGACGTGTACCGTTACACCCCTACATGATGTATTCATTATTAGATGTATTCAGTGTTAAAGTGACATAGCTGTATAATTAATGTGTTGAAACAACAAAACAAAGAGAGATAAAATCATTGTTAGACCTGCCTGAAGAACTTAAAGAACCATTTTATTTTTATATTTGTTCTATTGTATGTATTTATTTGTGCCACTGGTTTGTTTATTTGTTCTTATTTTAATACCGACTTCACTTGTCTTTGATAATGTCTGATAAAGTTTGAACTTTGTAAAATTAAGCAGAAGTTTTTTATGATTATTAAATTGGGAATTGTAAATTGGGTATCTAAAATATGCTTATTTAATATTTATCACTATCAATTATTATTTAGACACTGTTACCTGGGTCAAAAATGAAAACAACAACAACTTGAAATAAATAAATTAATGTAATGTAATTATATATAATATAATATAATATAATATATAGACTGTACCCCTTAAGCTGGGCAATTTTTCCTCGTGCTATTAAAAATGGTATCGATATTCTTAATATTTTTTATCAATAAAACAGGGCCCTTTTTAAACAGAGCCTTGACAGGAACACCAGAATTGTAACAGGTGAAACATGGTGTTTGCATGATTTGAAATTGTTATGTGTGGCGAAAGATTAATAAATTTCACAGAGTGTGCCCAGAGCAGTGGGCATAGAAAGGTCTGAACCCCCACCGACTTCCTGCCGGACCTAGATTCAAACTCACAACCTCAGGTTACAAGTACGACCTCTATCCATTAGGCCACGACTGCCCTCTCAACATATCCAGAGAGTACAACACAAGCAGACGGCATGATCTGTGAAAACATACACTCAAAAAAATATGGTTCTTTAAAGGTTCTTTACATGCAGTAATGGTTTTATTTAGAACCATAGCATCTAAAAAACTTTAATGGAAATGGTTCTGTCATAGTTTAGAGTTCTTGAAGTTTATGAATAAGTTTAGGGTAGCCCAAAGAGAAGGAAGATACAATAGTATCAGGTAAATAAACAAGAATAGCAGTGGAATTTGGAGAGAGAAATGGACAAGGCGACTGATGTTCAGTAATGGAAATACGAGACCGAGTAATATTGTTCAATACTTTTCAAAAGTAAAGTACTATCAAGGACGACACCCAGACTTTTAACCTGAGTAGATGAGGAGATTATAGATTTATCAACAGAGTTAAAAACTATTGGATGTTGACAAGTGATTTGGTACCAACAAGGAGAACTCTGTTTTGTCAGTATTTTGCTTAAGAAAGTTACATGAAAACAGGATTTAATCTCTTCTAACAACCTAAAAGAGAGGAAGAAACAATGGTATAATTTGGCTTAGAAGACATATAAAGCTGAGTGTCATCGCAAAGCAGTGAAAACTTATGCCATATTTCCAAAAAATGTACCAAGGGGTAGTAGATAAATAATCAAAAACAGGGTTGAGAAAATGGATAAAAAAAGATGATAGAATGAACCTGAGATGCATCTAGGAGAACTTGATGAGAGATTGTATCAAAAGCCAAGCTTAAATCGAGTAGAATAAGTATAGTTAAGAGTCAAGTCGGCTGAATCAGCAGATTATTAACAACTTTTACCATGGCCGTCTCTGTACTATGAAAGGGTGGAAAATGGATAAAAAAAAGAATTGAACCTGAATGCAACAACTTTTGGGGTGAATTGGAAATTGGGCGAAAGTTGGCAAAATTATTAGGGTCGGCTCCATGTTTCTTAAGTCTTGGAGTAATTACAGCAACCTTAAAAGATGTAGGTACCACACCAGAGGTGAGAGACGAGTGTATAATATCAGTTACTATATCAGATAGAGAAGATAAACAAGCTTTGACCAGGTGAGTTGGGAGTGGATCTAACTGGCAAGTGGAAGACTTAGATAGTTTGATAAGACCTGCTATTTCATCAATAGTTGGAAGTTCAAAACGGTAAAATAGAGACAGAAGAGAATCGTGAGAAAATAAATACAACAGATCAGATGCCACATTGTTTTGAAAAGTTATTTGTTGATGAATATTTTAAATTTTAGTATTAAAAAAGGTCATTAATTTATTGCATAGATTACTAGAGTATAGATGAGAAGGAAGGGTATTAGGTAGATGTAGGATAATATTTACTGTATTAAACAAGGACCTTGTATTCCCTTCATCTATCCAAATTATTTTCAAATAGTAATTAGTAATCAGATTTTGCGGTTAAAAGAGCATTATTGTAAGATAGCATATGATCTGTGTACATATCTTTATGAACATTAAGTCCATTTTTAATGTATAAACATTCCAAGCGATGCCCCTTAATTTTGAGCTGTCTCAGTTCTGGTGTAAACCATGGTGCACAATGTATAAAATATACAGTCTGAGTTTTTAAATGTGCAAATGTATGAAGCACACTATGCAGTCCCTCGTTATAATAGGAAACTAAGTCATCCAGAGTAGAGAAAACATTGTTCCTGAAGAAATTGTCCAGTCCATCAGAAAGATCAGATAAGTTGATGTTCTTGATATTACGAAATGAAATGGAATGACCCATATTCGTTTTTTCAACCATTAAGTTAGCACTGAATGATATTAATTTATGATCCGATATGGGCAGGTCTAAAGTACGACAGTTGCACGACAGTTAGCCCATTCATTTTCAAAACAGTGTACTCAAATGATTCATACAGAGGCAATTTCATAGGAATGCATCAAAAATGCATACGTGTTGATATAACATGACTATAAGTCTATTATATAACATGCGGTATTCAGATCTTTTTGACCCGCAAATGATGTTTGCTAAAATAAAAAATAAACAATCTTTTTCCAAATGGCATGAGACTTTGTACGGTGGGCAACACTTTCTAGATCTACAAATAAAAACTAAAATTGGAATTATATCTTGATTTTATGTTAGTGTGAATAAAAGTCACAATAATGGTCTTTGACCCTGCTTATAAAATGGACAAAATGTATCCTCAAAATCAGAAACAATCGCAAACAACGCAGAATACACATTGACAGAAATGAAGTGGCACACTTCCAACAGTGCAAAACACACACACACACACACACACACACACACACACACACACACACACACACACACACACACACACACACACACACACACACACACACACACACACACACACACACACACACACACACACACACACACACGGGAATACATATGTGAGACTAAAAAACTAGTCTCTTATAATTTGTCAAATAAAATAATACAAAATGTAGAACCACCAGAAAAATTAATTGGTGACACTGACACATTGACAATATACACACATACGCACGCACGCACACACATTTGTAGAATTATATGAAAAACAGATGATTGAAATAAATGATAAACTCCAAAGACTCCAACTTTTCTCTTTGTAACATCTTGTTCAGGTTTGATTCTAATCATAACATTATTGAAAAACAGATTTTTTCAGAACTAAAAAATGTTAAACTTTGATAAAACGTCATTTGTATTGTTATACAGTTATTATCATTTTTTGCACTAATACCAGAACCTTCATGTAATTTTTCAAAACTCTAGACACAAAACTCAAAACAGTCATTATTTGTAACACAGGCAGTCCAATGTTAAAACTTTGCATATTGCATTCATATATTGCATTTGCCGAAGCATTGGTTCAAAATACTAATTTATTATGAAATATCATAGGAACATTATTTTAGATCACCCTCACACAAGATACCCATAGTTTCACTGTTAATTTTTAGTACAATCATTAAATATAGTTGTTCAAAACATATAATACTGCTTTCATTATGTTCTACACATTCATACATTATTGTAATAGACTAGAGATAAAAAGTACAGACACTGGATTCATTAATCAAAAATTTTAAATTATGGATGAAATAATCAACTCGCAACAGGTTTAAAAAAAAAATTACTTTATATAATAAAAAAAAGATACAACTAAAGTAGGCCTACAGAAAAATATCAACTAGAGTGTCCCTCACTGCACTTCTGTGTTTTTATCAACCCTGTCTTGTGTATTTGGCCACAGGTTCTCATCATCAGTTCTCATCATTACTCATAATGGATGTTTTCATTAGCTCAAGATCTTCTGGTATGGCAAATACAGGCCTGACATTGGATATCGCAGGCATCATCTATGGCCTGGAGAAGAGGGATTGTTTGAGAGAGTCTATTGAAAACCTTCCATCTCCGTGTGGAGAAACACTCTTCAGTCGGGTTACAGTAAGGAAAGAGGAGTATGGGGGTAAATACAAGGTGATAAACTGTGGATGGGCCTGAAACCATGATTGCTCTCAGAGCTGTCGCTAGGAATTCTGGGACCTTTGAACTGATTTTGCTATGGGTCCCCTCAAAACCCCTCACATTCAGTGGGGGGTGGTTAGGCCCCCCAGAGAACATTGTTCTGGTCTGCTCTCAACCGCTGCGCTCTCAACCTCTCCTCCATCTCTTGGCCTGCGTCATCCAAAAATATGAATGGTTTTCATCAGCTTCCAGCACTATCACGCTCTAAAAATACATTTACTGTAGAAAAACAAATACTGATAACAATGATATATATATATATATGATATATGAGTCCCAACAACAGGCATCTTGAAACTGATCATACCTGAACAAACTCAGTCCTCAGTTCCCTAAAACTGCTTCAAGAGTAATGCAACCGTTACATAGCATTCTGAGCAGTTGTATCAGTTGATAGTTAGATCAATATAATGAAATGAATATACACTCAGTTCAGATGTAATGTATGAGCTGCATATTAAAATAGTAATACTTTGATGTTAAGTTCTGTTATTATGAACCGGTGATTTTAGTTTAATGAACAAAAGATCTTTGGCTCATATGTATTGTATCCAAGCATTTGGAAAAGGTGTTAAGTGTTTTGAAAAATTTGCATTTTGATCTTCAGTTGTAAATGATGTGTCTAGAGCTTTGAAAAATGACATGAAGGTTCTGTTATTAGTGCAAAAGTGATTGTAAAAAACTGTAATTGTGATTTCATAATTTGCATATAAGAATCCAAATGGAAAAAAAAAACTTTTGAAAAGATATCTTTCAGTTGGTCAAATAGCAAATAGTGGAGCTCTGCAGCCATCTATTGGTAAAAGTCATATTTGTCTCCCACACTCTGGAATAGCCTTCCTGATTACGTTCAGGGTTCAGACACACTCTCTCTATTTAAATCTAGATTAAAGACACATCTCTTTAGCCAAGCATTCATATAATGCATCCTGTAATTTAGTACTGCAGGTATATCTGATCAAACACACATTATTATGCTTTAGCTTGGGTTGAACTGATAATTTCATCCAGGGTTATTCCTGGATGGAACAACTGCTACGCCAATTGTCTTTATTTGTTTCTATGTTTCTGCCACGGGATTAACATCCCATAATTACACAAGCTTCAGTCTGGACACAATCCTTAAATTATCTGAGATGACCGAACACCTGAGAAGAAATGATGACAACCCCTCGGAGGACCTCAGAGGAAGCCAACCATCAGCGATTATACTGAATTAACCAAATTGTGCCATAAGTTAATTATATTGAGTTTCTACAATATAAATATATTTTAGAAACTTAATTTCCTGTGAAGTTGCTTTGCAACGATTGTATCGTAAAAAGCGCTATACAAATAATTGTGAATTTAACTGAATTAAAAAGGATAATTTTTTACTTTTAAAACTGCATTTTCCAAAAGATGGGCAAAAATCGTACACTAAACCATGTCAGATGATCCATGTTATCCCCATGAATGAAAGTTACAAATGTGGGTCTTTTATAAAGTGAATTTGACATAAAAGCTGTTTTTTTTTTATAAAATCCTATGTACAATTATTTATTTTCTTTCTACAAATTTACAAATATATCATAAATCCTCCAAAAACTGCACAAATGTGGAGTAAAAACAATACACAGAGTGAAATTACATTTAAAAAAAATATTATTTTGTTACAAATTTTGTTGCCTTGGGTCTCTAGAGACCCCAAAGACCATGACTGAGCCCCCCGAAACGAAGACGGCACAAGGTTTAAGAGAGCTGGAGAGTCTCCTAATCTAGTTATGATGACAGTCACGTGTTGAAACCACACACTCTCCAACATGGAAACAGTGTTTTAGCTTTGCATAATAGTGGACTTTGGATAAATGTGATTTCATAGGTGAACAAACAAGTTAATCCATTGATGTATTCATTTACTGCATTTAACAACTTCATTAAAACTCATTATTGTGTATAAAATCATTAACATCATTATTTAGGTTGCATCTGTAATCACGGGGTGAAAAGCAAATCTAAATGTTAATAAAACATAAAATGTAAACCTAAACCCTGACAGGGTGATCAGGATTAATAGGATATTAACAGGATATTTGACCATAGTTCATAACGAGCATTGATTTTAAACTACGCTTATCTGAAAGTAAAAAGCTAAAAAGTCAAGTTGCTATTTCAATTTAGCATAAAAAACTGCTTCAATTCTGTTGCTTGAAATAATACTGTCTTAGGCAGTGTATTCACATGCATGTTAATATTTTATTTTGATATCATGAAAATGCATCTACACAGTACATTTAGACTTAAAACGTTTTCAGTATGTACATTATTAGTGGATACTACTTGGAAAAAAATAAATACAGGGAATTAAAACTGGCCTTTTCATTTAATTGATCAAATAATGCAGACACACTATTGGTTGATTCAGTGATTGAGGGCGGCTATTTTGTCTTTGCATCACTGTAGTTCTAGTTCCACAACACTTCGGTGTGATCTCAGTCAGCACTTAAGAATCTGTCTTAGACTTAAGCTTTTATCTTCTTTACAAACAGCTTCTACACTTAGACTATACAAGTCCTAGATGACGTGTACCGTTACACCCCTACATGATGTATTCATTATTAGATGTATTCAGTGTTAAAGTGACATAGCTGTATAATTAATGTGTTGAAACAACAAAACAAAGAGAGATAAAATCATTGTTAGACCTGCCTGAAGAACTTAAAGAACCATTTTATTTTTTTATATTTGTTCTATTGTATGTATTTATTTGTGCCACTGGTTTGTTTATTTGTTCTTATTTTAATACCGACTTCACTTGTCTTTGATAATGTCTGATAAAGTTTGAACTTTGTATAAATTAAGCTAGTAGTTTTTTATGTATTATTAAATTGGGAATTGTAAATTGGGTATCTAAAATTGAGATTGCTTATTTAATATTTATCACTATCAATTATTATTTAGACACTGTTACCTGGGTCAAACAATGAAAACAACAACAACTTGAAATAAATAAATTAATGTAATGTAATGTAATTATAATATAATATAATATAATAATATAATATATAGACTGTACCCCTTAATGCTGTGGCAATTTTTCCTCGTGCTATTAAAAATGGTATCGGATATTTTTTAACAGAATCGATGTTAGAAATTCCCGTATTGTGACAACAGTAATTTTTTGTCCAAATGGCTTTTTAGGGCACTTTATCTTATCTAGACACATTATCTTGAGAGAATCCTCTGTCACAGAGCAGCTGAAGACTAACTGTTTGTTTAATCAGAATTTCACCATCAGCAATGATCACAGCAGCAATACTGTACACCTGTCTGTCTGAAGCTCTTCTCCTGCCGGCTGGAGCTGGTGTTTGCATGCACGAGGCACGATGTTCTTCTGGGCAAACTGCCGTTCCTGAGGAGTGGGGTCATGTGACCTCCCCATATCCTCAAATAAATAAATAAATAAGTAGTGATGTGTGGCGACCCATACTCAGAATTTGTGCTCTGCATTTAACCCATCCAAATGCACACTCACAGTAGTTAACACACACCCGGAGCAGTGGGCAGCCAACGCTGCGGCGCCCGGGGAGCAGTTGGGGGTTCGGTGCCTTGCTCAAGGGTCTAAACTCAGTCGTGGTATCGAAGGTGAAGTGACCGCTCGTTGTTCACGACCCCCACCGACAATTCCTGCCGGACCTAAGATTCAAACTCACAACCTCAGGTTACAAGTACGACGCTCTATCCATTAGGCCACGACTGCCTTCTCAACATCATCAACCAGAGAGTCACAACACAAGCAGACGGCATGATCTGTGAAAACATACACTCAAAAAAATATGGTTCTTTAAAGGTTCTTTACATGCAGTAATGGTTTTATTTAGAACCATAGCATTCTGAAAAAAACTTTAATGCCGAAATGGTTCTGTCATAGTTTAGAGTTCAATTGAAGTTTATGAATAAGTTTATAGGGTAGCCCAAAGAGAAGGAAGATACAATTGTGCATGCATGAGGTATCTAGGGCATAAACAAGAATAGCAGTGGAATTTGGAGAGAGAAATGGACAAAGGCGACTGATGTTCAGTAAATGGAAATACGCAGACCGAGTAATATTGTTCACATACTTTTCAAAAGATAAAGTACTATCAAGGACGACACCCAGACTTTTAACCTGAGTAGATGAGGAGATTATAGATTTATCAACAGAAAGTTAAAAACTATTGGATGTTGACAAGTTAGATTTGGTACCAACAAGGAGAACTACTGTTTTGTCAGTATTTTGCTTAAGAAAGTTACATGAAAACCAGGATTTAATCTCTTCTAAGCAACCTAAAAGAGAGGAAGAAACAATGGTATAATTTGGCTTAGAAGACATATAAAGCTGAGTGTCATCAGCAAAGCAGTGAAAACTTATGCCATATTTCCAAAAAATGTAACCAAGGGGTAGTAGATAAATAATCAATAAAACAGGGCCCAAAACAGAGCCTTGAGGAACACCAGTTGTAACAGGTGAAACATATGATTTGAAATTGTTAAGATTAATAAATTGAGTGCGCCCAGAGAGATAGAATCTGAACCAACTAAGAGGGACGCCAGTAATACC
This sequence comes from Ptychobarbus kaznakovi, assembly GCA_027422405.1. NCBI lineage: Eukaryota > Metazoa > Chordata > Actinopteri > Cypriniformes > Cyprinidae > Ptychobarbus > Ptychobarbus kaznakovi. The sequence goes on along the minus strand of CM049814.1, from coordinate 14,580,611 downwards.
TATGGAGAGTAGTCTATCTAGGAGAACTTGATGAGAGATAGTGTCAAAAGCCAAGCTTAAATCGAGTAGAATAAGTATAGTTAAGAGTCCAGAGTCGGCTGACATCAGCAGATTATTAACAACTTTTACCATGGCCGTCTCTGTACTATGCAAAGGGTGGAAAATGGATAAAAAAAGATGATAGTGAACCTGAGATGCAACAACTTTTTCAAAAATTTTGAGATAAAAGTTGAATTGGAAATTGGGCGAAAGTTGGCAAAATTATTAGGGTTGGCTCCAGGTTTCTTAAGTCTTGGAGTAATTACAGCAACCTTAAAAGATGTAGGTACCACACCAGAGGTGAGAGACGAGTGTATAATATCAGTTACTATATCAGATAGAGAAGATAAACAAGCTTTGACCAGGTGAGTTGGGAGTGGATCTAACTGGCAAGTGGAAGACTTAGATAGTTTGATAAGACCTGCTATTTCATCAATAGTTGGAAGTTCAAAACGGTAAAATAGAGACAGAAGAGAATCGTGAGAAAATAAATACAACAGATCAGATGCCACATTGTTTTGAAAAGTTATTTGTTGATGAATATTTTAAATTTTAGTATTAAAAAAGGTCATTCATTTATTGCATAGATTACTAGAGTATAGATGAGAAGGAAGGGTATTAGGTAGATGTAGGATAATATTTACTGTATTAAACAAGGACCTTGTATTCCCTTTATCTATCCAAATTATTTTCAAATAGTAATTAGTAATCAGATTTTGCGGTTAAAAGAGCATTATTGTAAGATAGCATATGATCTGTGTACATATCTTTATGAACATTAAGTCCATTTTTTATGTATAAACATTCCAAGCGATGCCCCTTAATTTTGAGCTGTCTCAGTTCTGGTGTAAACCATGGTGCACAATGTATAAAATATACAGTCTGAGTTTTTAAATGTGCAAATGTATGAAGCACACTATGCAGTCCCTCGTTATAATAGGAAACTAAGTCATCCAGAGTAGAGAAAACATTGTTCCTGAATAAATTGTCCAGTCCATCAGAAAGATCAGATAAGTTGATGTTCTTGATATTACGAAATGAAATGGAATGACCCATATTCGTTTTTTCAACCATTAAGTTAGCACTGAATGATATTAATTTATGATCCGATATGGGCAGGTCTAAAGTACGACAGTTGCACGACAGTTAGCCCATTCATTTTCAAAACAGTGTACTCAAATGATTCATACAGAGGCAATTTCATAGGAATGCATCAAAAATGCATACGTGTTGATATAACATGACTATAAGTCTATTATATAACATGCGGTATTCAGATCTTTTTGACCCGCAAATGATGTTTGCTAAAATACAAAATAAACAATCTTTTTCCAAATGGCATGAGACTTTGTACGGTGGGCAACACTTTCTAGATCTACAAATAAAAACTAAAATTGGAATTATATCTTGATTTTATGTTAGTGTGAATAAAAGTCACAATAATGGTCTTTGACCCTGCTTATAAAATGGACAAAATGTATCCTCAAAATCAGAAACAATCGCAAAAACGCAGAATACACATTGACAGAAATGAAGTGGCACACTTCCAACAGTGCAAAACACACACACACACACACACACACACACACACACACACACACACACACACACACACACACACACACACACACACACACACACACACACACACACACACACACACACACACACACACACACACACACACACACACACAGGAATACATATGTGAGACTAAAAAACTAGTCTCTTATAATTTGTCAAATAAAATAATCCAAAATGCAGAACCACCAGAAAAATAAATTGGTGACACTGACACATTGACAATATACACACATACGCACGCACGCACACACATTTGTAGAATTATATGAAAAACAGATGATTGAAATAAATTATAAACTCCAAAGACTCCAACTTTTCTCTTTGTAACATCTTGTTCAGGTTTGATTCTAATCATAACATTATTGAAAAACAGATTTTTTCAGAACTAAAAAATGCTAAACTTTGATAAAATGTCATTTGTATTGTTATACAGTTATTATCATTTTTTGCACTAATACCAGAACCTTCATGTAATTTTTCAAAACTCTAGACACAAAACTCAAAACAGTCATTATTTGTAACACAGGCAGTCCAGTGTTAAAACTTTGCATATTGCATTCATATATTGCATTTGCCGAAGTATTGGTTCAAAATACTAATTTATTATGAAATATCATAGGAACATTATTTTAGATCACCCTCACACAAGATACCCATAGTTTCACTGTTAATTTTTAGTACAATCATTAAATATAGTTGTTCAAAACATATAATACTGCTTTCATTATGTTCTACACATTCATACATTATTGTAATAGACTAGAGATAAAAAGTACAGACACTGGATTCATTAATCAAAAATTTTAAATTATGGATGAAATAATCAACTCGCAACAGGTTTTAATTTTTTTTTACTTTATATAATAAAAAAAAGATACAACTAAAGTAGGCCTACAGAAAAATATCAACTAGAGTGTCCCTCACTGCACTTCTGTGTTTTTATCAACCCTGTCTTGTGTATTTGGCCACAGGTTCTCATCATCAGTTCTCATCATTACTCATAATGGATGTTTTCATTAGCTCAAGATCTTCTGGTATGGCAAATACAGGCCTGACATTGGACATCGCAGGCGTCATCTATGGCCTGGAGAAGAGGGATTGTTTGAGAGAGTCTATTGAAAACCTTCCATCTCCATGTGGAGAAACACTCTTCAGTCGGGTTACAGTAAGGAAAGAGGAGTATGGGGGTAAATACAAGGTGATAAACTGTGGATGGGCCTGAAACCATGATTGCTCTCAGAGCTGTCGCTAGGAATTCTGGGACCTTTGAACTGATTTTGCTATGGGTCCCCTCAAAACCCCTCACATTCAGTGGGGGTGGTTAGGCCCCCCAGAGAACATCGTTCTGGTCTGCTCTCAACCGCTGCGCTCTCAACCTCTCCTCCATCTCTTGGCCTGCGTCATCCAAAAATATGAATGGTTTTCATCAGCTTCCAGCACTATCACGCTCTAAAAATACATTTACTGTAGAAAAACAAATACTGATAACAATGATATATATATATATGATATATGAGTCCCAACAACAGGCATCTTGAAACTGATCATACCTGAACAAACTCAGTCCTCAGTTCCCTAAAACTGCTTCAAGAGTAATGCAACCGTTACATAGCATTCTGAGCAGTTGTATCAGTTGATAGTTAGATCAATATAATGAAATGAATATACACTCAGTTCAGATGTAATGTATGAGCTGCATATTAAAATAGTAATACTTTGATGTTAAGTTCTGTTATTATGAACCGGTGATTTTAGTTTAATGAACAAAAGATCTTTGGCTCATATGTATTGTATCCAAGCATTTGGAAAAGGTGTTAAGTGTTTTGAAAAATTTGCATTTTGATCTTCAGTTGTAAATGATGTGTCTAGAGCTTTGAAAAATGACATGAAGGTTCTGTTATTAGTGCAAAAGTGATTGTAAAAAACTGTAATTGTGATTTCATAATATGCATATAAGAATCCAAATGGAAAAAAAAACTTTTGAAAAGATATCTTTCAGTTGGTCAAATAGCAAATAGTGGAGCTCTGCAGCCATCTAGTGGTAAAAGTCATATTTGTCTCCCAAACTCTGGAATAGCCTTCCTGATTACGTTCAGGGTTCAGACACACTCTCTCTATTTAAATCTAGATTAAAGACACATCTCTTTAGCCAAGCATTCATATAATGCATCCTGTAATTTAGTACTGCAGGTATATCTGATCAAACACACATTATTATGCTTTAGCTTGGGTTGAACTGATAATTTCATCCAGGGTTATTCCTGGATGGAACAACTGCTACGCCAATTGTCTTTATTTGTTTCTATGTTTCTGCCACGGGATTAACATCCCATAATTACACAAGCTTCAGTCTGGACACAACCCTTAAATTATCTGAGATGACCGAACACCTGAGAAGAAATGATGACAACCCCTCGGAGGACCTCAGAGGAAGCCAACCATCAGCGATTATACTGAATTAACCAAATTGTGCCATAAGTTAATTATATTGAGTTTCTACAATATAAATATATTTTAGAAACTTAATTTCCTGTGAAGTTGCTTTGCAACGATTGTATCGTAAAAAGCGCTATACAAATAATTGTGAATTGAACTGAATTAAAAATGATAATTTTTTACTTTTAAAACTGCATTTTCCAAAAGATGGGCAAAAATCGTACACTAAACCATGTCAGATGATCCATGTTATCCCCATGAATGAAAGTTACAAATGTGGGTCTTTTATAAAGTGAATTTGACATAAAAAGCTGTTTTTTTTTTATAAAATCCTATGTACAATTATTTATTTTCTTTCTACAAATTTACAAATATATCATAAATCCTCCAAAAACTGCACACATGTGGAGTAAAAACAATAAACAGAGTGAAATTACATTTAAAAAAATATAATTTTTGTTACAAATTTTGTTGCCTTGGGTCTCTAGAGAACCCAAAGACCATGACTGAGCCCCCCGAAACGAAGACGGCACAAGGTTTAAGAGAGCTGGAGAGTCTCCTAATCTAGTTATGATGACAGTCACGTGTTGAAACCACACACTCTCCAACATGGAAACAGTGTTTTAGCTTTGCATAATAGTGGACTTTGGATAAATGTGATTTCATAGGTGAACAAACAAGTTAATCCATTGATGTATTCATTTACTGCATTTAACAACTTCATTAAAACTCATTATTGTGTATAAAATCATTAACATCATTATTTAGGTTGCATCTGTAATCACGGGGTGAAAAGCAAATCTAAATGTTAATAAAACATAAAATGTAAACCTAAACCCTGACAGGGTGATCAGGATTAATAGGATATTAACAGGATATTTGACCATAGTTCATAACGAGCATTGATTTTAAACTACGCTTATCTGAAAGTAAAAAGCTAAAAAGTCAAGTTGCTATTTCAATTTAGCATAAAAAAACTGCTTCAATTCTGTTGCTTGAAATAATACTGTCTTAGGCAGTGTATTCACATGCATGTTAATATTTTATTTTGATATCATGAAAATGCATCTACACAGTACATTTAGACTTAAAACTTTTCAGTATGTACATTATTAGTGGATACTACTTGGAAAAAAAATAAATACAGGGAATTAAAACTGGCCTTTTCATTTAATTGATCAAATAATGCAGACACACTATTGGTTGATTCAGTGATTGAGGGCGGCTATTTTGTCTTTGCATCACTGTAGTTCTAGTTCCACAACACTTCGGTGTGATCTCAGTCAGCACTTAAGAATCTGTTTTAGACTTAAGCTTTTATCTTCTTTACAAACAGCTTCTACACTTAGACTATACAAGTCCTAGATGACGTGTACCGTTACACCCCTACATGATGTATTCATTATTAGATGTATTCAGTGTTAAAGTGACATAGCTGTATAATTAATGTGTTGAAACAACAAAACAAAGATAGATAAAATCATTGTTAGACCTGCCTGAAGAACTTAAAGAACCATTTTATTTTTTTATATTTGTTCTATTGTATGTATTTATTTGTGCCACTGGTTTGTTTATTTGTTCTTATTTTAATACCGACTTCACTTGTCTTTGATAATGTCTGATAAAGTTTGAACTTTGTATAAATTAAGCTAGTAGTTTTTTATGTATTATTAAATTGGGAATTGTAAATTGGGTATCTAAAATTGAGATTGCTTATTTAATATTTATCACTATCAATTATTATTTAGACACTGTTACCTGGGTCAAACAATGAAAACAACAACAACTTGAAATAAATAAATTAATGTAATGTAATTATAATATAATATAATATAATATAATATAATATATAGACTGTACCCCCTTAATGCTGTGGCAATTTTTCCTCGTGCTATTAAAAATGGTATCGGATATTTTTTAACAGAATCGATGTTAGAAATTCCCGTATTGTGACAACAGTAATTTTTTGTCCAAATGGCTTTTTAGGGCACTTTATCTTATCTAGACACATTATCTTGAGATAATCCTCTGTCACAGAGCAGCTGAAGACTAACTGTTTGTTTAATCAGAATTTCACCATCAGCAATGATCACAGCAGCAATACTGTACACCTGTCTGTCTGAAGCTCTTCTCCTGCCGGCTGGAGCTGGTGTTTGCATGCACAAGGCACGATGTTCTTCTGGGCAAACTGCCGTTCCTGAGGAGTGGGGTCATGTGACCTCCCCATATCCTCAAATAAATAAATAAATAAGTAGTGATGTGTGGCGACCCATACTCAGAATTTGTGCTCTGCATTTAACCCATCCAAATGCACACTCACAGTAGTTAACACACACCCGGAGCAGTGGGCAGCCAACGCTGCGGCGCCCGGGGAGCAGTTGGGGGTTCGGTGCCTTGCTCAAGGGTCTAAACTCAGTCGTGGTATCGAAGGTGAAGTGACCGCTCGTTGTTCACGATCCCCACCGACAATTCCTGCCGGACCTAAGATTCAAACTCACAACCTCAGGTTACAAGTACGACGCTCTATCCATTAGGCCACGACTGCCCTCTCAACATCATCAACCAGAGAGTCACAACACAAGCAGACGGCATGATCTGTGAAAACATACACTCAAAAAAAATATGGTTCTTTAAAGGTTCTTTACATGCAGTAATGGTTTTATTTAGAACCATAGCATTCTGAAAAAAACTTTAATGCCGAAATGGTTCTGTCATAGTTTAGAGTTCAATTGAAGTTTATGAATAAGTTTATAGGGTAGCCCAAAGAGAAGGAAGATACAATAGTCCATGCGTGAGGTATCTAGGGCATAAACAAGAATAGCAGTGGAATTTGGAGAGAGAAATGGACAAAGGCGACTGATGTTCAGTAAATGGAAATACGCAGACCGAGTAATATTGTTCACATACTTTTCAAAAGATAAAGTACTATCAAGGACGACACCCAGACTTTTAACCTGAGTAGATGAGGAGATTATAGATTTATCAACAGAAAGTTAAAAAACTATTGGATGTTGACAAGTTAGATTTGGTACCAACAAGGAGAACTACTGTTTTGTCAGTATTTTGCTTAAGAAAGTTACATGAAAACCAGGATTTAATCTCTTCTAAGCAACCTAAAAGAGAGGAAGAAACAATGGTATAATTTGGCTTAGAAGACATATAAAGCTGAGTGTCATCAGCAAAGCAGTGAAAACTTATGCCATATTTCCAAAAAATGTAACCAAGGGGTAGTAGATAAATAATCAATAAAACAGGGCCCAAAACAGAGCCTTGAGGAACACCAGTTGTAACAGGTGAAACATATGATTTGAAATTGTTAAGATTAATAAATTGAGTGCGCCCAGAGAGATAGAATCTGAACCAACTAAGAGGGACGCCAGTAATACCTATGGAGAGTAGTCTATCTAGGAGAACTTGATGAGAGATTGTATCAAAAGCCAAGCTTAAATCGAGTAGAATAAGTATAGTTAAGAGTCCAGAGTCGGCTGACATCAGCAGATTATTAACAACTTTTACCATGGCCGTCTCTGTACTATGCAAAGGGTGGAAAATGGATAAAAAAAAGATGATAGTGAACCTGAGATGCAACAACTTTTTCAAAAATTTTGAGATAAAAGGTGAATTGGAAATTGGGCGAAAGTTGGCAAAATTATTATGGTCGGCTCCAGGTTTCTTAAGTCTTGGAGTAATTACAGCAACCTTAAAAGATGTAGGTACCACACCAGAGGTGAGAGACGAGTGTATAATATCAGTTACTATATCAGATAGAGAAGATAAACAAGCTTTGACCAGGTGAGTTGGGAGTGGATCTAACTGGCAAGTGGAAGACTTAGATAGTTTGATAAGACCTGCTATTTCATTTTAATAATAATATATTAAAAATAATTTTAAAAAGTCATTTGTATTGTTATACAGTTATTATCATTTTTTGCACTAATACCAGAACCTTCATGTAATTTTTAAAAACTCTAGACACAAAACTCAAAACAGTCATTATTTGTAACACAGGCAGTCCAATGTTCAAAACTTTGCATATTGCATTCATATATTGCATTTGCCGAAGCATTGGTTCAAAATACTAATTTATTATGAAATATCATAGGAACATTATTTTAGATCACCCTCACACAAGATACCCATAGTTTCACTGTTAATTTTTAGTACAATCATTAAATATAGTTGTTCAAAACATATAATACTGCTTTCATTATGTTCTACACATTCATACATTATTGTAATAGACTAGGTTCAAGGTTCAAGGTTCTTTATTATTTGTCACATACACAATCATACGGGGTATAATCAGTAGTGAAATGTAGGTCAAACAGGTCCGCTCAATGGAAAGTGCAAAAAAAAAAAAATAATAATAATAATAATAAAATAGAAAATAAAATAAAAATAACATAAGCAATAAAACAATGAAACATAACACAAGATAATATATATATAAATATAGGTGAGAATGAAAAAGGGAGCAAATAGTAAAATAAAATGAGTAAGATGTGCAATGAGATAAAATGTGCAATACAGTATACTGTGGATTAATAATATTAATAAAGAAAAAATAATAAAAAAAAAACACGGATGTGCAAGAGAATGTGCAAATAGGTTGTACCGGGTATGTACACATAGCAGCAGTGTGGATGATGGAGAATAATGGATGTGTTTACAGTTTATAAAATTGAGTCCTATGGATGTAATGATGTTATGAGACTGAGTTTAGGAGCCTGATGGCCTGAGGGAAGAAACTCCTCCTCAGTCTTTCAGTTTTTGCCATTGTGCTCCTGAAGCGCTTGCCAGATGGCAGTAAACAGAAATGATGGTTACCGGGGTGGGTTGAGTCCTTGATTATTTTAGCAGCTCTGCTTTTGCAGCGTTTGAGGTAGATGACCTGCAGAGAGGGGAGAGCAGACCCTGAGATGCGCTCAGCTAAGCGCACGACTCTCTGTAGAGCTTTGCAGTCCTGGTTTGTGGCATTATTATACCACACTGAGATGCACTGAGTCAGAACACTTTCTATGGCGCCTGAATAGAAAGTTTTCAGGATAGCTGGTGAGACCCTGAATTTTCTCAGCTGTCGCAGATGGTACAGTCTTTGCCTGGCTTTCTTGATCTGTGTTTGGATGTGTGCAGTCCAAGTCAGGTCCTCTGAGATGTTTACACCGAGGTACTTGAAGCTGCTCACCCTCTCCACAGGGGTCCCACTGATCATAAGAGGAGTGTAGGGCTGCTGCTGTTTCTTCCTGAAGTCTACAATCAGCTCTTTGGTTTTGCTCACGTTCAGAGAGAGACAGTTGTCCTGGCACCATGATGTGAGTCTCTCCACCTCCTGCAAGTATGCGGCCTCATCATTGTTGGAATAGAGGCCCAGCACCACAGTATCATCAGCAAATTTGACAATAGAAGTGGAGCTGTGTGAGGACACGCAGTCGTGGGTGTAGAGAGAGTAGAGCAGGGGGCTCAGGACACAGCCCTGCGGGGCTCCTACGTTCAGAGTGATGGAGTTGGAGGTGAACTGGCCGACTTTCACCACTTGTGGTCTGGCGGTGAGGAAATCTTGAATCCAGTCACAGAGTGAAGTGTTTAGGCCGAGGTCTGAGAGTTTGACAGCCAGCTTGGTGGGGACTATAGTGTTGAAAGCTGAGCTATAGTCTATGAATAGCAGCCTGACATAGTTGCCATTTTTACTGTCAATGTGTGTGAGGGACGAATGCAGGACCTGGGAGATGGCATCATCAGTAGACCTATTTGGCAGATAGGCAAACTGCAGAGGGTCCAAGGTAGCAGGGATGGAGGAGCAAATGTGTTTCTTTAAGAGTCTCTCAAAAACCTTCATGACTGTCGATGTGAGGGCAACTGGGCGATAGTCATTCAGGCAAGAGGGTTTACTGTTCTTAGGCACAGGGATTATGACAGATTTTTTAAAGGAGGTGGGAACAACAGAGGTAGCGAGGGACTCATTGAATATTGAAGTAAACAAACCAGCAAGCTGATCGGCGCAGGACCTCAGAACGCGGCCAGTAATCCCATCAGGTCCTGCTGCTTTCCTGACGTTCACTCTCCTTAGTTCTCTCCGAACCTCATCCTCCGACACGGTGATAACATGAACACTGCTCTGTCCGTTGCTTCCTGACGTGCTGACAGACCGAGTCGCGCCACCATTGCATTCAAAGCGGCCGTAGAAAGTGTTTAGCTCTTCTGCCAGCAGCGGATCTGCTCTCACCTCTGCAGAGGAGTTGTTTCCAGAGGAACAGATGGTATTCAGTCCCTGCCACATGCGCCGAGAGTCATTGAGCTGGAAATGTGACTCAATTTTCTCCTTGTACCGGCGTTTAGCGGCTCTAACTGCCCGTCGGAGAGAGTAGCACGATGCTTTGTATTCCTGCATGTTCCCTGACAAAATACCGGTGTTGTATGTGGCAGTGCGATGGTTAACTGCATCACGGATTGATCTGTCCACCCACGGTTTCTGATTTGAGAAAGTCTTTATTGTTACCGTTTCGGTGGCCTGTTCGGTTAACGTGTTTACGAAGCTCAACGCTACCTCCGTGAATTCGCTGACGTCAGATGAACTCGCACGAAACATGTCCCAGTCGACGTCATCAAGAGACGCCTGCAGCGTCGTTTCAGAGTGGGCGGACCAGCGCGTCACTTCTCTCTCCACCGGGGGAGCCTGAACTATCCGTTGTTTGTATTCCGGTGTGAGGAAAATTGCGACATGATCTGATTTTCCGAAAGCCGGCAGTGAGTGGGCTTTGTAGGCATTTTTGAGCGGAGTGTAGCAATGATCGAGTATATTCCGTCCTCTGGTTGGACAGGATATATGCTGGTGAAAGTTTGGCATTACTTTCTTGAGACTGGCTTTGTTAAAGTCCCCGGCAATGATACATGCAGCGTCCGGATGTTTGTTGATATATCCGCTGAGCTCGTCGTGAAGCTTGGACAAAGACAGGCTAGTATCTGCATGTGGTGGTATGTAAACGGCAGTAACGACGATTGATGAAAATTCCCGGGGCAGATAGAATGGGCGGCAGATAATGGAGAGATGTTCCAGATGAGGCGAGCAGGAACGCGACAGAATGGAGATATTCCTGGAGTCACACCATTTCTTATTGATCATGAAGCACACTCCTCCACCTTTGGTTTTTCCGGCCTCGGCTGATCTGTCCATCCGTAAAACAGAGAAGTTATCAGACGGCGTTACAGCGGTGTCCGGGACCGTCGGCGAGAGCCATGTTTCGGTCAAACAAAGGATGTTGCAATCTCTAATGTCCCGTTGGAAACTTATCCTGGCTCTAAGATCGTCCATCTTATTCTCCAAGGATTGTACATTAGCGAGCAGAATACTCGGGAGAGGAGGGCTGTGAGCCCTTCCCCTCAGTCTGTTACGAATTCCAGCACGTTTCCCGCGGTGTTTCTTTCGCCTCCTGCGGTTCTTCAGATGATCATTGTTCAACTCGTTGTTCCGAAGTATCTCCAATGGCCACGCTGGGTCCGTGGATAAAGTGACCTGAATCAGGTTAGTGCAGCGGTGTCCAATGTCCAAAAGTGTTCTTTTGTCGTACATAATCATTGCAGACGTTACACGTGTAAAAAAAAAGTAAAAATAGGTAAAAAAAAACACATAAAAGCACAAAAAAGCACGATTTTGAGCGGAGCTAATTCACAGGCGACTGAACTCAGCAGCGCCACCGGAAGTTATCCTTTAACCTTGAACCTTGAACCTTGAACCTTGAAAACCTTCCATCTCCGTGTGGAGAAACACTCTTCAGTCGGGTTACAGTAAGGAAAGAGGAGTATGGGGGTAAATACAAGGTGATAAACTGTGGATGGGCCTGAAACCATGATTGCTCTCAGAGCTGTCGCTAGGAATTCTGGGACCTTTGAACTGATTTTGCTATGGGTCCCCTCAAAACCCCTCACATTCAGTGGGGGGTGGTTAGGCCCCCCAGAGAACATCGTTCTGGTCTGCTCTCAACCGCTGCGCTCTCAACCTCTCCTCCATCTCTTGGCCTGCGTCATCCAAAAATATGAATGGTTTTCATCAGCTTCCAGCACTATCACGCTCTAAAAATACATTTACTGTAGAAAAACAAATACTGATAACAATGATATATATGATATATGAGTCCCAACAACAGGCATCTTGAAACTGATCATACCTGAACAAACTCAGTCCTCAGTTCCCTAAAACTGCTTCAAGAGTAATGCAACCGTTACATAGCATTCTGAGCAGTTGTATCAGTTGATAGTTAGATCAATATAATGAAATGAATATACACTCAGTTCAGATGTAATGTATGAGCTGCATATTAAAAATAGTAATACTTTGATGTTAAGTTCTGTTATTATGAACCGGTGATTTTAGTTTAATGAACAAAAGATCTTTGGCTCATATGTATTGTATCCAAGCATTTGGAAAAAGTGTTAAGTGTTTTGAAATATTTGCATTTTGATCTTCAGTTGTAAATGATGTGTCTAGAGCTTTGAAATATGACATGAAGGTTCTGTTATTAGTGCAAAAGTGATTGTAAAAAACTGTAATTGTGATTTCATAATATGCATATAAGAATCCAAATGGAAAAAAAAAACTTTTGAAAAGATATCTTTCAGTTGGTCAAATAGCAAATAGTGGAGCTCTGCAGCCATCTAGTGGTAAAAGTCATATTTGTCTCCCAAATTCTGGAATAGCCTTCCTGATTACGTTCAGGGTTCAGACCAGGCCCGGCGTCAAGGGGGGGCTTGGGGGGGGCTTAGCCCCCCCTAAGATGATCTCAAGCCCCCCTTGCGGTGATCTGAATGATAATTATGTGACTGAGCGTTCGTGCAGGGTTCGCCTAAACACTTTATTAATAAGATAACAATAAACGAAAACTGTCTGAACTGTTCTTGACTTTAGGCTATTAAACGTCTCACACACATGTGAGAGGAAAACCGGAAGACCGTGACACCCCAAGTACGCAATGCATGACTTGAATTGCCTACGGCAAGCAGCGAGGGGAAAATGCATTGCACACACACACATAGAACGAGCGCCAGCACATCCATAATTAATGCGTCATAACACAATCAAACATAAGGTCTGTTACAATTATTATTATGAGGCTACTTTTATTATCAAATCAATATTACAATTAATTAGCCCCACAATAATTTAATAGCGCATCACTACATAACCGACGTGCAGCAATGAAGATGTTATATTAGTCCTCATTTAAAAAACAACGTGTTTAACACAAAATAATTCTCTTTTTTTTCACCATGGGCCACAAGATAAATATTAAGAAAATAAATTAAGGTTAGGCCTATATACGTTATCAGAACATGTTGAGTAGATTCAGCTCTCGGTCAGTTTTTACTTTCACTTTCTATAGTGAATAATTGAATGGGATTTGATTACTTCTTCACCGACATAACTCTTGCTGAAAGTGCTCGCCTTCATAGTTTAAAACGCGAATATTTCAAATGTTGTGACGTGACGTTTTTCTTTTTCAACAATTGCGCAGAATGATGGACAACGATCACATTTCACGCACGTCTTATTCCCCCCCCCCCAAGCCCCCCTAAGAATTGTAAAAGCCCCCCCAAGTAGTTTGTCCTGGAGCCGGGACTGGTTCAGACACACTCTCTCTATTTAAATCTAGATTAAAGACACATCTCTTTAGCCAAGCATTCATATAATGCATCCTGTAATTTAGTACTGCAGGTATATCTGATCAAACACACATTATTATGCTTTAGCTTGGGTTGAACTGATAATTTCATCCAGGGTTATTCCTGGATGGAACAACTGCTACGCCAATTGTCTTTATTTGTTTCTATGTTTCTGCCACGGGATTAACATCCCATAATTACACAAGCTTCAGTCTGGACACAACCCTTAAATTATCTGAGATGACCGAACACCTGAGAAGAAATGATGACAACCCCTCGGAGGACCTCAGAGGAAGCCAACCATCAGCGATTATACTGAATTAACCAAATTGTGCCATAAGTTAATTATATTGAGTTTCTACAATATAAATATATTTTAGAAACTTAATTTCCTGTGAAGTTGCTTTGCAACGATTGTATCGTAAAAAGCGCTATACAAATAATTGTGAATTTAACTGAATTAAAAATGATAATTTTTTACTTTTAAAACTGCATTTTCCAAAAGATGGGCAAAAATCGTACACTAAACCATGTCAGATGATCCATGTTATCCCCATGAATGAAAGTTACAAATGTGGGTCTTTATATAAAAGTGAATTTGACATAAAAAGCTGTTTTTTTTTTATAAAATCCTATGTACAATTATTTATTTTCTTTCTACAAATTTACAAATATATCATAAATCCTCCAAAAACTGCACAAATGTGGAGTAAAAAACAATACACAGAGTGAAATTACATTTAAAAAAATTATTATTTTTGTTACAAATTTTGTTGCCTTGGGTCTCTAGAGACCCCAAAGACCATGACTGAGCCCCCCGAAACGAAGACGGCACAGGTTTAAGAGAGCTGGAGAGTCTCCTAATCTAGTTATGATGACAGTCACGTGTTGAAACCACACACTTTCCAACATGGAAACAGTGTTTTAGCTTTGCATAATAGTGGACTTTGGATAAATGTGATTTCATAGGTGAACAAACAAGTTAATCCATTGATGTATTCATTTACTGCATTTAACAACTTCATTAAAACTCATTATTGTGTATAAAATCATTAACATCATTATTTAGGTTGCATCTGTAATCACGGGGTGAAAAGCAAATCTAAATGTTAATAAAACATAAAATGTAAACCTAAACCCTGACAGGGTGATCAGGATTAATAGGATATTAACAGGATATTTGACCATAGTTCATAACGAGCATTGATTTTAAACTATGCTTATCTGAAAGTAAAAAGCTAAAAAGTCAAGTTGCTATTTCAATTTAGCATAAAAAAACTGCTTCAATTCTGTTGCTTGAAATAATACTGTCTTAGGCAGTGTATTCACATGCATGTTAATATTTTATTTTGATATCATGAAAATGCATCTACACAGTACATTTAGACTTAAAACTTTTCAGTATGTACATCATTAGTGGATACTACTTGGAAAACAATAAATACAGGGAATTAAAACTGGCCTTTTCATTTAATTGATCAAATAATGCAGACACACTATTGGTTGATTCAGTGATTGAGGGCGGCTATTTTGTCTTTGCATCACTGTAGTTCTAGTTCCACAACACTTCGGTGGGATCTCAGTCAGCACTTAAGAATCTGTCTTAGACTTAAGCTTTTATCTTCTTTACAAACAGCTTCTACACTTAGACTATACAAGTCCTAGATGACGTGTACCGTTACACCCCTACATGATGTATTCATTATTAGATGTATTCAGTGTTAAAGTGACATAGCTGTATAATTAATGTGTTGAAACAACAAAACAAAGAGATATAAAATCATTGTTAGACCTGCCTGAAGAACTTAAAGAACCATTTTAATTTGTTATATTTGTTCTATTGTATGTATTTATTTGTGCCACTGGTTTGTTTATTTGTTCTTATTTTAATACCGACTTCACTTGTCTTTGATAATGTCTGATAAAGTTTGAACTTTGTATAAATTAAGCTAGAAGTTTTTTCTGTATTATTAAATTGGGAATTGTAAATTGGGTATCTAAAATTGAGATTGCTTATTTAATATTTATCACTATCAATTATTATTTAGACACTGTTGCCTGGGTCAAAACAATGAAAACAACAACAACTTGAAATAAATAAATTAATGTAATATAATATAATATAATATAATATAATATATAGACTGTACCCCTTAATGCTGTGGCAATTTTTCCTCGTGCTATTAAAAATGGTATCGGATAACGATATTTTTTAACAGAATTGATGTTAGAAATTCCCGTATTGTGACAATAGTAATTTTTTGTCCAAATGGCTTTTTAGGGCACTTTATCTTATCTAGACACATTATCTTGAGAGAATCCTCTGTCACAGAGCAGCTGAAGACTAACTGTTTGTTTAATCAGAATTTCACCATCAGCAATGATCACAGCAGCAATACTGTACACCTGTCTGTCTGAAGCTCTTCTCCTGCCGGCTGGAGCTGGTGTTTGCAAGCACGAGGCACGATGTTCTTCTGGGCAAACTGCCGTTCCTGAGGAGTGGGGTCATGTGACCTCCCCATATCCTCCTCAAATAAATAAATAAATAAGTAGTGATGTGTGGCGACCCATACTCAGAATTTGTGCTCTGCATTTAACCCATCCAAATGCACACTCACAGTAGTTAACACACACCCGGAGCAGTGGGCAGCCAACGCTGCGGCGCCCGGGGAGCAGTTGGGGGTTCGGTGCTTGCTCAAGGGTCTCTCAAACTCAGTCGTGGTATCGATGTGAGGTGAAGTGACCGCTCGTTGTTCCCCCCACCGACAATTCCTGCCGGACCTAAGATTCAAACTCACAACCTCAGGTTTTTTTTACAAGTACGACGCTCTATCCATAGGCCACGACTGCCCTCTCAACATCATCAACCAGAGAGTCACAACACAAGCAGACGGCATGATCTGTGAAAACATACACTCAAAAAAAATATGGTTCTTTAAAGGTTCTTTACATGCAGTAATGGTTTTATTTAGAACCATAGCATTCTGAAAAAAACTTTAATGCCGAAATGGTTCTGTCATAGTTTAGAGTTCAATTGAAGTTTATGAATAAGTTTATAGGGTAGCCCAAAGAGAAGGAAGATACAATAGTCCATATGTGAGGTATCTAGGGCATAAACAAGAATAGCAGTGGAATTTGGAGAGAGAAATGGACGAAGGCGACTGATGTTCAGTAAATGGAAATATGGTAATTTGCCATATGGAATACCATGGTAATAATAAAATGGTAATATTGTTCACATACTTTTCAAAAGATAAAGTACTATCAAGGACGACACCCAGACTTTTAACCTGAGTAGATGAGGAGATTATAGATTTATCAACAGAAAGTTAAAAACTATTGGATGTTGACAAGTTAGATTTTGTACCAACAAGGAGAACTACTGTTTTGTCAGTATTTTGCTTAAGAAAGTTACATGAAAACCAGGATTTAATCTCTTCTAAGCAACCTAAAAGAGAGGAAGAAACAATGGTATAATTTGGCTTAAAAACATATAAAGCTGGGTGTCATCAGCAAAGCAGTGAAAACTTATGCCATATTTCCAAAAAATTTAACCAAGGGGTAGTAGATAAATAATAAATAAAACAGGGCCCAAAAACAGAGCCTTGAGGAACACCAGTTGTAACAGGTGAAACATATGATTTGAAATTGTTAAGATTAATAAATTGAGTGCGCCCAGAGAGATAGAATCTGAACCAACTAAGAGGGACGCCAGTAATACCTATGGAGAGTAGTCTATCTAGGAGAACTTGATGAGAGATTGTATAAAAAGCCAAGCTTAAATCGAGTAGAATAAGTATAGTTAAGAGTCCAGAGTCGGCTGACATCAGCAGATTATTAACAACTTTTACCATGGCCGTCTCTGTACTATGCAAAGGGTGGAAAATTGATAAAAAAAAGATGATAGTGAACCTGAGATGCAACAACTTTTTCAAAAATTTTGAGATAAAAGGTGAATTGAAATTGGGCGAAAGTTGGCAAAATTATTAGGGTCGGCTCCAGGTTTCTTAAGTCTTGGAGTAATTACAGCAACCTTAAAAGATGTAGGTACCACACCAGAGGTGAGAGACGAGTGTATAATATCAGTTACTATATCAGATAGAGAAGATAAACAAGCTTTGACCAGGTGAGTTGGGAGTGGATCTAACTGGCAAGTGGAAGACTTAGATAGTTTGATAAGACCTGCTATTTCATCAATAGTTGGAAGTTCAAAACGGTAAAATAGAGACAGAAGAGAATCGTGAGAAAATAAATACAACAGATCAGATGCCACATTGTTTTGAAAAGTTATTTGTTAATGAATATTTTAAATTTTAGTATTAAAAAGGTCATTCATTTATTGCATAGATTACTAGAGTATAGATGAGAAGGAAGGGTATTAGGTAGATGTAGGATAATATTTACTGTATTAAACAAGGACCTTGTATTCCCCTTCATGTATCCAAATTATTTTAAATAGTAATTAGTAATCAGATTTTGGCGTAAAAGAGCAAATATGTAAAGATAGCATATGATCGGTGTACATATCTTTATGAACATTAAGTCCATTTTTAATGTATAAACATTCCAAGCGATGCCCCTTAGTTTTGAGCTGTCTCAGTTCTGGTGTAAACATGGTGCACATTGTAGAAAATATACAGACTGAGTTTTTAAAAAAAAATGTGCAAATGTATGAAGCACACTATGCAGTTCCCTCGTTATAATAGGAAACTAAGTCATCCAGAGTAGAGAAAACATTGTTCCTGAAGAAATTGTCCAGTCCATCAGAAGATCAATAAGTTGAGTTCTTGATATTAACGAAATGAAATGATGACCCATATTCTTTTTTTTCAACCATTAAGTTAGCACTGAATGATATTAATTTATGATTCGATATGGGGCAGGTCTAAAGTACGACAGTTGCACACATTTAGCCCATTCATTTTCAAAACAGTGTACTCAAATGATTCATTACAGAGGCAAGTTCATAGGAAATGCATCAAAAATGCAATACGTGTTGATATAACATACTATAAGTCTATTATTAACATGCGGTATTCCATCTTTTTGACCAGCAAATGATGTTGCTAATCATAAAAAACAAACAAAATCTTTTTCCAAATGGCAATGAGACTTGTGACGGTGGGCAAACACTTTCTAGATCTACAAATAAAAACTAAAATTGGAATAATATCTTGATTTTAGTTATGTGAATAAAAGTCACAATAAGGTCTTTGACACCTGCTTAGAAAAGGGACAAAATGTATCCCTCAAAAATCAGAACAATCGCAAACAACGCCGAATAACACATTGACAAAAATGAAGGGCACACTTCTACATGCGCAAAACAGCACACACACACACCACACACACACACACACACACACACACACACACACACACACACACACACACACACACACACACACACACACACACACACACACACACACACACACACACACACACACACACACACACACACACAACAACACACACACACACATACCCACATACACCACAGGTTCAAGGTTCAAAGTTCTTTATTATTTGTCACATACACAATCATACGGGGTATAATCAGTAGTGAAATGTAGGTCAAACAGGTCCGCTCAATGGAAAGTGCAAAAATAAAATAAAATTAAAAATAATAATAATAATAATAATAAAATAGTAAATAAAATTAAAATAACATAAGCAATAAAACAATGAAACATAACACAAGATAATATATATATAAATATAGCTGAGAATGAAAAAGGGAGCAAATAGTAAAATAAAATGAGTAAGATGTGCAATGAGATAAAATGTGCAATACAGTATACTGTGGATTAATAATATTAATAAAGAAAAAATAATAAAAAAAACACGGATGTGCAAGAGAATGTGCAAATTGGTTGTACCGGGTATGTACACATAGCAGCAGTGTGGATGATGGAGAATAATGGATGTGTTTACAGTTTATAAAATTGAGTCCTATGGATGTAATGATGTTATGAGACTGAGTTTAGGAGCCTGATGGCCTGAGGGAAGAAACTCCTCCTCAGTCTTTCAGTTTTTGCCATTGTGCTCCTGAAGCGCTTGCCAGATGGCAGTAAACAGAAATGATGGTTACCGGGGTGGGTTGAGTCCTTGATTATTTTAGCAGCTCTGCTTTTGCAGCGTTTGAGGTAGATGACCTGCAGAGAGGGGAGAGCAGACCCTGAGATGCGCTCAGCTAAGCGCATGACTCTCTGTAGAGCTTTGCAGTCCTGGTTTGTGGCATTATTATACCACACTGAGATGCACTGAGTCAGAACACTTTCTATGGCGCCTGAATAGAAAGTTTTCAGGATAGCTGGTGAGACCCTGAATTTCCTCAGCTGTCGCAGATGGTACAGTCTTTGCCTGGCTTTCTTGATCTGTGTTTGGATGTGTGCAGTCCAAGTCAGGTCCTCGGAGATGTTTACACCGAGGTACTTGAAGCTGCTCACCCTCTCCACAGAGGTCCCACTGATCATAAGAGGAGTGTAGGGCTGCTGCTGTCTCTTCCTGAAGTCTACAATCAGCTCTTTGGTTTTGCTCACGTTCAGAGAGAGACAGTTGTCCTGGCACCATGATGTGAGTCTCTCCACCTCCTGCAAGTATGCGGCCTCATCATTGTTGGAAACGAGGCCCAGCACCACAGTATCATCAGCAAATTTGACAATAGAAGTGGAGCTGTGTAAAGACACGCAGTCGTGGGTGTAGAGAGAGTAGAGCAGGGGGCTCAGGACACAGCCCTGCGGGGCTCCTACGTTCAGAGTGATGGAGTTGGAGGTGAACTGGCCGACTTTCACCACTTGTGGTCTGGCGGTGAGGAAATCTTGAATCCAGTCACAGAGTGAAGTGTTTAGGCCGAGGTCTGAGAGTTTGACAGCCAGTTGGTGGGACTATAGTGTTGAAAGCTGAGCTATAGTCTATGAATAGCAGCCTGACATAGTTGCCATTTTTACTGTCAATGTGTGTGAGGGACGAATGCAGGACCTGGAGATGGCATCATCAGTAGACCTATTTGGCCGATAGGCAAACTGCAGAGGGTCCAAGTAGCAGGGATGGAGGAGCAAATGTGTTTCTTTAAGAGTCTCTCAAAAACCTTCATGACTGTCGATGTGAGGGCAACTGGGCGATAGTCATTTCAGGCAAGAGGGTTTACTGTTCTTAGGCACAGGGATTATGACAGATTTTTTAAAGGAGGTGGGAACAACAGAGGTAGCGAGGGACTCATTGAATATTGAAGTAAACAAACCAGCAAGCTGATCGGCGCAGGACCTCAGAACGCGGCCAGTAATCCCATCAGGTCCTGCTGCTTTCCTGACGTCACTCTCCTTAGTTCTCTCCGAACCTCATCCTCGACACGGTGATAACATGAACACTGCTCTGTCCGTTGCTTCCCTGACGTGCTGACAGACCGAGTCGCGCCGCCATTGCATTCAAAGCGGCCGTAGAAAGTGTTTAGCTCTTCTGCCAGCAGCGGATCTGCTCTCCCTCTGCAGAGGAGTTGTTTCCAGAGGAACAGATGGTCTTCAGTCCCTGCCACATGCGCCGAGAGTCATTGAGCTGGAAATGTGACTCAATTTTCTCCTTGTACCGGCGTTTAGCGGCTCTAACTGCCCGTCGGAGAGAGTAGCACGATGCACGACACACACACACACACACACACACACACACACACACACACACACACACACACACACCACACAACACACACACACACACACACACACACACACACACACACACACACACACACAGACAGGGGAATACATATGTGAGACTAAAAAAACTAGTCTCTTATAATTTGTCAAATAAAATAATCCAAAATGCAGAACCACCAGAAAAATAAATTGGTGACACTGACACATTGACAATATCAAGTCAAAGTCAAAGTCAGCTTTATTGTCAATTCTACCACATGTACCGTACATACATACAGAGAATTGAAATTGCATTACTCTCTTACTCCCTGGTGCATACAGATAACACTAAACACTAACAGTAGAACGCACAAATATACAAATAAGGACATGTAGAATAAAAAAATAAATAAAAATAATAATAATAATAATAAAAAATAGATAAGTGGCATAAGGCACATGGTAAATAGTGCAAACCAGTTAAATACACAGACAGTGCAGAATATGGATGGTGTAGTGCAAAGAGCTTATTAAGTCTATTTTATTAAAGTGACAAGAGAGCAGTCTTTATTCAGACTGTCAGAAGAGGTAGTTAAATGAGGTCAATCCAATGCTGTACAAAGTGACTGGTGCTTGTCACAGTGTGTGTGTGTGTGTGTTTTTTTTGGGGGGGGGGGGGGGG